>MU249612.1:8464056-9022920 GCA_018977245.1 Lethenteron camtschaticum | reverse complement strand
ACCCCCCCCACCCCCACCCACCAACCCCCCCACTCTACCCACCACACCCCCACTCTACCCACCAACACCCCCCCCCCCCACCCCTACCCACCACCAACACCTCCACCTTACCCACCAACACCCAGACCCACCACCTTACCCACCCCCCCCCCACTCTACCCACCAACCCGCCCACCCTACCCACCAACCCCCCACTCTACCCACCAACACCTCCACCTTACCCACCAACACCCCGACCCACCACCCTACCACCAACCCACCCCCACTCTACCCACCAACCCCCACTCTACCCACCAACCCCCACTCTACCCACCAACACCCCCCCCCCACCTTACCCACCAATACCTCCACCATACCCACCGACACCCGACCCACCACCTTACCCACCCCCACCCTACCCACCACCCCCACTCTACCCACCACCACTCTACCCACCAACACCCCCCCCACCCTACCCACCAACACCTCCACCTTACCCACCAACACCCGACCCACCACCATACCCCCCCACTCTACCCACCAACCCGCCCACCAACCCGCCCACCCACCGTACGTATCCACACGTGCTTATCGAAGGCTGCAGGGGGAAGGACCACATACTAACCACACGAGAAGGCTACCGGCGCTGTGGCACACAATGGGATTGGTGTCCAGCACCACGCCCGGCCGCCTTTGTCTCCCCAGTGGCAATGTTTTACACACCGCACCAGGTAACTAATTTGAGGCTGAGTCGACCTAGGGGAGCGCCAAGGACCGGTTCAGATAATCGTCACCGGTGCACTACGCTACCGCTCCCCCAATCCTCTAAACACCACCCCCTCCTTCTATATAAAAAAAAAAACTGTAAACTAAATTAGTTTTATGGAACGTATCTTTTTTCAGTATCAAAGTACTTGTGGTTAATGCAGACTTGATTCTTGCTAAAGCGATCGATTTGGTGTTTGAACATCCGAACACCACCTGTTTTATTGCCAGAAAGGGTCTCTCTGCACGCATTTGCGGTGTGGAATTGATGGGAAATCTCCTGGCGGCTGAAACGCGAACGCAGGAAAACAACGCAGAGCTCGCAAGAACTCTGTGAGCCCGCTGGTTTGAAGGCGACAACGTCATAGCCACGCGTTCAGTTCTTTTGAGTTTGTGTTCTGGGTAAGGCTGAGAGTTTTTCTTTTTTGTTTTTGGAACATGCAGTGCTGCACATCTTTGTGCGTGTGTGTGTTTTCTAAATCCGTCTCCGCGTGTTATCATCACCATGATCATCATCAGCCGGAGCAGAATCAGCCGTGATCACTCAACTGCTGGATGAAGTCCCTCGCCCCCACCCCCCCCCCCCCCCACCTCCCCCTCCCTCCGTGTCTCCCTCCCTCCTCCCTCCTCTCCCTCCCTCCTTCGACTGCCGCTCCGTGCTGAGTCTCGACCATCGGCCACCGCCGTCCCCCTCTGGGCGTGACGCCTCCTGCCCAAGCCCACCACTCACTCCGCTTCGCAGTCTGCACGATGCCTCCTCCTCCTCTACCCCCCAGCGTGTGTNATCACCACCACCATGGTCTATCTACTGCTGGATGAGATCGATGTGGTGATGATGGTGGTGATGTCTCTACCCCGCGTGTGATCATCATCACCATGGTCTATCTACTGCTGGATGGAGATCGATGTGGTGGTGATGTCTCTACCCCGCCCGTGTGATCATCATCACCATGGTCTATCTACTGCTGGATGGAGATCGATGTGGTGGTGATGGTGATGTCTCTACCCCGCGTGTGTCATCCACCTGGTCTATCTACTGCTGGGTGGAGATCAATGTGGTGATGATGGTGGTGATGTCTCTACCCCGCCCGTGTGATCATCACCACCATGGTCTATCACTGCTGGATGTAGATCGATGTGGTGATGATGGTGGTGATGTCTCTACCCGTGTGCGTGTCCTCCTCATCCGCAAAGCGAAAATCTCGCGACGAAAGCACCGGTTTGTGTACGCCCACACGTACAAACCGCACGCGGCACGAATCATCGCGTGGTAGGTTGCATACCCCCCCCCCCAACCCTTGTCCTACCGAGATCATTGCCGGATGAATTGTCTTGGAGATGCTCAACGCAAGTTCCTGGGAGACGGGCATTTGCTGGGTGGAATTTCCTGCCAGTTGGACATTCGTGGGATTCGACAGCGTGGATACTTTTAAAGCCTCGTCTTTAAAACGGCAACTTCTAAAGTCAGTTTATTCTGAGAATAGGTTTTCTCCTTTTTTCTGCCAACAAAACAGGTGTTAAGATGTTAAAACAACAAACTGAAACCTGTTACAAGGAATCACGTCTTCATTAACCACAATGCTTGTGGCCAGAATACAAACAAAAAACATTACTCTGATATTTATGCATTGCCTTTGAAACTGATTGGTCCACACCAAAGACAGCTTTCTTTTTAGCCTCGTCTCAAAACGGTGTTAGACCAGAAGACACCAAAAGGCGTACAGCACAAAGACAATGCACTATCGGAGTAATGAGAGCTCTGGGTGAGCAGCTACATCATGGGACCTCCTTTGCCAATACCAAAATATGAGAATGGGTTTTTCCCCTTTTTTTGCATTCTGACTACACGTTTTGTGGTGAATGCAGTGACATGATTCCTTGTAAAAGGTTTCAGTTTGGTGTTTTAGGATCTCAACACCTGTTTTGTTGCCAGAAAAAGGGGAAACCTATTCTATTTTGGTTCTGGCAAAGGAGGTCCCCATTATATAAATGTATTCTATTTAGCTTCTCCCTCTCTCTTGGACCTTTCATCGTCATTATGCTCGCAAGGCGCATTGAGACGTTAGTGGAAGGCTCTTTACAAATAAATGTTAACAGTTGTTTTTAAAACGCCGTAAACTTAAATGATGTACATTGTTTAAATGTTGTAAATGTTCTGCTATTGTTTTTGTTTTGTTTATCCTGCTATGAAGAATCGCTCTCTCGTCTCACCCGGTCAGTGAGTGAGTGACATGAGCTTAAACATCATCAAACAGCAATAATTACGAATAAAATATAAAATATTTACCGGCGCGTACTTACAACGCGTGTACAACCGCGTGCCTATTTGATCGTGGTTCTATTTTTTAAATTAATTTCTCTGCTCTCTGTCGGGTGGCGGAGGCATTCACGACAACACCACCGCCACCACCTCAACAAACAAACAACAGCAAACATCCGCCCGCCTCTCCGTCTCTCCACTCGCACGACCACTCGCAGACACGTGCACCACTGCACCATCGCCCGAAGCCGTCCACATAACGCCACCGCCCCCATGCATCAATGGGGGGGGAGGGTAATTTGGTGTTAATCCGTCCGATTGTTGAAGGGTGGCGGTCAGTTTGGGGATGAGTGGTGGTGGGGGTGAGTGGTGGTGGTGGTGGTGGTGGAGGGGGGGAATTGGTGGATAGGGTGTGTGTGTGGGGGGGGGTGTTGTGGGGGGTTTGTAGAGGTCAGGGTGGAGGAGGAGGAGGGGGGGCAGGCCTGGCCCCCACGCTGCGCTACGGACAACCAACCTCCTGGTCATCTGTTTGCGATTTGAATGCTTTGATGCGCCCCGGGCGAGCGGCTCGTAGCGGTGATTAAACAGGCACCGTGGTGGACAAGATCTACCCCCCACCCNTCTCTCTCTCCACCCACCCACCACCTCCACCACCACCACCACCCACCCACCCACCTCTCACCACCGACCCCCACGACCTCTGATGATGGAGCGGAGAGAGGAAGCGGCGCGTGAATGAACGCCGTGCGGTTTGCGAGAAAAGTCGCTGACTACACACTAACACGTGTGCGCGTGCGTGCGTGCGTTAATATACGCACACGTGTGTGTGTGTTAATATACGCACACACACGTGTGTGGGTTTATGCTGACTTACACACGTACTGACATACACGCGCACGGACACCCGTGTGTGTGTGTGTGTATATCGTAATATACTAACACACACGTGCTAATATACATAAATACAAAGATCCCCGTACAGCCTTAACAGACTATTGGGGTAAGTACTGATAGCGAGCAGCACCTATGAAGAGCGGCATGGCGAGGTCGATGGTCGAAATCATTGCACATCGCACTAGGTACCCATTTTAGGCTGAGTCGACCTAGGGAGGCCGAGGCCACGGTTCAGATCATTGTCCCTGGTTGGTAGCGCAGCGCGCTAACCACTGCGCCACCGCTCCCCAATAGTCATATGTACACAGGCACACAGCTGTATATATTAAGGTGCCACAGTAAAGCTCGCTACTGGCAGAAGTTCACGGACAGACCCGGCTTGCCATGGGTTGACTTCTGTGCCAGGCTAGGTGCATAAGGAGGTGATGGGCAGTCCCAGGTGCCATGGGTTGACTGCTGTGCCAGGCTAGGTGCAGGAGGTGATGGGCAGTCAAACGTGCCATGTGTTGACTGCTGTGCCAGGCTAGGTGCATAAGGAGGTGGTGGGCAGTCCACTGTGCCATGGGTTGACTGCTGTGCCAGGCTAGGTGCATAAGGAGGTGATGGGGCAGTCCACTGTGCCATGGGTTGACTGCTGTGCCAGGCTAGGTGCATAAGGAGGTGATGGGCAGTCCACAGTGCCATGGGTTGACTGCTGTGCCAGGCTAGGTGCATAACGAGGTGATGGGCAGTCACGGTGCCAAGGGTTGACTGCTGTGCAGGCTAGGTGCATAAGGAGGTGATGGGCAGTCCACTGTGCCATGGATTGACTGCTGTGCCAGGCTAGGTGCATAAGGAGGTGATGGGCAGTCCACGTGCCATGGGTTGACTGCTGTGCCAGGCTAGGTGCATAAAGAGGTGATGGGCAATCCACGTGCCATGGGTTGACTGCTGTGCCAGGCTAGGTGCATAAGAGGTCATGGGCAGTCCACAGTGCCATGGGTTGACTGCTGTGCCAGGCTAGGTGCATAACGAGTGATGGCCAGTCCACGGTGCCAAGGGTTGACTGCTGTGCCAGGCTAGGTGCATAAGTAGGTGATGTGGCAGTCCACTGTGCCATGGGTTGACTGCTGTGTCATGCTAGGTGCATAAGGAGTTGTAAGGCCAGTCCACGGTGCCATGGGTTGACTGCTGTGCCAGGCTAGGTGCATAAGTAGGTGATGTGGCAGTCCACTGTGCCATGGGTTGACTGCTGTGCAGGCTAGGTGCATAAGGAGGTCATGGGCCAGTCCACGGTGCCATGGGTTGACTGCTGTGCCAGGCTAGGTGCATAAGTAGGTAATGGGCAGTCCACGGTGCCATGGGTTGACTGCTGTGCCAGGCTAGGTGCATAAGGAGGTGATGGGCAATCCACGGTGCCATGGGTTGACTGACTGAGACGGCTGGCAATGCTACCCACTCTGCGTTCAAGCCGCCTCGGCGTTCCGCTCGCTGCCATGAGCGTCGCTCCTCCGCCCTCAGCTATCGCCGGAGGGACGACCGCCTCCATCCAACTGCGCGGTAGCAGCGTCCTTCACGAGCCACCTCCTCTGAGACCCATCCTGACACCCTTACGGCACCGGTCATCGGCAAGTTCCCCACGAGCGCGCAACGCACCGAGGTGGTTAACGCGTGGACCGCGCGAGAACGCGTCCCCTTGCTGAATATCGACAGCGATTGTCTCCTCGGCGTTTCGAGTAAAAACAACAACAACAAAAGAAACGCGGGCAACGGTGTTAGACGTCCCCGCTCGTGTTATTGTTACCATCGCTCGCTCGCTTGCTCGCATCCTTCTGCCTGCGATGTTCACGAGGCATCCGCACGGCGCCGTCAGGGTCTGGTGCGCGAAAGTAAAATTCGAATGCGTCGGGGTTCACGCGTTCGCATCGGCGCAAGATTCAGCCGCACAGCCTCGAGTTGGCTGCAGGCTGCATGTGCCGCTTCGCGAGCAGAACCTCTAGAAAGAATGAAATTAAAATTGATGCAGAAAATCTGGCTGTGACGGTCCCACCTGATGACGGATTACGTGTGTTGCCTCCGAAACGTCGTGATTTTTATTTTATTTTTTATTAATTTTTTTACCTACGTGACTTTACCGAAAGAACTAAGAGTATAGTGATTTTATTGTTTTATTTTTATTAATTTTAATTTCATTTTTACCTACGTGACTTTACCGAAAGAACTAAGAGTATGAATCCTTGCAGTCACGAAAGCTTCAAATCTGGAACCTCTAGAAAGGCCGGCACGGCGCAAGCGGGAACATCAACCCACGCCCGGCCGCCTTTGTCTCCCCGGTGGCGATGTTTGCACACCGCGGCGGGTATAGTCATTTGAGGCTGAGTCGACCTATTTGCGACGCCGGTATAGTCTGTGTGTGTGTGTGTGTGTGGATGTGTGTTTGAACACGTGAACATGCGTGTGTGTGTGTTTGAACACGTGAACACGTGTGTGTGTGTATTTGAACACGTGAACCGTGTCTGTGTGTGTGTGTTTGAACACATGAACCCGTGTGCGTGTGTTTGAACACGTTAACGCGTGTCTGTGTGTGTTTGAACACGTGAACCTGCGTGTGTGTGTTTGAACACGTGGACCCGTGTGTGTGTGTGTTTGAACGCGTGAACCGGCGTGTGTGTGTGTGTTTGGACACGTAAACCCGTGTGTGTGTGTTTGAACACGTGAACGCGCCCGTGTGTGTGTGTGNTGGACACGTGAACCCACGTGTGAGTGCATGTGTGTGTGTTTGAACACCTGAACGCGCGTGTGTGTGTTTGAACACCTGAACCCGTGTATGTGTGTGAACACGTGAACCCCTGTGTGTGTATGTGTGTGTGTTTGAACGCGTGAACCGGCGTGTGTGTGTATGTGTGTGTGTTTGAACGCGTGAAGCGGCGTGAGTGTGTTAGTGTATATTAAGTGGGGAGCGGTAAGTCTCGTGACGAGCGAGTTTGATTAATTATCGCTCATGGGCAACACCAGTGACGATCATCTGCACCGGTACTGGCCTCCCCTAGGTTTACTCAGCCTTCAATGAGTACTTGGTGCGGTGTGAAAACACCGGTTCTGGGAGACAAAGGCGGCCGGGCGTGGGACTGGCCACCCNACGCCCTTGTGTGCCGTGCCGGCCTTCATAGGTACAGCACTTTCCCCAACAGTCTTAAAGGCTATACGGAGGGAGGAAATCTTTGTCTTTGTATGTTTTTGTGCTTGCGTAGTTCCATGTGTGTATACATGTATGTTACACGTGTGTGTACGTGTGTGTGTGTAGGTGTACGTGTGTGTGTGTACGTGTGTGTGTGTGTACGTGTGTGTGTGTGTGTGTGTACGTGTGTGTGTGTGTGTGTGTACGTGTGTGTGTACGTGTGTGTGTGTGTACATGTGTGTGTGTGTACGTGTGTGTGTACGTGTGGGTGTACGTGTGTGTGTGTGTACGTGTGTGTGTACGTGTGTGTGTATTCAANGTGTGTGTGTGTACGTGTGTGTGTTCACGTGTGTGTGTGCGTNTGTGTGTGTGTGTGTGTGTGTGTGTGCNTGTGTGTGTGNNTGTGTGTGTGTGTGTGTGTGTGTGTGTAGTGTGTGTTGTGTGTGTGTANGTGTGTGTGGAGCGGTAGTGTAGTGGTTAGCGCGCTGCGCTACGAACCTGCGACCCGAGTTCGATTCCCGCTCACGGCCAACACCAGTGACGATTATCTGAACCGGTCCTGGGCCTCCCCTAGGTCGACTCAGCCTCAAATTAGTACCTGGTGCGTTGCGTAAACATCGCCACGAGGGAGACAAAGGCGGCCGGGCGTGGTGCTGACCACCCACCCCTCGTGTGCCGTGTCGGCCTTTATAGCTGCTCGCTAACAGCACTTGCCCCAACAGTCTGTTAAGGCTACACGGGGGATCTTTGTTTTTGTNGTTTCACTGTTATATGTACAGATAAACCTTTGCATATCCTCCACGAACCGGTTTCGTATAGTGGTTTATTTTTAATGAACCAATCATAAAACAAAAGGCAGAAAACAATAAATATCCAACACCGCAAACAATATAGACATTCAATACACACACACACGCACGCATCAAGCCTAGACAATGGTACCGATGTCAGACTGTTGGGGCAAGCGCTGTTCGCAGCAGTGAAGGCAGGCACGGCTCACGAGGGGTGGGTGGTCAGCACAACGCCCGGCCGCCTTTGTCTCCCAGTGCGGATTTTTCCACACCGCACCAGAAAACGCAATTGATGCTGAGTCGACCTAGGGGAGACCCGGTTCAGATGATCGCCACTGGTGTTGAATCGAACTCGGGTCGCCGGGTTCGAAGTGCACGCACGCGCTCACACATATACACACACACACGTATAACTCGTATACAGAACACATACACAGACAAATATCCCCCGTATAGCCCTAATAGACTGTTGGGGCAAGTGCTGTTAGCGAGCACCTATGAAGGCCTTGGCACGGCACACGAGGAGGGAGGGTGGGTGGCCAGCAACACGCCCGGCCGCCTTTGTCTCCCTCGTGGCGATGTTTTACGCAACGCACTATGTACTTGAATACATATATACATATTTCATTATTCATATATATATGTCCCGTAACGTAAGTTAGGTCGGTGATAGTGCTAATTTAATTGAGTCATTAATGCTGATGATTTTTGACACTAACTGTGATGGCAATTGGTTCTTATTTGTGCACGATAATTGTAATGTCGATGATATTGATGTTAACGATTAAACTAATCAATGGCGATAATTTATGACGATAACTGGCATGACCATTGCTTGTGATTCTGTAATGGTGGTGAAAACGATGATGATGACGACGACGACGATGATGATTATGATGACGACGATGATGATGACGATGATGTTGATTATGATGACGACGATGATGATGATTATGATTACGACGATAATGATGATCATGATGATGATGATGAATATGATGACGACGATGATGATGATTATGATGATGTCGATTATGATGACGACGATGATGATGATTATGATGATGATGATGTCGATTATGATGACGACGATGATGATGATTATGATTACGACGATGATGATGATTATGATGATGATGTTGATTATGATGATGACGATGACGATGATGACGATCATGATGACGGCGATGATGATGATGTTGATTATGATGACGACGATGATGATGATTATGATTACGACGATGAGGATGATTATGATGATGACGATGATGATGATTTTGATGACGACGATGATGATGTTGATTATGATGACGACGATGATGATGTTGATTATGATGACGACGATGATGACGATCATGATTATGACGATGATGTTGATTATGATGACGACGATGATGATTATGATTACAACGATGATGATTATGATGACGACCATGATGATGATTATGACGACGATGATGATGATTATGATGACGACGATAACGATGATTGTGATGATGACGATGATGATGACGTTGATTGTGATGCTACAGCCGAAGGGGACTATAGTGTCCCCTTTGTAAAGTGTGCGAGCGCCTATTGAAGAGAGAGAGAGAGGCTCAATGAGCCGCCCACCTGGTTACATAAAAGACCATTGAATTGATGTGTTTAGGGTGTGTGTGTGTGTNATGGTGTATGTGTGTGTGATGGTGTGTGTGCGTGTCTGTATGTGTGTGTGTGATGGTGTGTTTGGTGTGTGTTTGGGGTGTATGTGTGTGTGTGATGTGTATGTGTGTGTGATGGTTTGTGTGTGTGTGTGATGTTGTATATGTGTGTGTGATGGTGTGTGTGTGTGATGGGGTGTGATGGTGTGTGATGGTGTATGTGTGTGTTTGTATGTGTGTGTGTGATGGTGTGTGTGTGTTTGTGTGATGGTGTGTGTGTGATGGTGTGTGTGTGGTGGTGTGTGTGTGTCGGTATGTGTGTGTCTGTGTGTGTGTGTCTGTATGTGCGAGTGGGGAGCGGTAGTGTAGCGGTTAGCGCACTACGCTACAAACCTGGCCACCCGAGTTCGATTCCCGCTCACGGCCAACACTCAGTGACGATTATCCGAAACCGGTCCTGGCCCTCCCCTAGGTCGGTTGGGCCTCAAATGATTGACCTCGTGCTGTTTGCAAGGCGGCCGGGCGTGGTGCTGGCCACATCACCCCGCGATGTGGCTGGCAGGCCTTAGTAGGTGCTGCTCGCTCACAGCACTTGCCCCAACAGTCGCTTTAGGATCTTGGTCTTCGTGTGTCTGTGTTTACCACTCGTCGCTAACCGTTAAAACCGGTAACCGTTTGTGTGTGACCGTTTGTGTGTGACCGTTTGTGTGTGACCGTTTGTGTGTGACCGTTTGTGTGTGACCGTTTGTGTGTGACCGTGTGTGTGACCGTTTGTGTGACCGGTTCTTAAAACCGGTTTCCAGCGGGATACTTTCGTCATGAATGGCTCCGCTGTGTTTATACATATAAAACACCCCCCCCCCCCCATCTCGAACCGACCCATCGATTAATCAATTGCTGCACCGGTAGCTGATTAATCGAATCGAACCGACGACAATCGTCCGGTGGTGGTGGTGGTGACCATTTCGTCACCACTGGGACAGCCGCTGCTGCTTTAACATTCTCAGTTAGACATGTAAACAACATGTAACGCATGTTCTCCGCGTGTTCATTGCTCTTGACATGTGTGCGTCATATCGGGCGTCGTGTTTTGTTGTTGTTGCTGCGTTTGTGGAATGCAATTTTAATGACGCTATACACACATATATGTTTTTTATAATATACACAACGCCAAAATTATTATTTTGATGATAATTATTGATTTGAAGCTTTCGTGACTGCAGCAATCCATACTCTTTGGTGTTTTCGGTAAAGTCACGTAGGTAGAAATAAATTAAAATAAAACAAGCATTTTCTTGCCGTGGTTCTTCCAACCTGATGAAGATTGCTTGTGTTGCGATCGAAACGTCGTGATTTGTTTTATTTTATTTCTACCTGCGTGACTTTACCGAAAGAACCAAGGATTTTGTGATCATAATCATTACAAATGGTTACTGTTGACGTGAGAAAAAAAANCGAAATTTCAACAAATATGGTGTGAGCGTGCCTGGTGTGCCTTTGTGTGTGTGAATCGGTCCTGGGTCTCCCCTAGGTCGACTCAGCCTCAAATTTGTACCTGGTGTGGTGTGTACAAACATCGCCGTTGGGAGAGACAAAGGCGGCCGGACTTGGTTGCTGGCCACCCACCCCCTCGTGTGCCACAGTGCCGGCCTTCATAGGTGCTACTCGCTAACAGCACTTGCCCCAACAGTCTGTTGATACGACACGGGGTGAGGTTGGAGTCTTTGTAGCGTGGAGTGGGGGTAGTGTAGCCGGTATTGCACCCAGCAAGACCGAGTTCGATTCTCGCTCACCACAAACACCCGGCGAAGGTGATCTGAACCGGTCCTGGGCCCCTCCCCTAGGTCGACTCAGCCCTAAACGAGAGCCCAGTGCGGTGCTCAAGCACCGCCCTCCCAACTGCCCTTCCATTTGCTCGCTAACAGCACTTGCCCCCAGCGCTCTGTGACGGCTATACGGGGTGCTTTGTCTTTGTTGCGTGCGAACACTCGTGCGTGCGGAGCGGGGTTTTGGTCTGCACGGAGGGATGGATGTGGAGAGAAATCCCATCGGGAGGCTCCTGAAACGGCTTCCTCCTGCCTCTAGTGGCTACAGCCCGGACTGGTGGTTCATATACTTCGGTTTTTTCGGTAAAGTCACGTAGATAAAAAAAATAAATTAATAAAAGTAAAATAAAAGTAAAATAAAAATCACGACGTTTCGGAGGCAACACAAGCCTCCGTCTTTAGAAACGTGATTTTTATTTATTTTTTATTTTACTTTTATTAATTTTAATTTTGTATCTACGTGACTTTACCGAAAAAACCTAAGAATATGAATCCCTGCAGTCACGAAAGCTTCAAATCTAGAATTACGGACTGGTGGTGGTGGTGGTGATTTCACTGTGTAACAAAAACGTATTCTTTGTCCTGGGTAGTAAGTATTATTTTCTAATTTCTTAAGTCTCTAAAGTACAGAAAACTGCTTTTATTCCCCACAAACTTTGATTGTGACCAGGACAGTGATATTTTGAAATGTGCCTATTTTCAATGAGAAAACGTGGCGTGCGTTTGTGTCATTCCTTCACGTAATGTCTTGGTCACAAAAGCAAAGTTTGTGGGGATATAATACCACTTTCTATACTTTTTAGGCATAAGAAATTAGAAAAACATCTTCTTGGTTCTTTCGGTAAAGTCACGTAGAAGGGAAATAATAAAATAATAAAAATAAAACATAATAAAAAACTCTTATTTTATTATTTCCCTTCTACGTGACTTTACCGAAAGAACCAAGAAGATGAATCCCTGCAGTCACGAAAGCTTTAAATCGAAATAGAAAATAACACTTACTACCCAGGAACAAAAATCGTGTTACATAGTGTTAGTGGTGGCTGTGTTACTTGCCGTCATCTGGCAGTCTGACGTTTCGGATGATAGTCCTTCTTCAGTCAGAGAGAAAGAGAGCGGAGAGCACTACTGAGGGTCGCCTTTTTAAGCGCTGTGAAAATGTTGTTAATGAAGTTGATTCGAATGTTGTTGTCGCGTTGTTGTTGTTATTGTTGGTATTGAGTTGCTGTTGTTGCGTTGTTGGTGTTGCGTTGTTGTTGCTTTTGCTGTTATCTTGGTATGGTCTGGGACTGTTGTTCTTGTTGTCTTGATGTGGTCTGGGACTAAAAACGATTTGTTTTTTCGGTAAAGTCACGTAGGTAAAAAATAAAATAAAATTAATGAAAATAACTAAATAAATCACGACGTTTCGGGCGCAACACAAGCGTCCTCTTAAAGCTTTCGTGACTGCAGGGATTCATCTTCTTGGTTCTTTCGGTAAAGTCACGTAGAAGGGAAATAATAAAATAATAAAAATAAAACATCATTAAATAATTCTCACGACGTTTCGGCCCACAACGCAAGCAGCCGTCCTCAGGTGAAGAACAGGTCTGTCGGGGATAGGGAGAGGGAGGGCCATGATGAGTGTGTGGCAGGCTGTGGACCGAAGAGGCAACGTACTGAGGCACGGGGGGCGCTGGAAGGCAACGCGTAGAGTTCAAACTGAAGCTTTGTGATGCAGGGGGCGGAAGTAGAAAGAAAGCTACGATTAAGCAGTCTTTTGTTATGCTGCCGGGGGGTAAATTAGAAATCACCCACGACTATACAGCCATCTCTTAGACACACTTAAGCGGTTGTGCTTTCGCTACGTTGTCCACACCTGCAGAAGGATGCTTGTGTTGCGCCCGAAACGTCGTAATTTAATTTAGTTGTTTTCATTTCTTTTCTTTTATATTTTACCTACATGACTTTACATAAAAAAAACTAAGTATGAATCCTTGCAGTCACGAAAGCTTCAAATCTAGAATGGGCTGGGAGTGTTGTTGTTGTTGTTGTTGTTGTGTTGGTGTGGTCTGGAATAGTTGTTGTTGTCTTGGTGTGGTTGGAACTGTTGGTGTTGTTGTGTTAGTGTGATCTGGAACTGTTGTTGTGTTGATGTGGTCTGCAACTGTTGTTGTTGTTCTTGTTGTTTTGCGGCCTTGCCCCAAACTTGTATTGAGTGTCGACAACTCTGTTTGTACTTCCTCCTGCAGTCTAAACAAACATTCTGATTCCATCTCATCACCATCATCATCACCGTCTGGCTCTCGACCTTCTCTGCGTTTCACCAATCACCACAACCTCCTCCTCCTGCTGCTATCCCCTGATTACATGTCGGTCATGGGGTGGGGTGTGGGGGCATGACCATATTTCACCACACTGGTCGGAGCGGCCTGGCGAAGGAATGGACGGGGTGGGGGTGACGGCAGCGGGGAGGGGAGTCACAGACGCCCAAAGTTCACGAACCACTCGACCACTTTTGTAAGCCTTGGACCGCGTGGCTACGTGAGGGCCCTTCATCCAGCAGTGGACCGAGCGTGGCTGTGCGCGCGACTAATTGGCTGGGCTGGGTTGGGGGAGGGCGCTAATTGGCTGGGCACTAATTGGACCAATCAGACGGAGCGACGCGCCGAGAGGCACGGATATTCGCAGCGGAGTGGACGCGAAAGGTCCCCCACGTGGCACACTCTTTGGTCCTTTCGCTAACGTCACGGAGGCAGAAATAAACAAAATAAATTCACGACGTTTCGAACGCAACACAAGCGCCGTCTTCAGGTGAGAATCGCGACAGCTGCGATGTCGGCTGCGAGCACCAACGATGTCTGCTCCCTTGTGAAGAGAAGCTGTTACCAGAAAGAATTTAGATACGTTTTGAGAACCAAAGCGTATGGATTCCTGCACGGAGCACCTACAGGGGTAGGTGGGTGGGTGGCCAACACCGGAATCACCCCGCGACCGCCTGATGTTTTATACACAACGCACCGGGTACTCGTTTGAGGCTGAGTCGACCTAGGGGAAGGTGCGGCCCAGGACCGGTGGATACAATCCCCAGGTTCGTATCGCAGTGTGCCCCACTACTGCTCCAATGTTTGCGTGGAACTGTGAACCCCACGTCTAACACACACACACAGACACACACAGACACACACACACACACACAGACACAACACACACAGACACACACACAGACACACAGACACAGAGAGATGGAGAGAGATGATGCTCTTTCTTTATTTCAGCTTCATTTAATTTATTTGGTATAGCCCTGTGAGCCATTCGGCTCTTGAATCGGGTGCAACCGCAACAAACAAAAAACAAAAACATGAAAACAAAACATGAACAAGAAAACATCTTAAAGTGACTTTGTGCAAACAGAAAATCCAAGAAAAGACGGCAAAATATTGCAGAAAAAGCACCGTACACCAACGCTGTGTGCAAAAATCCCAGTGGGATGCAAGTCAAACAACAACAACTACAAGACAACTTTGATTAAAGCCATCATTCTAACTCCGTACTACAACAACAAAACCCATGGCCAAACCAAAAAACTTTTCGAAATAACAAAAATATAGCCATAAAAGCAATGTATCAGTGATCATAGGAACTGTGACCGAAATTTCACAATAAACGGCATAAACAACAACCTGGATAACGTCTGCCAACTCACCAGCATTGTCTCGAGTGAGCCTGACTGCTGACTGATGAGAGACTCAGTTTAACACGCAGGNTTTCGCGACAAATGTTATTCATAATCAACGTTTTGGGTTTAGATCGCGTTATTTATAAATGTGTCGTAACCCTCCACCACCCGACACGGCCAATCAGTAAAAAGTGTCACGGGGACACAAGACAATTCTGGCGAATTGCCCGATGATGCTGGATGCAATTACCAGCGAAACGTCGTACTCAAATTGTAAATGTTGTGGCTTCAACACACCGGTGGGCTAAGCAGTGAACTATTTGTCTTTTGTCAACGTGACACTTTTTACTGATTGGCCGTGTCGGGTGGTGGAGGGTTACGACACATTTATAAATAACGCGATCTAACCCAAAAACGTTGATTATGAATATGAAGAAAATACNTCGNANCCCGGGTGCTGCGNCTGATGAAAGTGCACGCGGAGATGACATCCTGGGCGGAAGGACGTGGGTCCTTTGGCTAGTGATGGTGTGACTAAAATAAACAACGGTTTTATTGATTTGGCAGGGACGGATCGCACAGTGAATATCTGTTTAATTTTGATTGAAAGCTTTCGTGACTGCAGGGATTATATTCGTGGTTCTTTCGGTAAAGTCACGTAGAAGGGAAACAATAAAAAAAAATAAAACAGAATAAACGAATTCTCACGACGTTTCGTGCGACACAAGCAATCATCATCACCTGATGGTGTTGTTTCCCTTCTACGTGACTTTACCGAAAGAACCAATAATATATCTGTTTAGTTTCATAGTTGCATAGACAAAGATCGCCCGTACAGCCTTAACAGGCTTTTGGGGCAAGTGCTGCTTGCGAGTAGCACCTATGAAAGTCGGCACGGCATACACGTGGGTGGACAGCACCACGCCCGGCCGCCTTTGTCTCCCCAGTGGTGATCTTTACATATCGCAAGAAGTAACCATTTGAGGCTGAGTCGATCAAAGGGATCCCCAGGACTGTTCAGATAAGCGTCACCACGAGGGGGTGGTGTTTGCCGTGAGCGGGAATCGAACCGGGGTCGTCAGGTTCGTAGCGCAGTGCGCTAACCGCTACACTACCGCTCCCCACTCACACACACACACTNACACACACACACACACACACAACACACACACACCTGACACACACACACGACACCACAACACACACACTGACACCACACACACTGACACACACACACACACACACTGACCACACACAGCACACACCACTGACCAAACACTGACACACAACATGACACACAACACACTGACACACCACACACACACACACACTACTGACACACACATACTGACACACACACACTGACACACACCTGACACACACACACACACACACACACACTCACACACACACACACACACACACTNACACANACACACACACACTGACACACACACACTGACACACACAACACCGCTCTCTCTCTCTCTCTGTCGTAATCCGCGCTCGCTAAGGACGCGGCGCTGCCGCTTGATGAGCGACCGACGTCCGTCTCACCATCACGCGGTTTCTCGTGCCGTGACCACTGTTCAGCCCCCAACCAACCCACCCACACAACCCTCCCCACACAAGCGAGCCCCATATCTACGTCGCGCAAATTGCCTTTCTAAATCTTCCATTCCTCGTTCTCCCATCACGCGCACCCTCCCTCCCCTACCTTCTCTCTCTCGCTCGCCCATCTCTCTGCCAGCTCTCTCTCTGTATCGCGTCCCCTCTCTCTTTTTTTTACGATCAGTGAAACAAGAAGATGCTCGGTGTATTCGGCACTTTGCTTCGTTCATCATTTCGTAATTTTTTTTAAACTTAGCTTTATGTAAACCCCCACCTCTCGCTCACTCTTTCGCTCACTCTTTCGCTCGCTCTCTCGCTCTCTCGCTCACTCTCTCGCTCACTCTTTCGCCCTCTCGCTCACTCTTTCGCTCACTCTCTCGCTCACTCACTCTCTCGCTCACTCTCTCGCTCACTCTTTCGCTCACTCTCTCGCTCACTCTCTCGCTCACTCTCTCGCTCACTCTTTCGCTCACTCTCTCGCTCTCTCTCTCTCGCTCACTCTCTCGCTCACTCTCTCGCTCACTCTCTCGCTCACTCGCTCGCTCTCTCTCGCTCACTCTTTCGTCTACTCTTCGCTCACTCTTTCGCTCACTCTGTCGCTCACTCACTCTCTCGCTCACTCTCTCGCTCACTCTTTCGCTCTCTCTCGCTCACTCTTTCGCTCACTCTTTCGCTCACTCTCTCGCTCACTCTCTCGCTCACTCTTTCGCTCANTCTCTCGCTCACTCTTTCGCTCACTCTCTCTCTCTCGCTCTCTCTCTCGCTCACTCTTTCGCTCACTCTCTCGCTCACTCTCTCGGTTATATGCTCTCTCGCTCACTCTCTCGCTCACTCTCTCGCTCACTCTCGCTCACTCTCTCGCTCACTCTCTCGCTCACTCTCTCGCTCACTCTCTCGCTCACTCTCTCGCTCACACTCTCTCTCGTTCTGCACGCAGCTCTTCTCTCATCTCTCTTTGTATCGCTCGCTCTCTTTTTTTTTTCTAACGATCAGAAGAAACAAGAAAATGCCCGGTGTAGTCGGCACTTTGCTTCGTTCATCATTTCGTTTTTATATGCTTTGCTTTATGTGACCCCCCCCCCCCCTCTGTTTAAATGAAAGATTTCACGAAAGATTTCACGCTCTGCTCTTTCTTTTTACCCATTCCCTCTCTCTCTCCCCCCCTCTCTCTACCCCCTCTCTCTCTACCCCCCCACTCTCACTACCCCCTCTACCCCCCTCTCTATCTACCCCCTATCTCTACCCCCTCTCTCTCTACCCCCCCTCTCTACCCCCTCTCCTCTGTCTACCCCCTCTTTCTTGTCAGCTCCCACATTCCCTTTGATCTCTCTGCTCTCTCTCTTTTTTGTTTAATCAGTAAAAGATGCTCGGTTATTCCACTTTGTTTCTCTCTTGTAAGTTTTTTTTTTTACGGGGCTTTTGTATCGCTCTCGCTCGCTCTCGCTGCCCCCCCCCCCACCTTCTCTCATCTTGCACTCTCTCGATCTCTCTCACCAGCTCTCTCTCCACCATCCATCCCCCAAGCTCCTTGCCTCTCACATTCTCTCGCTTGTATCTCTCTTGCTCTCTCTCTCCCNATACTCTCCCCCCCCCCCCCCCATCTCGCTCGCTCTCCCAAGCACTGCCCCCCGCATCTCTCTCTCNCAAGCACTGCCCCCCCCCCATCTCTCTTTCTCTCCCTGCCCTCTCTCTCTCTCCCAAGCACTGCCCCCCCATCTCTCTCTCTCCCAAGCACTGCCCCCCCATCTCTCTCTCTCTCCCAAGCACTGCCCCCCCCTCTCTTTCTCGCACTCCCCCCCTCTCTCTCTCTCCCAAGCACTGCCCCCCCCATCTCTCTCTCTCTCTCTCCAAGCACTGCCCCCCCCCCCATCTGGCTCGCTCTCCCTTCGCTCGCTCTCTCTCCCTGCCCCCCCCCTCTCTCTCTCTCCCAAGCACTGCCCCCCCATCTCTCTCTCTCCCAAGCACTGCCCCCCCCCATCTCGCTCGCTCTCCCTTCGCTCGCTCTCTCTCTCTCTCCAGATTTCTCTCGCGGTGCAAGTTGAGTAATGCGCCACTTAAGGCGGCGTCGACTCGAGCTAAATTGTGGCGATTCGTCTGTCGGGCGCGAGGGGGGAGGGGGGTGGGGGTAGGGGGGGAGGCGAGGGGGGGCAGGTGGTGGCTCCCACACCACACACGAGCGTGCGCGTGTGTGCGCGTNTGTGTGCGCGTGTGTGTGCGTGTGTGTGTTCGTGTGTGTGTGTGTGTGTGCGTGTGTGTGCGTGTGTACGTGTGTGTGTGTGTGCGTGTGTGTGTGTGTGCGTGTGTGCGTGTGTGTGTGTGCGTGTGTGTGTGTGCGTATGTGTGTGCGTTTAATAGGTGTGCGTGTGTGCGTGCGTGTGTGTGTGTGCGTTTAATAGGTGTGCGTGTGTGTGTGTGTGTGCGTGTATGCGTGTGTGT
The DNA here is from genome assembly GCA_018977245.1 of Lethenteron camtschaticum. Taxonomy (NCBI): domain Eukaryota; kingdom Metazoa; phylum Chordata; class Hyperoartia; order Petromyzontiformes; family Petromyzontidae; genus Lethenteron; species Lethenteron camtschaticum. Next base: position 9,003,900 of record MU249612.1, on the reverse strand, counting down.
GTGTGTGTGCGCGCGCGTGTGTGCGTGCGTGTGTGCGTTTAATAGGTGTGCGGTGTGTGTGCGTGCGTGTGTGCGCGTGTGTGTGCGTGTGTGCGTGTGTGTGTGCGTTTAATAGGTGTGCGCGTGTGTGTGTGTGCGTTTAATAGGTCGCCGCTTGAACCAATAGACAAAGGTCGCTTGTATAGCCTCAACAGACTGTTGGGGCAAGCGCTCGTGTGTGTGGAGCGGTGGTGCAGCGGGTAGCGCGCTGCGCTACGAACCGGCGACCCGAGTTCGATTCCCACTCACGGCCAACACCGGTGACGATTATCTGAACCGGTCCTGGGCCTCCCCTAGGTCGACTCAGCCTCAAATGATTGCGGTGTGCAAATATCGCCACTGGGGAGACAAAGGCGGCCGTGCGTGGTGTTGGTCACCACCCCCTCGTGTGCCGTGCCGGCCTTTGTAGGTGCTCGCTAACAGCGCTTGCCCCAACAGTCTGTTGAGGCTATACGGGGATCTTTGTCTATTGGTTCAAGCGTCGAACTCGGACCCATATCTAACAGAGTGGGCGCTTGTACATCATCATGCGGCAGGTCGCCGTCGTTGGTGATGCAAGCCCAAGGTGACACTGCTGCTGACGAAACGTTGAACACACGAAGCTTGTTTTGAACCGATGCTGCTGAAATCACAACACTGAGCAATGCTAGGTGTGTGTTTGTGTGGCTTGATGAGATGCGTTAACATGACTACGATGACGACGACGATCATCTTGCCAAGGTTGCGTTTGTGTCTGCGCGCCTCTAAGTCGCGCACGGCAAGACCTCGTTATACGCGGNCGATGCGTCCTCAAAAGTGCCCCGATAAGCGAAGACAACGTCCCCACGAGGAGTTTGACGAGATTCCGATGTCCACACTCGCCAAACCGGCCGCTGAGACGGCGGGGTCGAATCACCGAGGGTACGACGCCCACGCCCCCGTTACTGTATCACTCCGCGGCACCCCATCACTCTCCACGCTCAGACGCGCAGCTCAAGAAAGTAGTTCGTCGTCGACGCTCAGAAGCCGCGTTATAACGGACGCGTTCCGCGTTATAACGAGACGCGTTCCGCGTTGTAACGGCGTGCAATCCCCGTTGTGCGAAAAGTTCCCGAATGGAAGAACGGCGTTGTGCGATAATGCGTAATAGTGTCAACACCGCCACGCATTTAGCGAGGACTTACCGTTATCACCTCTGCTCATACGGGGTTATGTTGTAAGTGCGTGTGTGTTGTATGGGGAGCGGTGGTGCAGCGGTTAGCGCTACGCTGCGCTACGGATCCGCCGTCCCGAGTTCGATTCCCGCTCACGGCCAACACCAGTGACGATTATCTGAACCGGTTCCGGGCCTCCTCTAGGTCGACTCAGCCTCAAATGAATACCTGGTGCTATGTGTAAACATCGTCACTCGGGAGACAAAAGCGGCCGGGCGTGGTGCTGGCCGCCCACCCCCTCGTGTGCCGTGCCGGCCTTCATAGCTGCTCGCTAACAGCACTTGCCCCTACAGTCTGTTAAGGCTACACGGGGGATCGTTGTCTTTGTGAGCTTCTGTGCGTGTTGTGGCTGTGCGTGCGTCGTATTATGTCAGCCTTAAACTCGTACCCTGGTGCGGTAAGCGTGTCTGTGTGTGTATCATCAGCACCGGGGGAGACAAAGACGGCCGGGGAGTGGTGTTGGCCACTCCACCTGCCCCCCGCCCCGCCCCCTCCCTCGTGTGACTTGCCCGGCCTTCGCAAGTGCTAACAGCACTTGGCCCCGACAGCTACACGGGGGACCTTTACCTCTACACCGCACGTGCGCGTTGTCCCATGGTAAAGCATCAACTCGTTCGCCATCATCTGTCAAGCTACATCGCTAACGCCCGCCCTTCCCCCCCGCCCCCCCAAACAAAAAATCTTGACGAACACGCGCGTGCGTGCGCATGCGTCGAGGGGTGCGTGGAGCGGTGGCGCAACGGTTAGCGCGCTGCCCCTACAAACCCGTGCGGAGAGCCGAGTTCGATTCCTCCCCCCCCCCCCCCATCCGCTCACGGTCACCGACACGGGATGACGATCATCCTGAACCTGGTGCGGTGTGAGTCTCGTAAACACGAGCGGTGGGGGAGACAAAGGCGGCCGGGCGTGGTTCTGACCACACCCACCGCTTTGTACGCCGTGTCGAGCAACCTTCACAGGTTGCACTTGCCCCAACAGCCCGTGTGAGCTACATGGGGGACTTTGCTTTGCATGATGCAAAATTAAGTGTGCAACTGGCGGTCGAGCCTCCGTCTATTGAGCTTCGTAGCTTGCTGGACTACTGGACATTTGTGAAGCGCTTCATAGCTATCGGATTCCTTCAGAATAAAATAAAAAATAAACATATTATTCTGATATTCTTGCTTGCTCCCGATTCTCCCCAAACCTGGAGTCAACAACAACAACAACAGCAGCAGCACTAATAATACTTTTCCTGCAGGAATGGATAAAGGCACAGCCTTGCAAGTGCTCCATCTCGTCCATGCTGGCAGAAGGGTCTCTCCACTAGAGGCCGTCTAGAGGGCTCCACTGGACCACTGCAACACCCTCTGAGTCACTCTATTCACTCGCTCACTCACAGGCGGTCAGTCGCCCCCTTATCACTCTTCTAACGCTACTACGACTGCTACCAGTTTCAGTTTAATTTATTAGGATTTACCCTGTGAGCATCAGCACCTTCCGGGGGTCCACCAGTGGCTCCCACTTGACGTTGTTCCTCCCACAGAGAACTCGGTCCTGTGGCCAGTCCCGCCTGTGGTAGTGCGCCTTGGTGTCCCTGCTGTCCCAAAGGCAAAGATAGCAGGGAAACTTGGTAAAACCACCTTGGAAACCCATCAGGAATGCCACCATTTTAAAGTCTCCGATGACCTCCCAGCCGTACTCATCATACTTCAAGGCGTCCAGCAAGGTCTTGATGCTGTTGTAATCCTCTTTGAGGTTCACCGAGTGAGCCAGGGGAAGAGACGGGTACTTGTTACCATTATGGAGCAGCACGGCTGTGAGGCTCCTGGATGAGCTGGCAATGAAGAGGCGCCACTCATTCTGGTTACAGGCGATTCCGATTGCCTCGAACAGACTGGTCACATTGTGGCAGAAGCAGAGCCCCATCTTGACGGGTGAAGAAGCTGCAAAAAGGTTGGTGACGCTTCCTCTGATCTGCGGCTTGCACACTTTTATCCAACAAGTTCCACTGCTTGAGCCTAGACATCAAAAGCTCGGCATTGGACTTTGTGAGACCAAGATCTCTGATCAAGTCGTTGAGGTATTTTTGGTTGGGGTAGTATGGGTTTCTCACCTCAGCTCCACCTCTGAATTGTCATCTGGATTACAACGTCTTCCTCGCTCTCTACTTGCTGCTCTCTTCTAAGACGCTGCTCTCTCTCCGGAGGAGTGGGTACGGGGAGCTCTGGCAGTGTGGCACCGGGCGATGGATGAAGGAAGGTCCGGATACGTGATAGCAAGTGCATTCTTGCCAGTCCGATGCAGAAGTAGCAGTTGCTTGAGTGGTCAGTGGGTTCCTGCCAAATTCTTGGATAGCGAACTTCATGGCTCTCTTTTCCCCTCTGTACCATCCTACAAAAATAAATTAATTTCACCCATGACTAATGTGTAGAGATTCTCGCAACATTTTTCATTGATAATTTTAAAACATTAAATTTTCTAATCATTTTACAATTTAAAATTGTAACATTTTATTACGTAAATTCCGAGCAACAATTATCCATCTAACCTTCTAGAATTGTTTTGCATTGCTCGCAGGTGAAATGAGGTGCCCAAGGTTTGTCTTGATCCCGAAAGGCATGCCGAAATATGCCTTGTAGGCCTCACACATCTTAGCAGATGCTTCCACAGAGTACTTTTTCGCTCGTCTTGATAAATTGGCCACAGACATCGCAAAATGCGTCTGCCGGATGCTTGCAGCCTCTTGATGCCATTTCAGAAAAACGCAGATATGTATCCATTAGGCAGCTGGAACTAAACTGAACTGGTGGACTTAAGGCCCCTGTATTTACTACTATTTATATTACTGAAAAGTCCTAAATGTTCTAGAAGTTACTCCAAGTTTACTCAGCACTGAATCTATCTGGAATGTTCTGCAAAATAGATACATTTCAAAATGTCAATGTCCTGGTCACAAAAGCAAAGTTTGTGGGGAATAACAGCCACTTTTTGTACTTTTAGGCATAAAAATTAGGAAATAACACTTACTATCCAGGAACAAAAAAATATTGTTACACGGTGTGTTTCGCGTGTGTATTTCTATATGTGATGCATTCATATGATGTGTGGCATATGTGTAAATCATGTGTATTATATATAATGTGTTGTGTTTAATGTATATACTGTACGACATGTGTAGATGGATATGTGTGTATATATATGATGTATATAAATATGCTGATAAATATGATGTGCTTATGAATATTTACAATATTTAATCGTGTTATATTGTGTATGTATGATGTATGATGTGTATGTTGTATGTTATACATATGATGTTGTGTCTATGTATAAATTATATACATGATGTGTGTGGTGTGTTTTGTGTGTGTCATGTATATAGATTGTACGTCTTGTGTGTATTTAATATATTATGTAAATGTGTTTGTATATATTATACAAATGGTGTTGTGCATGTATGTGTGTTGAAGTTTTTTCGCACCGTACTTAGCCAATCGGAGGTTGCGAGATTATGATGATGTGTGTATGTGTGATGTGTTTATGTGATGATGAGCATATGTGATGATGTGCGTATGTGATAATGTGCGTATGTGTGATGTGTGTATGTATGATGTGTTTATGTGATGATGAGCGTATGTGATGATGTGCGTATGTGTGATGTGTTTATGTGATGATGAGCGTATGTGATGATGTGCGTATGTGATGTGTGTATGTATAATGTGCGTATGTGTGATGTGTGTATGTGATGATGTGCGTATGTATGATCTGTGTATGTGTGATGTGTGTATGTGTGATGTGTGTATGCATGTAAGTTGTGTGTATGTATGATCTGTGTATTATACATATTATGTATGTGTTTCTAGTATAACTGTGTATATTGCTAATAGAGTAATACCCCCATTTACGTATTCCCCCTTAACGTCGTTTCACACATACGTCGTCACTTTATCAACACCACCACCACCACCACCACGTAATCTGTCACCTCAACCCCACACTCACTTCGCTGACAGCATCCCCCTCCGTCCGTTCTCGTTATCCGTCGTCTCTCAGCCACCTCCACCACCACTGCCACCACCTCCACCACCGCTACCACCACTACCTCCACCACCACCACCGCCACCTCCACCACCACAGCCACCACCTCCACCACCGCTACCACCACCACCGCTACCACCAATACCTCCACCACCGCCACCTCCACCACCACAGCCACCACCTCTACCACCGCTACCACCACCACCGCCACAACCACCACCGCCACCTCCACCACCACAGCCACCACCTCTACCACCGCTACCACCACCACCGCCACAACCACCACCGCCACCACCGCCACCGCCACTTCCACCACCACTGCCACCACCTCCATCACCGCTACCACCTCCACCACCGCTACCACCACTGCCACACCACCACCACCTCCACCACCACACCACCTCCACCACCGCTACCACCACCACCACTGCCACCACCACCACCTCCACCACCGCTACCACCACTGCCACCTCCACCACCGCNACCACCACCACCACCTCCACCGCCACCACCACACCACCTCCACCACCGCCACCACCTCCACCACCACCACTCGCTTCAATTTTGCGTCGTTTCGATATCCGTCGCCACACCTTCTCAGGAACGCATCTACCGACGTAAACCGAGGTGTGTTACTGTATATCATACATGTGTATATATACGATATAGATATGATATGCATACATGGCCCATGTGTATATATATGATGCATGTGTTTATATCATATATATTAATGCACGTGTATATATCACGCATATGTGATGCATGTGTGTATACCATTACTGTGTGTGTATATATATATGACGCGTGTAGGTTTTTTTATCATACATATATCGTGCGGCGTCTGTGCTCAATGTATTATGCATGCGAGTGGTGCGTTCGCGTGCGTTGCTCTGTAATTAAAATGGGCCAGACAAATGTCTTGTGGCGCTTTTGACTCAATCGTGACCCCGAGAGAAAATGACAGCAAGCGAATGGCCGCAAGCATTGATATGAGAGGGTGTGGGGGGGGGCTGGGGAGGAGGGGGGGTCTTGGGGGGGCTTGTGGAGGGGTCGTTATAGAGACGCTGACAGGAGACGTATTGTCACGGTCGAGAAACATCACACGCGCGTTTTGTGTACATGCGACTCGCTCAAAGGCACTTGCCCCCGACAGTCTGTTAAGGCTACACGGGGCTCTTTGTCTTTGTGCGTGTGTGCTTGTGTAAGGGAGAGCGGTGGTGCAGCGGTTAGCGCGCTGAGCTACGGACCCGGCTGCCACCCCGAGTTCGATTCCCGCTCGCGGCTAACACCGGTGACGGTTCTCTGAACCGGTCCTGTGCATCACCTAGGTCGACTCGGCCTTAAATGAGCACCTGGTGCGGTGTGTAAACATCGCCGCTTGGGGAGACAAAGGCGGCCGGGCGTGGTGCTGGCCACCCACCCGTCATATGCCGCGCCGGCCCTCACAGCACTTGCCCCAACAGTCTGTTAAGGCTATACGGGGATCTCTATCTTTGTACGTGTGTTTGTATTTTTATTGCAGCTACGCCACGAACCCACGATCCGGGTTCGATTCCCGCTCACAGTCAACAGCAGTGAGTTGGTGCTTTAGTGAGTGAGTGAGCGGGTGAGTGAGTGAGTGAATGAGAGATTGAGTGAGTGAGTGGGGTGAGTGAGTGAATAAGTGAGTGGGTGAGTGAGTGAGCGAGAATAAGTGGTGAGTGAGTGGGTGAGTGAGTGAGTGAGTGAATGAGAGATTGAGTGAGTGAGCGGGTGAGTGAGCGAGTGAGTAAGTTGGTGAGTGAGCGAGTGAATGAGTGGGTGAGTGAGTGGGTGAGTGAGTGGATGAGAGATTGAGTGAGTGAGCGGGTGAGTGAGCGAGTGAGTGAGTGANTGAGCGAGCGAGTGAATGAGAGGGTGAGTGAGTGGNGAGTGAGTGAGTGAGTGAANGAGAGATTGAGTGAGTGAGCGAGTGAGTAAGTTGGTGAGTGAGCGAGTGGATGAGTGGGTGAGTGAGTGGGTGAGTGAGTGAATGAGAGATTGAGTGAGTGAGCGAGTGAGTAAGTTGGTGAGTGAGCGAGTGAATGAGTGGGTGAGTGAGTGGATGAGTAAGTTGGTGAGTGAGTGAATGAATGAGAGATTGAGTGAGTGAGTGAGCGAGTGAGTAGGTGAGTGATTAAGTGATCGAGTTGTTGCTGTTGTTGTTGTGACCTGCAGTGTAGTTGTTGTTGTGGTGGTGGTGGTGGTGGATGAAGATGATGATGACAGTGTGTGGTTAGACCGAGGGTCCTGGACACGTGAGGGAGGGAGCGTGGTGACGGCTCAAGCCACGAGTTTCAGGGATCCGACGGAGTGATTGTACTGAAGGATCACGCGAGACACCCGCCTACCTGCCGCGCCGGGAGGTCGAGAGGTCACGGGAGACCACAGCGAGAGAGTCTCTCTGTCTCTCTCTCTCCCTTTGTCTCTGTTTCTCCCTCTCCCATTGTGTATCTCAGTCTGTCTCTCTCCCATTGTCTCTCTCTCTCTCTCTCCCCCATTGTGTCTCTCTGTCTGTCTCTCTCTCTCCNATTGTCTGTCTGTCTATGTCTCTCTCTCTCTCATTGTGTCTCTCTGTCTGTCTCTATCTCCCCATTGTGTCTCTCTGTCTGTCTCTCTCCCTGTGTCTTTGTCTCTCTCTCCCCATTGTGTCTCTCTGTCTGTCTCTCTCCCTGTGTCTCTGTCTCTCTCTCTCCCCCATTGTGTCTCTCTGTCTGTCTTCTCTCAACCATTTGTCTCTCTTTGTCTCTCTCTGTGTCTCTCTCTGTGTCTCTCTCTCTCGCTCCGTCATCCACTGACATCGCCAGTGTCTGGGGGACGCTGTCTGCTTGGGGGCAGGAGGGTTAGGGGGGGGATTTAACCCCCCACCCATCCCCCGCAGGGGTATCAGATGGACGATCGATGGGGGGGGGNAGAGGGCTGGGGGGTAGAAGGATTGGAGGAGTCGTGGGGAATGGTGAGGAATAGAGTGAGTGGTGAAGGCGTGGGGATAGTGGTGAGGGTCACAGGAATTTAGGGGTGCAGGGATTGGGGTTTAGAGGTTTGGGAGATGGAGTCAAGAGATATTGGGGTCCATCTTCTACTTACGTTGTGGCCGAAACGTCGTGAGAATTATTTTATTATGTTATATTTTTATTATTTTATTACTTCCCTTCTACGTGACTACCGAAAGAACCAAGAAGATGAATCCCTGCAGTCACGAAAGCTATAAATCGAAAGATATTGGGGGTTGGGGGGGGGTTAGCGTGAATACTGCCACGCGTTATGGATTTTAGATCCAAGTTCACATCTCCACAAGATTCACGTCACCGCCACCATCATCGTCATTGCAGATTGCAGTCACCATCATCAACATCATCATCAGCAGAAATGGTTAATCACTGCTGGATGAAGGCATGTCTCCTCTCCGCAATGCGACGGTTCAACCCTCCCCCCTTCCAGGCACGTGGTGCTCGACTCCGCTCCAAGAGCAAACTTCATCATCGCCGCTCCGTCTCTACGGTGGACGTCATCTCGGGCGTGTTCCACCTCGATCTCGACCATCGCCCATCATCGGCACAATCATCATCACCAACATCGTTATCGTTATCACCACCGCCATCATCATCACCAACATCATCATCAGCACAATCATCATCACTAGCATCATCAACATCGTATCATCATCACCAGGATAACCACCACCACATCATCATACACCACCACCACCATCATCATCACCACCATCATCAACACCACCATCATCACCACCATCATCATCAGCACAATCATCATCACTAGCATCACCAAGATTTTATCATCATCACCAGGATCACCACCACCATCATCATCACCACCACCACCATCATCATCACCACCATCATCAACACCACCATCATCACCACCATCATCATCAGCACAATCATCATCACTAGCATCACCAACATTGTTATCATCATCACCAGGATCACCACCACCATCATCATCACCACCACCACCATCATCATCACCACCACCATCAACACCACCATCATCACCACCATCATCATCAGCACAATCATCATCACTAGCATCACCAACATTGTTATCATCATCACCAGGATCACCACCACCATCATCCCATCATCATCAGCACAATCATCATCACTAGCATCACCAACTTTGTATCATCATCACCAGAATCACCATCATCACCACCATCATCATCACCAGAATCACCATCATCACCACCATCATCATCACCAATATCATCACCACCATCATCATCACCAACATCATCACCACCATCATCACCACCAACATCATCACCACCATCATCACCACCACCATCATCATCACCAATATCCATCNCCACCACCATCATCACCACCATCACCACCACCATCATCATCACCACCATCATCACCACCATCATCACCAACATCAACATCACGATGATGAAGTTGAACAGCTTCATGAAGTACCCCAAATGAAGGGATATATCCGGGAGTGTGTGGAGCACCACGGGGAGTTGGTTGGTGGGTTGGTGCTCAAGGGATGAAGAACACAAGAGTCGGGGAGAAGACGCCTGGGACCTCGTCCTCATCACCCCGCCCTCCCCAGCAGTGTTGGCTGATCCATGCCAGAGGCAGGGACGAGGGCGGAGGTGTAGAGTGAGAGAGAGTTGTTGACTTTTAAACAACTTTGATTGCCGCCAGCAGCAACAGCACTGGAGGCGATTCCGATACGAAATACACAAAGTCACCAGCAACACTAAACAAATATACTAATAGGGGTTTTCCCCTTTTTTCTGGCAACAAAAAACTGACACCTTTTGCAAGGAATCATGCTTACATTAACCACAATACTTGCAGTCAAATGCAAACAAAAAACAATACTCGGATAATGTATGCATTGTCTTTGAAACTGATTGGTCCACACCAGAGACAGCTTTCTTTAGAGCCTAGTCTCATGGTGTTCGACCAGATGACGCCAAAAGGCGCACAGTTCAAAGACAACGCACTATCAGAGTAATGAGAGCTCGGGGTGAGCAGCTACATCATGGGACCTCTTTGCCAGTACCAAAATATACTAATGGGTTTTTCCCTTTTTTTTGGCAACAAAAACACTGTACATCCACGCGCTGTGGCGCTAAATGCAGCGCGCACAACACAAAATAAAAGTCACGTGGTGGTGGTGGTGGTCATCGCGCACGCCACGGTGACGAGCGAGCGCTTCAGAAGGTGAACACGAGGGTGCCGTCCACGCTGGTACAGAGAGGGGCTTGTCCGGCTCCCCAGCGTTCGAAGAAGACGTGCACATCACCGACACGTGTGTGGTACGCGGCGTGCTCCAGCCAGAGCCGCGCCTTGAGCAGGCCCCTGAACACTGGAAGCACAAAGCAGCCGTCAGTGTCACCTTGCAGCATCTTTTTCCTCGGTCTGTACACCGCCATCTTCGCCTGAGCACAGGCGAAGTGAGATAGAGAGAGAGCGGGGGAGACAGAGTGGTGACCGGAGGTGAGCATTGTATTTTAGTGGCCTAAAATACAATGTTTCGCTCCGGATGATCGCTCAAAGTATGATCTGTGTTTTGATTTAGTGCGCTGATCTTAAAGGTGCATTGAAAAATGTTTGATGCTCCTGCTGTTGTGGAGTGACTCATGCAGCCAGCTATGGCTACAGATTTTGGTGGTACATGTTGTTAACGTCGTTTATTGTGAACATTCGATCACAGTTCCTATGACCACGGGTTCATTGCTTTCATGGCTTTATTTTGGTGATTTTCGAAAAGTTTTTTGGTTTGGCCATGTTTGTTTGATGTAGTACAGAGTTAGACTGATGGCCTTAATCTAAGTTGTCTTGTGGTTGTTGTTGTTTGACTTGCATCCCACTGGGATTTTTGCACACAGCGTTGGTGTACGGTGCTTTTTCTGCAATATTTTGCTGTCTTTTCTTGGATTTTCTGTTTGCACATAGTCACTTTAAGATGTTTTCTTGTTCATGTTTTGTTTGTTGCGGTTGCACCCGATTCAAGAGCCGAATGGCTCACAGGGCTATACCTAATACATGAACTTGAACTTGAGTAGGGGAAAGTCGGGGAGTTCGGAACATGGTGAGGAGCATCCACACTGGATGCAGCTAAATAAAGTGGCACATGAGCAAAGTTAAGTGTCCGTGTGAGTACAACACTACACATCTCTGCTGCTACTGATACGTCTACTGCTACTACTGTTGCTACTGATACAATTACTGCTGCTACTGCTGCTGCTACTGATACAAGTACTGCTGCTACTGTTACTGATACAATTACTGCTGCTGCTACTGATACAAGTACTGCTACTACTGGTGCTGCTACTGATACAAGTACTGCTGCTACTGCTACTGATACAAGTACTGCTACTGCTGCTGTTGGTACTGCTGCTGATAATACTGCTGCTTATGCTGATGGTACTGCTGCTGATAATACTACTGCTGCTAAAGCTACCTCTGCTACTGCTGCATCTACTACTGCACTGCTGATACAGCTACATCTAACTGCTGCGGTGACTACTGTTGAGAGGGGGGGGGGCTGGCGTTAGTTGTGGTTGTGGGGGACGGGGGTTAGCTGTGGTGGGGCAGTTGTGGTGGTTGTGGTGGTTGTGGTGGTTGTGGTGGTTGTGGTGGTTGTGGTGGTTGTGGGGTGCTGTGGTTGTGGTGGTTGTGGGGTGTGGGATCTGTGTTGTGTTGTGGTGGTGGTTGTTGTGATGGTGGTGGTGGTGGTTGTGGGAGCTGTGGTTGTGGTGGTTGTGGGGAGCTGTGGCTGTGTTGTGGTGGTGGTTGTTGTGATGGTGGTGTGTGGTGTGGTGTTGGCGGCGTCGGCGTCTGTTGGGGTGACCCGGGTCAGCTGGCGACCATCAGTTCGCTGTCACGCGCAGACGTCTCGTTAGAAGACGAAGATGTTAAACCCACTAATTGTTTGACTCCTCCCCGTGCACCCCACCACGCTCCCCGTGGGAGATGCCGTTTGCATAGAGATGCGAAAGCGGCTGACGCGAGCCCGCAGGGAACAACTTCGATAGAGACGTCAACCTCTCTCCCTCCCCTCCATCCTCCCTCCCTCCCTCTCTTTCCCCTCCCTCCTCCCTCCTCCGCTTTTTTTTTTACGATCATAGGAAACAAGAAGATGATCGGTGTAGTCGGCACTTTGCTTCGTTCATTATTTCGTTTTATTTTTTGCAATGCTTTGCTTAATGTGCCCTCCCTCCCCTTTTAAAAGAAAGATTTCACGCTCTGCTCTCTTACGCGCTCTCTCCCCGCGAGCCTCTCCTCGCTCTTACTCCCTTTCTCCACCACTATTCCACTGCCGTTCAACCATCGTCCCTCATCGTCGTCATCATCACTTCCTTGTCCTCCATAGATCCTTCTGCTCGTCGTCTCCCTGCTCCTCTCTTCTTCTTCTTTAGTGCTGCCTAACGGCGTGTGCGACTTCACGATATTGGTCCCGGTCTAGCACGGCGTGTAGAGTTTGTGCTGTTGTTAATTGTGGCCATGTTTTGATGTTACTGAGCCTTGTCGTTTTTGGCCGTCCTGGTCGTTTTTTCCCTTCGATTTTTCCTTCCAGGATTTGCTTTACTAGCTGGTGTTTGTGGTCGTTTCGGGAAATGTGGCCTAGGTAGTAACACTTCCTGCTAATGATGGTCTTCTCACACACCTCACACTCCTAACTTTTTTTTTTATTTTAGCAGGTAAGGTGAGCTGAGCTTCGTAGCTATTTACAGAAGGGACCTGTCCATCGCAAATGGCAGCTCAACGGAGCGGGCTTATCGCGTGCAAATGTCTCGCAGCCAAATACTCGAATAACGCACGTGGATTCTAAACGTGGATGGGGGAAACCGAGAATCCGGAAAAAAAATCCACGCGATCTCAGAGAGAGAGACACGCAAACTCCAAATACACAGCAGACGTCAGGGTCGGGATCGAACCCACGACCTCCTGCATACCAGGCGAGGTAGTTAACATCTAGCCACCGTGATGATGATGAGAGACACGCAAACTCCAAATATACAGCAGGCGTCAGGATTGAACCCACGACCTCCTGCATACCAGGCGAGGTAGTTAACATTTCGCCCTCCATGGCGCTACTCCACCACTCGCAGAAGCCATGGCCACGCCGGTGCGTGCAGTGAGGGGAGCCCTCGCATCAATAACGACGACGACGATGACGTCCTGGTGGAGTTCACAGCTCATCTCGGGGCGCGATTCCTTCCTTTGACTGCCAATCCGTCGTTAGTCTCGACCACCACCCATCACCATCATCACCATCATCACCACCACACCATCACCATCATCATCACCACAATCATCATCACCATCATCACCACCCCATCATCATCACCACAATCATCATCACCATCATCACCACCACCGTCATCAGCATCGTCATAGTCCCTTCTTGCTGTGACGCATCATTGTAACGCGCCATCTCCTCCCTGGCCACGTGTCCTCTAACCCACGTGTCCTCCTCTCACCCACGTGGCCTCTAAACCACGTGTCATCTAAACCACGTGTCATCTAAACCACGTGTCCTCCTGTCTCTCTCGGCGCGTTAAAACAAGCAACAATCCGCCGCGGACAATTAGCATATTTAAATATCCGTGGAAGTGAGCTCTCTATTAAGAAATGACAGCTCGGGATTATAACCCGACCGTAATTGAGTTGAATGGCTCCTTAATTAAACGCCACTTAATTTAAGTGACAGCTCCAAAGACCTCTACCCCCTCCCCTGCCCTCTCTCCCCCCAACTCCAGCTCCCTCCCCCGCACCCCCAATCCTACTGCACAATGAATACCTGCTGCTTCCCATATTTGTCTCTCACACATCAGACAGATGTCAAAGCATATTGGCTCAACGCAAGTAACAAAAAAAAAACTCTGGGCCGGATTCGACACGCAGGGTCTCATCAGCCAGGAGGAGGAAACCACGGACGAGCGTAAGGCAGCACCAACAATTGCCCATGTTCTGTGGTCCTCTTTATATTAAGATGTTATCGGCCAATAAATGAGCGCGCGTGTGTGTGTGTGTATATACGTTTGGAGGGGAACCGGAGCATCCCATGCGTGCGAGAGGGGACAACACTCGATCCCCTGCAGATGGAACAGATGGAGATAAGCCCACACTTTTTCTGTACCGACCGCCACGGGAAAGCGAGTTCCACGGCCCATCCGTGTGTGACCCACCAACCTCGCTGCTGCTGCTGCCTGCACCTTACTGGAGGAGTAGGTGCGGCTACGTGTAGCGTAGCAGCCACCACCGCCACCTCCACCACTACCAATGCCTCCAACACCACCTCCACCACCTCCACCACCACCACGACTGCCACCACCACCACCTCCACCATCGCTACCACCACACAGCCGCAACCACTACCACCGCCACCAACACCACCACCACTGCCTCCACCACCACCTCCACCACGGCACCACCACTACCACAACCGCCACCGCTACCACCACCGCTACCACCACTGCTACCATCACCGCCACCAATACCACCACTGCCTCCACCACCACCTCCACCATCGCTACCACAGCCGCCACCACTACCACCACCACCACCACAACCGCCACCGCTACCACCCTGCTACCACCACCGCTACATCACCGCTACCGCCACCGCTGCCGCCACCACCATCTCCACCACCACCGCCATCGCTACCACCACCGCCACTACCACACGTGCTCGCTAACAGCACTTGCCCCAAAAGTCTGCTAAGACTACCCGGGGATCTTTGTCTTTGTTTTGTGGGAGCGGTGGCGCAGCGGTTAGCTCATGGCACAACGAAACCTCCGATCCACAGCCAATAATAATCGTAGCGAATAACTGACCGGTCCTGGCCTCCTCTAGTCAACTCAGCCTTAAATGTCTACCCGGTGCAGTGTGTGTGTGTTAAACATCAGCAACAGAGAAGGCGACAAGGCGTGGTTCCGACCACACCATCCCTCCATGTGCCGTGTTGGTCCTCGCTAACAGCACTTGCCCAACAGCCTCCGAGGGCTAAACGGGGGATCTTTGTATTTGTTTGTGTCCGCGCGTGTTCTCTGGACACGCGCTCGAGGGGCCAGAGAGACAGCCATAGGAACGAGGAGTGGCGACAGGAGGAGAGGGAGAGTTTAGGTGAGTGGAGAAAGGAGGAGAGTGGAGAGGTGAGGAGAGTGGAGAGTGGTGGAGAGTGAATGAGAGTGGAGAAGATTGGAGAGAAGAGAGTGGAGGAGAGAGGGCAGAATTGAGGAGAGTGGCGGAGAGTAAAGACAGGAGGGGAGTGGGGAGACGAGGAGAGTGAAACAGGTGAGTGAACGAGGAGAGCGGGGTCAGGGGATGCTCACGGAAGTGGCGAGCGCAGTGGAGAGAGGAGTGCGATGAGAGGGATGAGAGAGCAGTGGAGAGAGATGGAGATGTGATTCGAAGAGAGGAGAGGTAAGGAGAGGGGGGGGGGCTGAGTGAAGAGGAGGGGAGCGTAATGTGGGGGGATGCCAAGCTGAGGAGGGGGGATTCCAAGCTGAGGGGGGAGGGGGGAGGGGAGGGGGGATTCCAAGCTGAGAGGGGGAGGGGGAGGGGGGATTCCAAGCTGAGTGGGGGGAGGGGGGATGCCAAGCTGAGAGGGGGGAGGGGGATTCCAAGCTGAGTGGGGAGGGGGAGGAATGCCAAGCTGAGTGGGGGGGNATGCGAGGCGAGGGGTAGGGAGGCAGGGGGTGAAGGGAGGCAGGGGGGGGGGTGTTGGGCCTCTGAGCTCCGAAACCAAATCAATGGCGCGGAACCGCGTAAATGAAGCAAGCGATGGTGACGCGGGTTCAGTCCCTGCAGAGGGGGCGGTGGGGGTTGGGGTGGGGTTTAGGGGGGGGCGGTGGGGGTTGGGGGTGGGGTTTAGGGGGGGGGGCGGAGGGTGAAGAGGTCGCGGTGGCGCTTTGAAGTTTTGTTTTTTCTATATTCATAAGGAGAGAAAGGAAGGGTAATGGACGATAGTCCTTATTTATGTGGAACTTTACACACACACACAAAATCGCATGTACGTTTTGTTCTGAATGGGAAGGAGGGTGGGATGGAGGGTGGGATGGAGGGTGGGGCAGTCTGAGCCCGGGGGGGGGGTAGGGGGGGTCCGGAGTTTCCATGAAGCTCAGAGGAGCCGGAGGACCACGCGGACACAGCACTCAGCTACCTCGTGTGTGTGTGTCTGTGTGTGTGTGTACCTCGTGTGTGTGTGTACATGTGTGTGTGTGTGTGTCTGTGTGTGTGTGTGTCTGTGTGTGTGTACATCGTGTGTGTGTGTGTGTGTCTTGTGTGTACATNGTGTGTGTGTGTCGTGTGTGTGTGTCTGTGTAGTGTGTGTGTGTGTGTGTGTATGGAGCGGTAGTGTAGCGGTTAGCGCGCTGCGCTACGAGTTCGATTCCGCTCACGGCTAACACCAGTGACGATTATCTGAACCGGTCCTGGGCCTCCCCTAGGTCGACTCAGCCTTAAACGAGTACCTGGTGCGGTGTGTAAACATCGCCACTAGGAGACAAAGGCGGTCGGGCGTGGTGCTGGCCACCCACCCCTCGTGTACCGTTCCGGCCTTCATAGGTGCTCGCTAACAGCAGTTGCCCCTACAGTCTGTTAAGGCTATACGGGGGATCTTTGTCTGTGTGTGTGTGTACATCGTGTGTGTACATCGTGTGTGTCTGTGTGTGTACCTCGTGTGTGTCTGTGTGTGTGTCTGTGTGTGTGTGTGTACATNGTGTGTGTGTGTGTGTACATCGTGTGTGTGTGTGTGTACCTCGTGTGTGTGTGTGTACATCGTGTGTGTGTACGTCGTGTGTGTGTGTGNACCCGTGTGTGTGTGTAACCCGTGTGTGTGTACCTCGTCTGTGTGTGTGTACTCGTGTGTGTGTGTGTACCTCGTGTGTGTGTGTACCTCGCACTCAGCTACCTCGTGTGTGTGTGTGGACCTTCTGTGCGTACCCGTGCGTGTGTACCTCGTGTGTATGTGTGTGTGTACTCGTGTGTATGTGTGTGTATATAGCTCGTGTGTGTTTAACACGTGTGTGTGTACTCGTGTGTACCCGTGTGTGTGTGTGTGTACCTCGTGTGTGTGTGNACTCGTGTGTACCCGTGTGTGTGTGTGTGTACCTCGCGTGTGTGTGTACCTCGTGTGTGTGTACCTCTGTGTGTACCCGTGTGTGTGTGGGGGAGCGGTGGTGCAGCGGTTGGCGCTACGCTGCGCTATGAACCCGGCCACCCTAATTCGATTCCCGCTCACGGCCAACACCAGTGACGATAATCTGACCCGGTGCTGGGCCTCCCCTAGCTCGACTCAGCCTCAAATGAGTGCCTGCTGCTGCGGTGTAAACATCCTCACTGGGGAGACAAAGGCGGCCGGGCGTGGTTCTGACCACACCACCGTTTTGTCCCCGTTCCAGCAACCCTCATAGGTTGCCCCTATTCGCTGACAGCACTTGCCCCATCAGTGGCTGCAGGCTACCCGGATCTCTGTAGCACGCTCTCTTTGCCAACCTGTGAGCGTTCTGAAGAGGTGGGGGTGGGAGGAGGTTGGAGGAGATGGAAGAGGAAGGCGAGAGGCGGGATGGGGTCTTGGAGTTGTGTGTGTGGCGGGCGGGGGGGGNTCGAGAGGGGGGGGTCTAAGGCGCCTTTCTTGCGCTCTAATCCCTTCCACTGAGTCTCACAAAAAGCACTTCCGTCCGGCTAGAATCCCGGAATTAACATAATGTAATTAACACTCTGTTAATACCACATGCTCTCTAATACCGCTCTTTCCTCCTCCTCCTCTTCAACCCCCCCCCACCCACCCCCACCTCTCGTCCCCGCTTCCTCGCGTCTCCCCCTCTCCTGATCCCCTCTCAATCTCCTCCCAGCAGTCCCCTTTCCCGTGGCTTTCCTAACCCTCCCCCGACCCCCCATCCACCCCCTTACCCATGCCCCGGTCGGCCGTGGCCTCTATTCATCACCGTACCTCCTCCCTCCCCCTTCTCTCCCCATGATCTCTCACTCCCCGTGTCTCTCCCTCTCTCGCTCTCTCAGTCTACCCTTACCACCTCTCGTTCTCTCCACCCATCGCTCTATCTCGCTCTCCCCCCCCACCTATCTCTCTCACGTTTGCTCTCCAATGTTACCGTTCATTCCAGCGTAACCACTCAACTCTCTCCCGCGTCTCTGCCTGCATCTCTGCGTCCTCCCGTCTCTCTTTTTTTAGATCAGTGGAAACAAGAAGATGCTCGGTGTATTCGGCACTTTGCTTCGTTCATCATTTCGTAATTTTTTTATAACTTTGCTTTATGTAAACCCCACCTCTCGCTCGCTCTCTCGCTCGCTCGCTCACTCTCTCGCTCACTCTCTCGTCACTCTCTCGCTCACTCTCTCGCTCACTCTCTCGCTCACTCTCCCGCTCACTCTCTCGCTCACTCTCTCGCTCTCTCGCTCACTCTCTCTCTCGCTCACTCTCTCGCTCACTCGCTCACTCTCTCGCTCACTCTCTCGCTCACTCTCTCGCTCACTCTCTCGCTCACTCTTTCGCTCTCTCCCTCGCTCACTCTCTCGCTCACTCTCTCGTTCTGCACGACTGTGTCTCTCTCTCTCCCTCCGTGCTCGTATCTTCATGTGTCTCTCCCCATGTCTCGCTCTCGCTTTATCTCCCGTGTCTTCTATTCCTGTGTAACCCCCATCTCCCTCTCGGGGGGGAGGTGAGAAGAGGGAGAGGGTCAAGGTTCAGATCCGAGGTCATGCCCCCNAAAAATGAATTAACTAGTTCCTGAACACAGCGCCGCACTGGTCATTAACCCCATCCTGGGTGTTACACTCCCATAACCTGTTACAACTCTGATTAGTGCTGTTTGTTGCTGGACGACTGGCGCAACGCAGGCTCACACACATTACATGGCAACTCGGGCATCCGTCTATGATTGTTAAACACCCCCCATAGATCGCTACGGTGGCTAGGAGATGTTAACTACCTCGCCTTGTATGGAGGAGGTCGTGGGTTCCATTCCGACCCTGCTGCTGCTGCTGTATATTTGGAGTTCGCGTCTCTCTCTCATCATCATCACAGTGGCTAGGAGATGTTAACTCCCTCGCCTGGTATGCAGGAGGTCGTGGATTCGATCCCGACCCTGACGCCTGCTGCTGTATATTTGGAGTTTGCGTCTCTGTATCATCATCATTACGGTGACTAGGAGATGTTAACTACCTCGCCCGGTATGCAGGAGGTCGTGGTTCGATCCCAACTCTGACGCCTGTTGTAATATTGTGAGTGTGTATCTCTCTCTCTCATCATCATCATCACGGTGGCTAGGATATGTTAACTCCCTCGCCTGGTATGCAGGAGGTCGTGGATTCGATCCCGACCCTGACGCCTGCTGCTGTATATTTGGAGTTTGCGTCTCTGTATCATCATCATTATGGTGGCTAGGAGATGTTAACTACCTCGCCCGGTATGCAGGAGGTCGTGGGTTCGATCCCAACTCTGACGCCTGTTGTAATATTGTGAGTGTGTATCTCTCTCTCTCATCATCATCACGGTGACTAGGAGATGTTAACTAACTCGCCTGGTATGCAGGATGTCGTGGGTTCGATGCTGACGCCTGCTGTATATTCCCTCCAACTTTAGAATCGAAGCCACGCGTTCAGAGGATTTGGCTGTTGTTAATTCACACACGGCGACAAACCACTTCGTTGGACGATCCGTTGCAATAACCAAGTAGTTTCTGAAAAAATGCTATCCAGCTCGTGGGCCTAACTTGCTAACGTAACACAAATTAGTTAAAACAGTTTAGTTTTTTATTCATATTCTTAGGTGTTTAGGTAAAGTCACGTAGGTAAAAAATTTAAATTAATAAAAGTAAAATAAAATAAAAATCACGACGTTTCGGAGGCAACATCCGAAACGTCGTGACCTCCGAAACGTCGTGATTTTTATTTTATTTTACTTTTATTAATTTATAATTTTTACCTACGTGACTTTACCGAAAAAAACCTAAGAATATGAATCCTTGCAGTCACGAAAGCTTCAAATCTAGAATTAAGTTTCGTTTTTAGCTGTTGCTGCTCTTGATCTCTCGTGGCAGCTATCGGGGTAAACTCGATAAACGGGGTCATCGACATCCGTGCAACAAATGAAATAACTTAAACATTCGTGTCGTGTTCGTTTGAGCATTAGCCGCCTTCGACTTACTCAGCGCACTCTTACCGCTCCACTACCCAGCCACACGCCCCGCCATCAAAGCCAGCCACGCACGTGAGTTCAAGCAAAGCTGACACTGCTGATGAGACGTTGAATGTTGAACCCCGTATCTAACACAGAGAAAGACACCTTACCTATTTCGATTTAAAGCTTTCGTGACTGCAGGGATTCATCTTCTTTGTTCTTTCGGTAAAGTCACGTAGAAGGAAAAGAATAAAATAATAAAAATAAAACATAATAAAATATATGTTTTATTTTTATTATTTTCCTTCTACGTGACTTTACCGAAATAACCAATAATAAAATAATGAAAATAAAACATAATTGTATTTTTATTATGTTTTATTTTTATTATTTTTATATTTTCCTTCTACGTGACTTTACCGAAAGAACAAGAAGACCTTACCTATTAATAAAAAAAANTCCGGCAGTTCGCCAGTCTCGGTTCAAGCAAAGCTGACACTGCTGATGAGACATTGAATGTCGAGAGAGTCACGGTTCACGCTTTGGCAACGCTGCGCGTGCTGATGATCACGCTAAAAAATTAACCCGTGAAAACAAAGTTTTTCACTATAAATCCTTTATATGCGTGGCATCGGGGCGGCTAGAGTCCTCTCGTCCTCTGGCTTGAGATGGCTGCCACCTATGGGTCAGATGATTGTCTGGCAGCATTAAACAATTGGAATTAAATATTTAATTTTTTCCCTAAACAGTGTAACATTTTGGAGAAAAAAAAATTCACGCACAACGAGTCTGTGTGCAAAATGTCAGCTCGATTGGATCACGGGAAGTGGGTTAAAACGACCGAAAGATTTGCACAGTCGTAAGCAAGCAAGCGAACTTAATATAAAGGATTTAAAAAGCGAGGCCTTGCTCGTGTCGGGGACCACCGACGGGAGACGGAACGCTGGAGCGGAGCTCTGAAAGGGGCCTCCGTGTAACGGGGAGTCGCTATTCATGACTGAGTGGGGGGGGGGTCTATGGTGGATTTGGGGGGGGGCTCTTAACGTAGGGGCGGTGGGGGCTGAAGGGGGGGGGTAGCATTGAGGAGAGGATGCGGTTGTGATGGTGGTGGTGGTTGTGGCGATGGTAGCGGTGGTGGTCATGGTCGTGATGGTAGTGGTGGTGGTGATGGTATTGGTGGTTGTGATGGTAGTGATGGTCGTGCTGGCAGTGATTGTAGTGAAGGTAGTGATGGTAGTGATGGTAGTGATGTAGTGATGGTAGTGATGGTGGTGGTTGTGAAGGTAGTGATGGTAGTGATGGTAGTGATTGTAGTGAAGGTAGTGGTAGTGGNAGTGATGGTAGTGATGGTAGTGATGGTCGTGGTTGTGAAGGTAGTGATGGTAGTGATGGTAGTGATGGTGGTGATGATGATGGTGATGGTAGTGATGGTGATGATAGTGGTAGTGATGGTAGTGGTAGTGATGGTAGTGATGATGGTAGTNATGATGGTAGTGATGGTGTGATGGTAGTGATGGTGATGGTAGTGATGGTAGTGATGGTAGTGATGGTGGTGTTGTGAAGGTGATGGTAGTGGGTGATGTAGTGATGGTGATGTGATGGTAGTGATGTAGTAGTGATGGTGGTGTTGTGGTCAGTGATGGTAGTGGTAGTGATGGTAGTGATGGTGATGGTTGTGAATCCGTGTAGTGATGGTGATNTGATNGNGATNGTAGTGATGATGGNAGTGAGTGAGTGATAGTGATGGTTGTGGTTGTGAAGGTAGTGATGGTAATGATGGTGGTGGTTGTGATGGTAGTGATGGTGATGGTAGTGGGTGATGTAGTAGTGAGATGGTGAGTGGTGGGGNGGTNATGATGGTAGTGGTGATGATGGTAGTAGTGATGGTGGTGGNTGTGAAGTGATGTGTGGTAGTGATAGTGATGGTAGTGGTAGTGATGGTGGTAGTGATGGTAGTGGTGGTGGTGGTGTAGTGATGATAGTGGNGGTGGTGGTGGTGGTAGTATTGATAGTGATGGTGATAGTGGTGGTAGTGATGGTAGTGATGGTAGTGATGGTTGTGAAGGTAGTGATGGTGATGGTTGTGAAGGTAGTGATGGTAGTGATGGTAGTGATGGTAGTGATTTAAAAGTTGAATGAAGGAGGTGAGGGGGGGGGTAGAGGGGGGACCGTAGGGGTCCGCTGAGGTGGGGGTCTGGGGGTGGCCGCGGGGTCCCCGAAAATCCTCGCGAATTATTTATTTATTTACAAACAGGGATGGGCAGGAGGTGAAAGAGGAATGGCGGGGTGGGAGGGGGGTAGCGATGGTGGTGGAGTAGGAGAGGAAAATAAGATCCATGGGGGGCCTAGGGGTTAGAGTCGGGGTTAGGGGCTCGAGCTGGAGTGGAGGGAGTTTTGGGGGGTGAGGGGGGTGAGGGGGGTGAGGGGGTGAGGGGGTGGGTGAGGAATTCAGGCAGTGGGTGATTGTGTTTTTGGAAGTGTGCGTGGCAATGGGTGGCTGTGAGAGGCGCACGGGGGGGTGAATGGGGGGGGGCGACGGGAGGAAAGGGGGGGGGTGGATGGGGGGGGCGACGGGGAGGAGAGGGGGGGGTGGATGGGGGGGGNCGACGGGAGGAGAGGGGGGGTGGATGGGGGGTGAGGGGGGTGTGAAGGTTGGATCCCAGCATGAGGGCGTCTCTCCGGCACCCGGGCTCCGATTCTCTTTGGAACTCAGCCAGACGACCACCACCCCCCTCACCCCCCCCCCCCNAAAGACGAAGACAAAGATCCCCCGTGTAGCCTTAACAGACTGTAGTCAAGTGCTGTCAGCGAGCACCTATGAAGGCCGGAACGGCACACGAGGGTGGGTGGCAAGCACCACCCCCGGCCGCCTTTGTCTCCCCAGTGCGATGTTCACACATCGCACCAGGTACTCATTCGAGGCTGAGTCGACCTAGGGAGGCCCAGGACGGGTTCAGATAATCGTCACTGGTCTTGGCCGTGAGCGGGAATCGAACCCGGGTCGCCGGGTTCGTAGCGCAGCGTAGTGCTAACCGCTGCACCACCGCTCCCCTAAACCCACCCCCTTCCACAGCCCCCACACGCCCCCCCCCACAGCCCCTCTTCACAGCCCCCCCCACCACAGCCCCGTGCCTATCGGTAACGGACGGAAGACGCGGGCGTTTGAGAGTCGCTCCCCGCCTCTGTTCCTCGCCACGTGCGGTGAATGCAGCGCGGGGATTTAAATGAGTCTCGAGCCTGGAGTCAAGTTGACGCCCGACCTCCCCCCGCCACCACCCTCCCCGACTCGCTCCCTCCCTCCCCTCCCTCCCCTCCTCCTCCCGCGCTCGCCACCACCACCGCGGCCGCTCTAGACCCCGACGAACACCGCCAACACCACCACTCCTAACCCATAACCACCACTCTCTACCATTACCCATAATTCACATCCAACCCTCTCTACCCCTACCCCACTACTACCCTCTCTACCCCTACCACCACCACCCTCTCTACCCTACCCACCACCACCCTCTCTACCCCTACCCACCACCACCCTCTCTACCCCTACCCACCACCACCCTCTCTACCCCTACCCACCACCACCCTCTCTACCCTACCCACTACTACCCTCTCTACCCCTACCCATCACCACCCTCTCTACCCTACCCACCACTACCCTCTCTACCCTACCCACTACCACCCTCACTACCCCTACCCACTACCACCCTCTCTACCCCTACCCACTACCACCCTCTCTACCCCTACCCCACTACCACCCTCTCTACCCCTACCCCACTACCACCCTCTCTACCCTACCCCTCACCACCACCCTCTCTACCCCTACCCCATCACCACCCTCTCTACCCTACCCACCACCACCCTCTCTACCCCTACCCACCACCACCCTCTCTACCCTACTCCACTACCACCCTCACTACCCCTACCCACCACCACCCTCTCTCCCCTACTCCACTACCACCCTCACTACCCCTACCCACTAACCCCTCTCTACCCCTACCNACCACCACCCTCTCTACCCCTCCCACCACCACCCTCTCTACCCCTCCCCACCACCACCCTCTCTACCCCTACCCACCACCACCCTCTCTACCCCTACCCCACTCTACCCTCTCTCCCCTACCCACCACCACCCTCTCTACCCTACCCACTACCACCCTCACTACCCCTACCCACTACCACCCTCTCTACCCCTACCCACTACCACCCTCTCTACCCCTACCCACCACTACCCTCTCTACCCCTACCCACTACCACCCTCACTACCCCTACCCACTACCACCCTCTCTACCCCTACCCACTACCACCCTCTCTACCCTACCCCACTACCACCCTCTCTACCCCTACCCCACTACCACCCTCTCTACCCCTACCCCACTACCACCCTCTCTACCCCTACCCCACCACCACCCTCTCTACCCCTACCCACCACCACCCTCTCTACCCCTACCCACCACCACCCTCACTACCCCTACCCACTAACACCCTCTCTACCCCTACCCACCACCACCCTCTCTACCCCTACCCACCACCACCCTCTCTACCCTACCCACCACCACCCTCTCTACCCCTACTCCACTACCACCCTCACTACCCTACCCACCACCACCCTCTCTACCCCTACTCCACTACCACCCTCACTACCCCTACCCACTAACACCCTCTCTACCCCTACCCACACCACCCTCTCTACCCCTACCNACCACCACCCTCTCTACCCCTACCCACCACCACCCTCTCTACCCCTACTCCACTACCACCCTCACTACCCCTACCCACCACCACCCTCTCTACCCCTACTCCACTACCACCCTCACTACCCCTACCCACTAACACCCTCTCTACCCCTACCCACCACCACCCTCTCTCCCCTACCCACCACCACCCTCTCTACCCCTACCCCACCACCACCCTCTCTACCCCTACCCACCACCACCCTCTCTACCCCTACCCCACTACTACCCTCTCTACCCCTACCCACCACCACCCTCTCTACCCCTACCCACCACTACCCTCTCTACCCCTACCCACTACCACCCTCACTACCCCTACCCACTACCACCCTCTCTACCCCTACCCACTACCACCCTCTCTACCCCTACCCCACTACCACCCTCTCTACCCCTACCCCACTACCACCCTCTCTACCCCTACCCCACTACCACCCTCTCTACCCCTACCCCACCACCACCCTCTCTACCCCTACCCACCACCACCCTCTCTACCCCTACCCACCACCACCCTCTCTACCCCTACTCCACTACCACCCTCACTACCCCTACCCACCACCACCCTCTCTACCCCTACTCCACTACCACCCTCACTACCCTACCCACTAACACCCTCTCTACCCCTACCCACCACCACCCTCTCTACCCCTACCCACCACCACCCTCTCTACCCTACCCCACCACCACCCTCTCTACCCCTACCCACCACCACCCTCTCTACCCCTACCCTACTACTCTCAGTGACTCTCTCCATCTCCCTTCTCTCCATGGCGTCGCTCTCCCACTCTCTCACTCTGCCCTCTTTCTCTCGTCCCTTTCTCGCCCCTAACCTCCACACTCGCTCCCTCTCTCTCCTCCCATGCCCCTCTTCCCCTCGGCACCCCCATTTCGCTCTCCCCCTCCTCCTCCTCCCTCTCCCGCCACTCTCTCCGCTCCCACCCGCTCTCCTCTCTCGCCCGTACGCGGAACGCCACTGCCATCTAGTGGTAGAGAGAGAGCGAGCGAGAGAAGCGGGGTGTAACGAGAGTTGAATAGCAGTCTCGCTCTCCTCTCTCTCTGTCTCTCATGCAGCCAGCTATGGCTGCAGAGTTTGGTGGTACATGTTGTTTAGGTCGTTTATTGTGAAAATTCGGTCACAGTTCCTATGACCACTGTTTCATTGCTTTTATGGCTTTATTTTGGTGATTTTCGAAAAGTTTTTTGGTTTGGCCATGTTTGTTTGTTGTAGTACAGAGTTGGACTGATGGCCTTAATCGAAGTTGTCTTGTGGTTGTTGTTGTTGTTTGACTTTCATGGCTTTATTTTGGTGATTTCGAAAAGTGTATTGGTTTGGATGTTTGTTTGTTGTAGTCAGAATTAACTGATGGTCTTAATCTAAGTTGTCTTGTTTGTTGTTGTTTGACTTGCATCCCACTGGGATGTTTGCACACAGCGTTGGTGTACGGTGCTTTTTTGCAATATTTTNCTGTCTTTTCTTGGATTTCTGTTCCCGGATGTCCTGGCCGGCTGTGTGTGTTGATATTTAGGCACAATGTCCGACGTTTCGCGCCACATGCTGGGAGAGCTTCTTCCAGAAGCGGAGATCTCCCAGCACGTGCCACGGAACGTCGGACACCGTGCCGGAACAACCAGGAAACGCGTCACGAGCTTGGGGTTAGGGGTCATGTGGTTGAGGTCAGGGTCATGGGGTTGAGGTAAGGGTGAAGGGTTAGGGTTTAGGTGTGTGAGGTTAGGGGCAGTGGTTAGGGACAAGTGGTCTAGGAGGTTGAGATTAAGGTAAGGCGTAGGTGGTTATGGGTTGTAGTTAGGATTATAGGGTTAGGGGTATTGGTTAGGAGATTTATATTAGGGTTAGTGGTTTTGGGGTCAGAGGTTAGGCTTGAGGGGTGGTGGTTTAGGGGGTTGAAGTTAGGGGTATGGTGGGTGGCACAGTGATGTGCACGCTGCACTACGAAACCAGTTCGACTCCCGACCACGGCTGACACCCTTTGACGTCTCATCGGCGAAAGTTGAAAATGAGTGAAGACTACTCGTACCTGTGTAGACGCTACTCTGGTACCTGTGGTGAGGAGTGGAGTGATGACGTCAGGTCACAATCGCCTCGGGGGGAATGACGTCATGCCCCCGGGGTATTTGAGGGGGGACCGGTGACGTAGAAGGGNTCTTCGCCGGGAGCCAGGGGAGCAGAGGTTTCAACCGGGTACCCGATACCCGTACCCTACCCGATACCCGGCTACCCGTACCTGGCCGGGTACGGTTACGGGTAGCCGTTTGCGACCCTGGTGCGGCCGGGTACGGGTAGGCCGTGAGTCACTGGTGAGTAACCGTTTGTCACTCATTTCGGGTAGGGTACGGGTACCCGTTTGTGACCCTGGTGCGGCCGGGTACGGGTACGGGTAAGGAATCAAAACCCGTTTGCGACCTCTGTGTGGCATCTATGATCGTGTAATAGCGCCCCTGGTGGACAACAGCGGCAACTGCGGTGGACGGACAGTCCACACGCCGGTGAGGGCGTGTGGACGGAGTGTTGGCAGGGCGGAGGAACTGGGGCAAGGGTCACAGAGGACCCCGTCTGGAGACCCCTGGAACCTGCTGGGGGGTTCAAGAAGGGAGGCGCGGCCAGGGCGGAGCAGAGGCGTAGCTCGGGGGGGGGCAGGGGGGTACATGTGTCCCCGGGCGCCAAGGTAAAGGGGCGACAAAACGAGGCTTACGACGTGACATTAGAACTTATTGCGGCGGGCGCGGCAGCCCGAAACTACTGCACAAATCTACACCTCAACCTAAAAGTTTATATGTCCCGCCACGCACAGCCTACATGTCATGTAATTACATTTTGGTATGTGATTAAACGGGGGGGGGGGAATTTTAGAGTTCATCCCCGGGCGCAAAATATCCTAGCTACGCCTTTGGGCGGAGCCAGGCGGCGCTGGAGCATAAAAGGAGCCGAGGGCGAGGGGCTCAAGGCTGCCGGTTCTGGGAATGGACTCATCTCGTCGCCGCCGTGTCCACTAGACACTGAGCTACGAAGGAGAGTATCTCAGTCGGCGCCGTCAGTGTTAGACGGCCGGTGTTGTACATGCCGGGCTGAGCTACTGTGAGAGTGCGGACGAGACCGTAAAAGTTATTAATAAAGAAAGTGTCTCCTAGAAACTTTGTCTCCAAATCGTTGACACCACCTGTATGTTCACGACTGTATAGGCACGACTCACCAACAGCAGTCTGTGCGGGCGACACGAGGAAGTTGTGTAATATTTAATTCTTTAATACACACCACACACACAAACACACTGTATCAACGATGACAACACAAGCTATAACCGTGAAACCCGACATTATTTTCCGTTTTAAAAAAATACCACACACACGTGTCCGAACATACACACACGTGTTCCAACACATGAACACACACACACGCACACGTGCCTCATTTCCATTGCCAATTCTCTTCCCCTCCCCGCCCCTCCACTCCTTCCCCGCCCCCTTCGTGACCCGCAAGAACTCCTCTATCGTGAACCCCCACCAGTACCACTCTATCGCTGCCGTCACCGATTCCTCAACACCTCGCCGTACAGACCCTGCCAGCCGCATCATTCCTTCCCTGCCACCCGGTTTGTCAAGCCATTGCCAAGCGCCCCGAGCAGAGGAGCTGTATAAATAAATATAAAAATAGGATACATCCTGACATGCCCACACACAGCGCGCGTGGGGGCAAGCGGGTGATGAGAGTGAGTGAGCGGGTGATGAGAGTGAGCGAGTGAGTGAGCAGGTGATGAGAGTGAGTGAGTGAGCGGGTGATGAGAGTGTGCGAGTGAGTGAGCGGGTGATGAGAGTGAGTGAGCAGGTGATGAGAGTGAGTGAGTGAGCAGGTGATGAGAGTGAGCGAGCGGGTGATGAGAGTGAGTGAGCGGGTGATGAGAGTGAGTGAGTGAGCGTGCGGGTGATGAGAGAGAGTGAGTGAGTGTGTGATGAGAGTGAGTGAGCGAGCGAGTGAGCAGGTTATGAGAGTGAGTGAGTGTGCGGGTGATGAGAGTGAGTGAGCGAGCGAGTGAGCGAGTGAGTGGGTGAGTGAGTGAGTGAGTGGGTGGGTGAGTGAGTGAGTGGTGATGAGTGANTGAGTGAGCGTGCGGGTGATGAGAGTGAGTGAGCGAGCGCGGGTGATGAGAGTGAGTGAGTGAGCAGGTGATGAGAGTGAGTGAGCGTGTGGGTGATGAGAGTGAGCGAGTGAGCAGGTTATGAGAGTGAGTGAGCATGCGGGTGATGAGAGTGAGTGAGCGAGCGCGAGGTGATGAGTGTGAGTGAGCGTGTGGGTGATGAGAGTGAGTGAGTGAGCGTGCGGGTGATGAGAGTGAGTGAGTGAGCAGGTGATGAGAGTGAGTAGCNAGCGAGTGAGTGATGAGTNAGTGAGTGAGTGAGCGTGTGGGTGATGAGAGTGAGTGAGCGTGCGAGCGAGCGAGTGAGTGAGTGGGTGAGTGAGTGAGTGGGTGAGCTGTTTGCGAGCAGCACCTATGAAGGCCGCCACGGCGTGGGAGTGGGTATCCAGCGCCGCGCCAGGCCCCCTTTGTCTTCGCCAGTGACGGTGTTCTTACTACACACCGCACCGGGTACTCATTTGAAGCCGAGTCAACCTAGCGGAGGGCCGGTTCTGATAATCGGCGACGGTGTTGGTGGCCGCGAGCGGAAATCGAACTCGGGTCGGCGGGTTCGTAGAGCGGGGCGCTAACCACTACACCACCACTCCCCCGCACTCACACACTCACACTCACTCACACTCACTCACACTCACAAAGATCCCCGTATAGCCTGAACAGACTGTAGGGCAAGTGCTGTTAGCGAGCACCTATGAAGCCGGAACGGTACACGAGGGGTGGTGGCCAGCACCACGCCCGACGCCTTTTCTCCCTAGTGGCGATGTTTACACACCGCACCAGGTACTCATTTAAGGCTGAGTCGACCTAGGGAGGCCCAGGACCGGTTCAGATAATCGTCACTGGTGTTAGCCGTGAGCGGGAATCGAACCCGGGTCGCCAGGTTCATAGCACAGCACGCTAACCGCTACACTACCGCCCCCACACTCACACACACACTCACACACTCTCACACTCACTCACTCACTCACACGCACACACACTCACACACACTCACGCACGAGAGGGCAAGGTGGCCAAGCCCCCACACCCGGCAGTCTTTGTCTCCCCACTATCCGGTGAACATGCAATCTTGCCCAAACGTCGCCCAAAGTCGCCCCAACCACGTCTCGTCGCCCGTCAAGAGAGCAGCGTGTAGCTGGTGTTCAAGCGGTTGTGCATCTGGACGAGTTGGCGCTCGCCGCTGTAGACGAACCAGGAGGGGAACTGGGCCGACTCGAACCTCATGGTCATGTCGGGAACTCCTTGCGATAGAAGATGAGGCGGAACAGGTCGCTGCTCTTGGTGATGCTCCTGAACTCGTCCCTGCTGTGAGTCTAGGTGAGGGAGGGGAGGGGGAGCGTAAAGAAGGGAGCGATCATAATGAGGCATTTGAGCGTGTCGCTCTGCGAGTCTCTGGGTGTCTGTGCGAGTCTACGGGTCTCTCTGCGAGTCTCTGGTGTCTGTGCGAGTCTACGGGTCTCTCTGCGAGTCTCTGGGTGTCTGTGCGAGTCTACGGGTCTCTCTGCGAGTCTCTGGGTGTCTGTGCGAGTCTACAGGTCTCTCTGCGAGTCTCTGGGTGTCTGTGTGAGTCTACCGGTCTCTCTGCGAGTCTCTGGGTGTCTGTGCGAGTCTACGGGTCTCTCTGCGAGTCTCTGGGTGTCTGTGTGAGTCTACAGGTCTCTCTGAGTCTCTGGGTGTCTGTGTGAGTCTACGGGTCTCTCTGCGAGTCTCTGGGTGTCTGTGCGAGTTTACGGGTCTCTCTGCGAGTCCCTGGGTGTCTGTGTGAGTCTACCTGACTCTCTGTGAGTCTCTGGGTGTCTGTGTGAGTCTACGGGTCTCTCTGCGAGTCTCTGGGTGTCTGTGCGAGTTTACGGGTCTCTCTGCGAGTCCCTGGTGTCTGTGTGAGTCTACAGGTCTCTCTGCGAGTCTCTGGGTCTCTATGCGAGTCTACAGGTCTCTCTGCGAGTCCCTGAGTGTCTGTGTGAGTCTACAGGTCTCTCTGTGAGTCTCTGGGTCTCTATGCGAGTCTACAGGTCTCTCTGCGAGTCCTACGGGTGTCTGTGTGAGTCTACAGGTCTGCGAGTCTGTGGGTCTCTATGCGAGTCTACAGGGCTCTCTGCGAGTCTGTGGGTCTCTATGTGAGTATATAAGTCTCCGTGCGAGTCACTGGTGACCAGACCGAGACTGATTGGGCGAGTGGTCGCGCAAATGATGAGAGCGAGCGAGTGAGCATGCGGTGATGAGAGTGAGTGAGCATGCAGGTGATGAGAGCGAGTGAGCGAGCGGGTGAGCGAGTGATGATAGTGAGTGAGTGAGCATGCGGGTGATGAGAGTGAGTGAGTGAGCGGGTGATCAGATTGAGTGAGCGAGCGGGTGATCAGAGTGAGTGAGCGACGGGTGAGCGAGTGATGATAGTGAGTGAGTGAGCATGCGGGTGAGAGAGCGAGTGAGTGAGCGGGTGATCAGAGTGAGTGAGCGTACGGGTGAGCGAGTGATGATAGTGAGTGAGTGAGCGTGCGGGTGATGAGAGCGAGTGAGTGAGTGAGCGAGTGAGTGAGTGAGCGAGCGTGCGGGTGATGAGAGTGAGTGAGTGAGCGGGTGATGAGAGTGAGTGAGTGAGCGGGTGATGAGAGCGAGTGAGTGAGCAGGTGATGAGAGTGAGTGAGTGAGAGTGTGGGGTGATGAGAGCGTGTGGGTGATGAGAGTGAGTGAGTGAGTGATGAGAGTGAGTGAGTGAGTGAGTGAGTGAGTGTGTGATGAGAGTGAGTGAGCGAGTGAGTGAGTGTGCAGGTGATGAAAGTGAGTGAGCGAGTGAGTGAGTGAGCGTGTGGGTGGAGAGTGAGCGTGCGGGTGATGAGAGTGAGTGAGCGAGTGTGCGGGTGATGAGAGCGAGTGAGTGAGTGNTGAAAGTGAGTGAGCGAGTGAGTGAGCGGGTGATGAGAGTGAGTGAGTGAGTGTGCGGGTGATGAGAGTGAGTGAGCGAGTGGGTGATGAGAGCGAGTGATGAGTGAGTCAGCGTGAGTGAGTGAGCGTGCGGGTGATCAGAACGGGCGAGCGTGAACCCAGTGAAGGTTCGAGGCGTGGCTCTCTCAGCGATGGGGAAAGAGCCTCGCCGGTGAGCGAGCGAGTGAGCGAGCGAGCGGCGGGTGGCTCCCTCACTCCACGATGAGCTTCACGAGAGTGCGTGCCCTCCTGGCAGCCAAGAGCAGTGAGTTGTGAATCAGCACCACCGGCTCTCCGGCGTCCACCGGAACCGTCGACTTGAAGCGGAAGATTCATGCAGACTGGGGTGGGGGGGCGGGATGATGGGCGGCGGGACAGATAGCGATTGATCAATCGTGTCATCGTCGTCGTCGTCTCCGTCATCTCCACCATGACCTTCACCATATCACCGTTATCATTGTCACGTCAAGTATCATTCGTCGTTGTATGATCGCAGCACCATCGTCTCTCCATCGTCCATAGTCACCATCATCATCATGCATAGGATCGTCATCATCGTCGTCTAGTGATCATCATCGTCGTCAAGTCACCACAGTCATCGTTATCATCATCATCGTCATTGTCATCATCGTCATAGTCACCATCGTCATCATAGTCACCATAGTCATCGTGATCAGTCACATCGTCATAGTGATCATCATCGTCGTCGTCATAGTCACCATAGTCATCGTTATCATCGTCATCGTCATAGTGATCATCGTTGCCGTCATCGTCATGATCTTCATCGTCGTCATCGTTATGATCATCATCATCATCATCGTCGTCACCATAGTCATCATCATCATCATCGTCGTCATAGTGATCATCATCATCGTCGTCATAATCATCATCGTCGTCATAGTTACCATAATCATTGTTATCATCGTCATCACGAGAGCGGGGCACCGGGAAGCGGGGTAGCCTGCACCAGCCCCACCGCCAAACAATTGCCCAGCTCTGCATCCTATACTGGATGCTCGGGCCAACTCAAATTCCCGATTGTGTTTAGCCCACGTGGTGGCGGGGGGGGGGGCAGCTGGCAAGGAGGCGGGAAGATTGTGCATCGCGACGTTTCAGGCAATGGCCCTGCTTCAGAGCAGTGGTGGCGGTGCCTGTGCCGCCGCAGTATTAACCAGGGCGGGACGGGGTGACGGTGGCGTGAGGGTCACGGTGGCAGGGGGTCACGGGGGTCATGGTGGTGAGGTCATGGAGGTCAGTGGCTAGGTGGTCACGGTGGCGTGGGGGTCACGGGGTCATGGAGGTGAGAGGGTCACGGGGTCATGGTGGTGAGGTCATGGAGGTCAGTGGCGAGGGGTCACGGGGGTCATGGAGGTGAGGTCATGGAGGCATGGGGGTCACGGTGGTGCATGGGGCGTGGGGGCATGGAGGTGAGAGGGTCACGGGGCAGGGGTCAGTGGCGAGGGGTCACGGTGGTCAGGGGTGTGGGGGTCACGGGGGTCATGGAGGGGAGAGGATCACGGTGGTAATGGGGCGTGGGGGTCACGGGGGTGAGGGGGTGACGGAAGTGAGAGGGTCCGGGGGTCACGGGGTCACGGGGGTCACGAGGGGTCACGGGGGTCACGTACAGGCGTCGGGTGCGGGCTGCGGCAGGGCGCCACGCGCACGCTGCCGTCGGCTGCGCGCGTCACCGCACTGTCCCGCTCGTCCAGCAGACGCACACGCGGCTCCTCGAGCAGCAGCCGCAGCACCAGGCTGCTGAGGCTGCCGCTGCGGCCTGCGGGGGGGGGCGTGGGAGGGGGGGGGGGGTTAGTGAAGAGGAGGTGGAGGTTGGGAGTGTGCGTTAGTGTGTGTGTGAGTGTGTGTGTGTGTGNGTGTGTGTGTGTGTTGTGTGTGNGGTGTTGTGTGTGTGTGGTGTGTGTGGTGTGTGGTGTGTGTGTAGTGTGTGGGATGTGTGTAGCGTGTGTGTAGCGTGTGTGTAGTGTGTGTAGTGTGTAGTGTGTAGTGTGTATCGTGTGTGTAGTGTGTGTAGTGTGTGTAGTGTGTGTAGTGTGTGTAGTGTGTGTAGCACTGTGTGTGTAGTGTGGTGTGTGTGTGTGTGTGNTGTGCGCGTGTGGTGTGCGCGTGTGTGCATGATGTGGGTCTGCATGTGCCCGGGCGTATGGAAGGTGCACAAGCCTGCAAGTGTGCGTGCCACTTAGTGGCGAGCGTTGTTGTTGTTGTGGGAGCGGTGGTTCGCGGTTAGCGCGCTATGAACCCGGTGACCAAGTTCGATTCCCGCTCACGGCCACACCGGACACGATTATCTAAACCGGTCCTGGGCCTCCCCTAGGTCGCCTATCCTCAAATGAGTACCTGGTGCGGTGTGTAAACATCGCCACTGGGGAGACAAAGGCGGCCGGGCGTGGTCTGGTCACCCACCCCTCGTGTGCCGTGCCGGCCTTCACAGGTGCTCGCTAACAGCACTTGCCCCTACAGTCTGTTAAGGCTACACGAGGGGTGGGGAGGAATATTTCTTTGTTGTTGTGTGTATTTGCGTGCGCGTGCGTGTGTGTGTGTGTNCGCACTTGTGTGTGTGTGGCTATCAAGCGTGACATGACCCACTACCCATCTCACCCAGGTCTCCGTGTGCTCTTCTCCCCACTCATCCATCTCTGCACACCTCCACATATCTCTCAGCATCTCCACCCCCCCCCCNACCCTCTCACTCCACCACCCCACGTACCGGCGGCAAAGCTGAGCGCGGTGCGGCGCGCCTGCACGTGCTCCGTGCTGCAGTCGAGCCTCCCGCAGGCTCCGCAAGCCTCCTCGGGGCCACGCATCTTCATCACCATGAAGTCGGGCCGACGGAAGATGAGCGCCAGGCTGCCCTCGCCGTTCCGCGCCAGAGCCTCCTCCAGCAGCTCCTCCCAGCCGCGCTCACCGTCACCATCGTCCAAGCCCTCGACCGTGGCGTGGCCCGGCTTGACGCACGTGCCGTTGCCGGGCTGCGTAGGGGAGGGACGGGAGGAGGAAGAGGAAGATGAAGTCGTGGAAAATCGGTTGCGGGTCGGAAATGTTCCGGACTGGTGGCAGTTCCGCGGGGTTGTCCGCTTCTTGTGTGGAGAGAGAGTGAGGACGACTCAGAGAGAGAGAGAGAAGGGGGAGGACGACTCAGAGAGAGAGGGGGGGGGGGACGACTCAGAGAAAGAGAGAGAGAACGACTCAGAGAAAGGATGACTCTAAACTATTAAACTAAACTATTTTTTTCATCTTAGGCAAGGCCCACTGAGCGACCTGGCCATAAATGATAGCCCAACTAAGGGTCTACTCAAAATGGCGTGAAAATGTGTAGCAATTACAAAGACATTATTCTAAATGTGGAGGAACAAAACCGGAGGACCCGGAGAAAAATCACACAACCACGGGAGAGAGAGAGAGACAGAGACGCAAACTCCAAATATACAGCAGCAGGCGCCAGGGTCGGGATTAAACTCACGACCTCCTGCACACCAGGCGAGGTAGTTAACATCTCAAAGCCACCGTGATGATGATGAGAGAGAGAGACACACAGCTCCAAATATACAGCAGACATCAGGGTCAGGATCGAACCACGACCTCCTGTACACCAGGCGAGCTAGTTAACATCTCGCCACCGTGATGATGATGAGAGAGAGAGAGAGACACACACTCACCCACCCTGGCCCCCCCCGCCCCCCCCCGCTCACCTGGGCACATCCTGCGCTCCGTGAGGCTCAGGTGCAGGGGAAGGCACTCGGTCTCCCAGCCGTGCATCGCATCACCGCTCGCGACTCAGATCGACGGCCGGGAAGGGGACCACGGCGGCCGGAGCCCCCTGGGAGGTGGTGGGTCTCCGGGGGCTGCGGGTCTGGGACTGCGCGGGCTCTGGTCGCTCTCCTCACGATGGATGTCCTGGAAACCGGAGAGGAGAGAGAGAGTTATGAGACGTCGAGGCGTTACTGCAAGAAGGGCTGCGTGCAGAGCGAGAGAGAGCGAGAGAGAGAGCGAGAGAGAGAGCGAGCGAGAGAGTGAGCGAGAGTGAGCGAGAGAGTGAGCGAGCGAGCGAGCGAGAGAGCGAGCGAGAGAGTGACGAGCGGGTGAGCGAGAGAGAGCGAGAGAGTGAGCGAGAGATTGAGTGAGAGAGCGAGCGAGAATTGAGCGAGAGATTGAGTGAGAGAGTGAGCGAGAGAGTGAGCGAGAGGGTGAGCGAGAGGTGAGCGAGAGGGTGAGCGAGCGAGAGGGTGAGCGAGAGGGTGAGCGAGAGAGTGAGCGAGAGGGTGAGCGAGAAGTGAGAGGGAGCGAGAGAGCGAGCGAGAGAGAGCGAGAGAGCGAGCGAGCGAGTGAGCGAGAGAGTGAGGAGAGATTGGCGAGAGATTGGTGAGAGATTGAGCGAGAANGTGAGCGAGAGAGAGAGGGTGNGCGAGAGAGCGAGNGAGCGGGGAGCGAGGAGAGCGAGAGAGTGAGCGAGAATTGAGTGAGAGAGAGAGCGAGAGAGTGAGCGTTTACATAAAGCAAAGTTATTATTTTTAAAAAAAATTACGAAATGATGAACGAAGCAAAGTGCCAATTACAGAGCATCTTCTTGATTCCTCTGATCGTAAAAGAGAAAAGAGAGAGGAGACGGGGAGAGCGAGCGAGAGAGACAGAGAGAGAGAGACAGACTGCACAAGTCGAAGGCAGGGAGTGAAGAGAGTTTGGCGAGAGGGCGGAGAGGTGATGGCAGTGTTTTGTGAGCAAGAGAGAGAGGGCGGAGAGAGAGGGCGGAGTGGAGAGCGCTGAGATGTGACAGCCTGCGCGCTCTCTGGGCGAAAAGCTGCTATGGGGGTGGTGGTGGTCAGGAGTGGGGGTGGAGGGACATGGAAATTCCACCCCTACACGCACGCAGAGCCAGTATCTAGATTGAGATGGTACTGGTGGTGGTGACGATGGTGCTGATGATGGCGATGATGATGGTAATGATGGTGCTGATGATGGCGATGATGATGGGAATGATGGTGCTGATGGTAATGATGATGGCGATGATGATGGTGATGATGATGGCAATAATGGCAATGATGATGGTGCTTATGATGGCAATGATGGTAATAATGATGGTGATGATGATGGTACTGATGATGATGGTAATGATGGTAATGATGGTGCTGATGATGGTGCTGATGATGGTAATGATGATGGTAATGATGATGGTAATGATGGTAATGATGATGGTAATGATGATGGTGATGGTAATGATGATGGTGATGATGGTGATTATGGTAATGATGATGGCAATGATGATGGTAATGATGATGATGATGCTGATGGTGATGATGATGGTAATGATGATGGTGCTGATGATGGTAATGATGATGGTGCTGATGATGGTAATGATGATGGTAATGATGATGGTGCTGATGATGATGATGATGGTGCTGATGATGGTGCTGATGATGGTGCTGATGATGATCATAGTGCTGATGATGGTGCTGATGATGATGATNATGATGATGGTGCTGATGATGGTGCTGATGATGGTGCTGATGGTGATGATGATGGTAATGATGATGGCAATGATGATGGTGCTGATGGTGATGATGATGGCGATGATGATGGTAATGATTATAGTGCTGATGATGGTGCTGATGGCGATGATGATGATGGTGATAGCAATGATGATGGTAATGATGATGGCGATGATGATGGCAATGATGATGGTGCTGATGGCGATGATGATGGCGATGATAATGATGATGGTAATGATGATGGTGCTGATGATGGTAATGATGATGGTAATGATGATGGTGCTGATGATGGTGCTGATGGCGATGATGGCGATGATGGTAATGATGATGGTGCTGATGATGGTAATGATGATGGTGCTGATGGTGATGATGATGATGGTGCTGATGGCGATGATGATGGTGCTGATGGTGATGATGATGGTGCTGATGATGGCAATGATGATGAAGATGTGCTGATGATGGCAATGATGATGGTGCTGATGATGGCAATGATGGTAATGATGATGGTGCTGATGATGATGATGACGATGATGATGGTGCTGATGATGGTAATGATGATGGTGCTGATGGCGATGATGATGGTGCTGATGATGGTGATGATGATGGTGCTGATGGCGATGATGGCGATAATGGTAATGATGATGACGATGATGATGGTGGTGGTGGCGATGCTGATAACGCGACGAGAACTCTCGTAACAATGACGCTGCTGCTGTGCACAATCACAGCCAACCACGTCAACGGTGTGCGCGGCTTTCAAATTATACATAGACATGCTAGCCAACGTTTCGAGCAATGGCCCTTCTTCAGAGCATCACACGGGAAGTGGACATTGACTCCTGCACATCTGCGAATCTGCTGGACATCTGTGAAAAAGATTTCCATAGCTTATCGATTCCTCCACTATGATGAAACATTCGGATATTGCCTATTAAGGCCATATGCAAAGACAACACGCCACTGTTGTCAGACTCCCCTCGCACCCCTCCTCCACCGGAAGTCTCTATTCAAGTCCCAACCAATTCACATGCTGATGAGGACGCTGGCGGGATTGTCCCGAAACCACATCCCTCTCCGCCTCCTCCTCCACCTCCCTCCCGCCTCCTCCTATACCTCCCTCCCGCCCCTCCACCTCCCCCCCCGCCCCTCCACCTCCCCCCCACCCNTCCACCTCCCCCCCACCCCTCCACCTCCCTCCCTCCCGTCCCCTCCACCTCCCTCCCCGTCGCGCCGAACCAGGAGCATTGACGCTGGGAAAGTACGAAAACTCGCAAGAGCGCTGCCTGTTTGCTGCTGCTGCTGTTGTTGTTGTTGTGGTCTCGCTGCCCAAAGCGCCACCCCCATCCGCTCCGCACACTAAACCATCGGGTTTTGTGTGTTACATTCCTCACGAGTGCGTGTATTTACCAGAACCCTGAGCCACACACCCCCCCCCCCATGCTACGCGTTTCCACGGTCACACCCCTTCCCCCTCCCCACCGCCACAAGCCGGCCATCGCCACACAATTTACCCACCCATTCATTTATTCATCCATCCATCCAACCATTCATCCACCCACCCACTCATATACTGCTCACCGCACCCGCCCATTCAGACATCCACTCATTAATCCATCCACCCTTTCACCCACTCATTCACCAATCCACCCATTCACCAATCCACCCATCCACCAACTCACCCATTCATCCATCCACCCATCCACCAACTCACCCATTCACCCACCCATTCACCAATCCACCCATTCACCAATCCACCCATTCACCAATCCACCCATTCACCAATCCACCCACATCCATCCACCCATCCATCAACCCACTCATCCACCCATCCACCAATCCACTCACCCATTCATCCACCCACACAGCCACTCACGTCACCCACCAACTCTACCATCCACTGGGAATGCCACCTGCAGCCTGCATCTCCCCCCCCCCACGCCCCCCCCCCCCCCCCCAACTCGCCCCCCCCCTCCAACTCGCTCCCCCCCCCCTCCAACTCGCTCGCCCCCCCCAACTCGCTCACCCCCCCCCACCCAACTCGCTCGCTCCCCCCCCCCGCACGTCCTCACCATGGTGAGCATGGTGCTGGAGCTCACGGCGAGTCCCAGCTCCGAGGGGTCACGTGCTGCAGGGGGACCCCGTTCACCTCCAGGATGAGGTCCCCCTTCCTGTGTTAGGGGAACACAGCAGCAGGAGCAGGAGCATCAGCAGCGTGATCATCATCAGCATCATCAGCAGCATCAGCAGCAGCATGATCAGCAGCAGCAGCAGCATGATCAGCAGCAGTATTATCAGCATCGTCATCTGCAGCATTATCAGTCGCGTCATGAGCATGAGCATCATCAGCAGCATCATCATCAGCAGCATCATCATCAGCATCATCATCAGCATGATCATCAGCAGCAGCATCAGCATCACGTGTTGTTGTCCTTCCCCCGCACTGCCGACGAGCACGGTGGGCTACGCACGGAGCAGAAGTGGCCCCAGGCAGCACCACGACCCCTCTCACTCTGTGGCACCCCTCACCTGAGCCCCCCCCCTCTCACCTGAGCCCCCCCCNTCTCACCTGAGCCCCCCCCCTCACCTGAGCCCCCCCCCCTCTCACCTGAGCCCCCCCTCTCACCTGAGCCCCCCCTTCACCTGAGCCCCCCCTCTCACCTGAGCCCCCCCTCTCACCTGAGCCCCCCCCTCACCTGAGCCCCCCCCCCTCACCTGAGCCCCCCCACCTGAGCACCCCCCTCTCACCCGAGCTCCCCCTCTCACCTGAGCCCCCCCTCTCACCTGAGCCCCCCCCCTCACCTGAGCCCCCCCACCTGAGCCCCCCCCCCNTCTCACCTGAGCCCCCCCCTCACCTGAGCCCCCTCACCTGAGCCCCCCCCTCTCACCTGAGCCCCCCCCCTCTCACCTGAGCTCCCTCCCTCTCACCTGAGAACCCTCTCACCTGAGCCCCCCCCTCACCTGAGCCCCCCCTCTCTCACCTGAGCCCCCCCCCTCTCACCTGAGCCCCCCCCTCACTGAGCCCCCCCTCACCTGAGCCCCCCTCTCTCACCTGAGCCCCCCCCCTCTCACCTGAGCCCCCCCTCACCTGAGCCCCCCTCACCTGAGCCCCCCCCNTCACCTGAGCCCCCCCCNTCTCACCTGAGCCCCCCCTCACCTGAGCCCCCCTCACCTGAGCCCCCCCCTCTCACCTGAGCCCCCCCCCCTCTCACCTGAGCTCCCTCCCTCTCACCTGAGAACCCTCTCACCTGAGCCCCCCCTCACCTGAGCCCCCCNTCTCTCACCTGAGCCCCCCCCTCTCACCTGAGCCCCCCCCCTCACCTGAGCCCCCCCTCACCTGAGCCCCCCCTCACCTGAGCCCCCCCTCTCACCTGAGCACCCCCCTCTCACCCGAGCTCCCCCCTCTCACCTGAGCCCCCCCCCCCTCACCTGAGCCCCCCTCTCACCTGAGCTCCCTCCCTCTCACCTGAGAACCCTCTCACCTGAGCCCCCCCTCACCTGAGCCCCCCCCCTCACCTGAGCCCCCCCNTCACCTGAGCCCCCCCNTCACCTGAGCCCCCCNTCACCTGAGCCCCCCCCTCACCTGAGCCCCCCCCTCACCTGAGCCCCCCTCACCTGAGCCCCCTCTCACCTGAGCCCCCCCTCTCACCTGAGAACCCTCTCACCTGAGCCCCCCCTCACCTGAGCCCCCCCNTCACCTGAGCCCCCCCACCTGAGCCCCCCCCTCACCTGAGCCCCCCCTCACCTGAGCCCCCCCCTCACCTGAGCCCCCCCTCACCTGAGCCCCCCCACCTGAGCCCCCCCNTCACCTGAGCCCCCCCTCAGCCCCCCTCTCACCTGAGCTCGCCCTCTCACCTGAGCCCCTCTCACCTGAGCCCCCCNTCACCTGAGCCCCCCCNTCACCTGAGCCCCCCCCCTCACCTGAGCCCCCCCCTCAGCCCCCCTCTCACCTGAGCTCCCCCCTCTCACCTGAGCCCCCCCCTCACCTGAGCCCCCCCACAGCCCCCCTCACCTGAGCCCCCCTCAGCCCCCCCCCTCACCTGAGCCCCCCCCACAGCCCCCTCTCCCTCAAGCCCTCCCCCCCCACTCCTCTCACCTGATGAGGCCGCGTGGGTGGTTGAGGAAGGCCACCTCCGTCACGATGTACGTGTGAACTCCGCCCGACCTCTGAACTTTGACTTCCACCACCACCGTGGCGGGGAAGCCCTGGAGGGAGGGAGGGGGGTCAACGCGAGAGGTCAGGAGGTCAGCCACGGCCAGCGACGCTACGGAGGCGTCGCGAGGACCAATCACGTCGTCCGCTTCGAGCGATGTCGTCATGGCGGTTATTGCGAAATCACAAAGAGATGGGCACGCTGGGAGTTCCACCGAGGGAGAGAGGGGGCGGGGGGGCACGCGGACGAGAGGACACACACGGGCGGGGTAGAGACATCACCACCATCATCACCACATCGATCTCCGCCCAGCAGTAGATAGACCATGGTGATGATGATCACACGCGGGGTAGAGACATCACCATCATCATCACTACATCGATATCCGCCCAGCAGTGGATAGACCATGGTGGTGATGATCACACACTGGGGGTAGAGGAGGAGGAGGCATCGTGCAGACTGCGAAGCGGAGTGAGTGGTGGGGCTTGGGCAGGAGGCGTCACGCCCAGAGGGGGTCGGCGGTGGCCGATGGTCGAGACTCAGCACGGAGCGGCAGTCGAAGGAGGGGCCGCGGTGGAGGGGAGGACGTCCCCACCACCAGGGAGACGGAGACACGGGAGGGAGGGAGGGAGGGGGGAGGGGGGAGGCATTCATCCAACAGTGGAGCGACCACGGCTCATGATGGGGAGGAGCTCAGCTCGTGGTGCTGTGGCACAAGACTCCAGGAGGGTGCTGCCAAGTTTGAGCGGCAGGGGGCGATGCTGCCGCTGTCGCGGTGGTCGATATTCAAAGAGTGCAGGGGAGCGGTGGCGCCGTGGTTAGCGCGCTGCGCCACCGATCAGCTGCTCGGACCCCCAGTGTCGATTCCGGCGACGATTTGCCTCCCCTAGGTCGACTCAGCCTCAAAGCGAGTACTTGTGGCGGTGTTTATATCGAGAGCGCCACTGGGGAGACAAAGGCGGCCGGGGGTGGTGCTGGGTCACCCACCTCTTGGTGTGCCGTGCCGGCCTTGATTTGACGTTTCTCGCTAACATTCAAATCACAAACCACACACCACACCCACACTCTCTCTCTCTGCTGAACAGGGAGAGAGTAACAACACCAACTGCCTCACAATCAAGTCAGGTGAGTCAGGTGAGTGGGTGACAAGGCAGGCGAGAAGCTGACAAGGCAGGTGAGAAGTTGACAAGTCAGTTGAGTAATTGACAAGTCAGGTGAGAAGTTGACAAGTCAGTTGAGTAATTGACAAGTCGGATGAGTAATTGACAAGTCAGGTCAGAAGTTGACAAGTCAGTTGAGTAATTGACAAGTCAGATGAGTAATTGACAAGTCAGGTGAGTAGCTGACAAGTCAGTTGAGTAGTTGACAAGTCAGTTGAGTAATTGACAAGTCAGTTGAGTAATTGACAAGTCAGGCGAGTAGTTGAGGCAGGTGAGTAGGTGACAAGGCAGGCGAGTAGTTGACGAGGCAGGCGAGTAGTTGAGGCAGGTGAGTAGGTGACAAGGCAGGTGAGTAGCTGACAAAGCAGCTTAGTAGTTGAGGCAGGTGAGTAGGTGATAGGCAAGGCAGGTAGGTACACGCGGTGTTCACACAGTTGGTATCGTAGCTGGCGGGATTGGTTACGAGACATCTTCGTCGTTCTCTGTCTCCACGGCGACAGGCGAGCAAGTACCGTGGCACGAGAGTTGCCATAACAACCGCTCTGCATGTGCAATTCATCCTACTTCCTGCTCTACCTCCGTGTCTCATCCACGATGCCTGACAGGAGGCCGGGGTATTCCTCCATGCAGCATGTGAATGATGATGACGATGATGATGATGGATACGCTGAACAGACCCGCTAATTTCGATTTAAAGCTTTCGTGAGTGCAGGGATTCATCTTCTTGGTTCTTTCGGTAAAGTCACGTAGAAGGGGAATAATAAAATAACAAAAATAATAAAATAATTCTCACAACGCAAGCAGCCGTCCTCAGGTCAAAANCAGGTGAAAAACAGGTCTGTCTTCCCGACAGACCTGTTCTTCACCTGAGGACGGCTGCTCGCGTTGTGGCCGAAACGTCGTGAGAATGATTTTATTATGTTTTATTCTTATTTTTTATTTCCCTTCTACGTGACTACCGAAGAACCAAGAAGACCCGCTAGTGGTTCTCTACAAGCCCCGAGAAACGGCTCCTGCAGACTCCCGTTACGGCAAAGTCATCATCCTTCGCTGGTCTTTTTAAACTTCTCAGTGCTTCGGCGGGTCCTGTGGCATATGTTATATATATGCCACAGGACCCGGGGGCAGGGGGGGGGTGACATGTGTTTGTGGACTAAGCACATTCTTAAAGCAGCCGCCACTCATGGGGACTTTCGTCTAGAGCTTTAGAATTGTATTGTGGGTAGTACGCAGGTGGGTGGGTAGGTTGGTGGGTAGGTGGGTGGGTAGGTAGGTGGGTGGTAGGTAGGTGAGTGGGTAGGTGGGTGGGTAGGTACGTGGGTGGGTACGTGGTTTAGGTGAGTGGGTAGGTGGGTGGGTAGGTGAGTAGGTGGGTGGGTAGGTGGGTGGGGGGTGGGTAGGTGGGTGGGTAGGTGGGTGGGTAGGTGAGTAGGTACGTGGTGGGTAGGTACGTGGTTGGTAGGTGAGTGGGTAGGTGAGTAGGTAGGTGGCTACGGGTAGGTAGGTGGGTAGG
The DNA here is from genome assembly GCA_018977245.1 of Lethenteron camtschaticum. Lineage (NCBI taxonomy): Eukaryota > Metazoa > Chordata > Hyperoartia > Petromyzontiformes > Petromyzontidae > Lethenteron > Lethenteron camtschaticum. Next base: position 8,959,379 of record MU249612.1, on the reverse strand, counting down.
TACGTAGTTAGGTAGGTGGTTAGGTAGGTGGTGGTAGGTAGGTTGGTAGGTACGTGGGTTGGTAGGTGGGTTGAGGTACGTGGGTGGGTAGGTACGTGGTTGGGTAGGTGAGTGGGTAGGTGGGTGGGTAGATGAGTAGGTAAGTGGGTAGCTACGTGGTAGGTAGGTGTGTGGGTAGGTAGGTAGTGGGTAGGTAGGTATAGGTAGGNGAGTAGGTGGGTGAGTGGGTAGGTAGGTCGGTGGGTAGCTACGCAGGTGGTAGGCGGTGGGTGGGTGGGTACGTGGGTTACGTGGGTAGGTAGGTAGTGGGTAGGTGGGTGGGTAGGTGGGTGGGTGGGTAGGTACGTGAGTGGGTACGTGGTTGGGTAGGTGAGTAGGTAGGTGGGTAGGTAGGTGGGTGGGTAGGTGGTAGGTACGTGGTTGGGTAGGTAGGTGGGTAGGTGAGTGGGTAGGTAGGTAGGTGGGTAGGTAGGTAGGTAGGTGGGTAGGTACGTGGGTAGGTGGGTAGGTGGGTGGGTNGGTACGTGAGTGGGTACGTGGTTGGGTAGGTGAGTAGGTAGGTGGGTAGGTACGTGGTGGGTACGTGGTTGGGTAGGTGAGTGGGTAGGTGGGTAGGTAGGTGGGTAGCTACGTAGGTAGGTAGGTGGGTAGGTACGTNGTTAGGTAGGTGAGTGGGTAGGTGAGTGGGTAGGTAGGTAGGTGGGTGGGTAGGTGGGTGGGTNAGTGGGTAGGTGGGTGGGTAGGTGGGTAGGTGGGTGGGTAGGTACGCGGGTAGATCTGCAGTTTGGCGCCTTACTTCTGGAGCTGCTGGGAGCGATGCCATTGCTGCTCCTGCTGCTGCTCGTCCTGTAGCTGCTGCTATTGTTGCTGCTGTTGTTGCTGTTGTTGCTGCTGTTGTTGCTGCTGCTGTTGTAGCTGCTGTTGTTGTTGCTGTTGCTGCTGTTGTTGCTGTTGCTGTTGTTGCTGCTGTTGTTGCTGTTGTTGTTGCTGTTGTAGCTGCTGGCGGTCCCGAGGTGTCGACTGAGCGGCAGGCGTCGTGACGCGGAGTTTTTAAGCGCAAGGGGCAAGGGGCGGACCAGGAAGGGCGTGTGGCGCATCGAGATGCGAGTAACTCCTCCTCCTCCCCCACCCCTACTCACCTCCTCCTCCTGCTNCTCCTCACCACCTCCTCACCCTCCTCCTCACCACACCTCTCCTCTCACCACCTCCTCCTCACCTCCTCCTCACCACCTCCTCACCACCTCCTCACCACCTCCTCCTCACCACCTNCTCCTCCTCACCACCTCCTCCTCACCTCCTCCTCACCACCTCCTCACCACCCCCTCACCACCTCTCCATCACCACCTCTCCTCACCACCTCCTCACCACCTCTCACCNCCTCACTCACCACCCTCACCACCCTNACCCTCCCTCACCACCTCCTCACCACCTCCTCACCTCCTCCTCACCACCTCCTCCTCACCACCTCCTCCTCACCACCTCCTCCTCACCACCTCCTCACCACCTCCTCCTCACCTCCTCCTCACCACCTCCTCACCTCCTCCTCACCACCTCNTCCTCACCACCTCCTCCTCACCACCTCCCTCCTCACCACCTCCTCTCACCACCTCCTCACCTCCTCACCTCCTCACCACCTCCTCCTCCTCACCTCCTCCTCACCACCTCCTCCTCCTCACCCCTCCTCCTCCTCACCCCTCCTCCTCTCACCCCTCCTCCTCCCCACCACCTCCTCACCACCTCCTCTCACCACCTCCTCCTCACCTCCTCCTCCTCACCTCCTCCTCCCCACCACCTCCTCCTCCTCACCACCTCCTCCTCCTCACCACCTCCTCCTCACCACCTCCTCACCACCNCCTCCCCTCACCACCTCCTCCTCACCCTCTCCTCCCTCCTCACCACCTCCTCCTCCTCACCACCTCCTCCTCCTCACCTCCTCCTCCTCACCACCTCACCACCTCCTCCTCCTCACCTCCTCACCACCTCCTCCTCACCACCTCCTCCTCCTCACCTCCTCCTCCTCACCTCCTCCTCCTCACCACCTCCTCACCACCTCCTCTCCACTCACCACCTCCTCACCACCTCCTCCTCACCTCCTCACCTCCTCCTCACCTCCTCCTCACCTCCTCCTCACCTCCTCCTCACACCTCCTCACCACCTCCTCACCACCTCCTCCTCACCACCTCCTCCTCCTCACCACCTCCTCCTCCTCACCTCCTCACCACCTCCTCCTCACCACCTCTCCTCACCACCTCCTCACCACCTCTCCTCCTCACCTCCTCACCACCTCCTCCTCACCACCTCCTCCTCCTCACCTCCTCCTCTCNTCCTCCTCACCTCCTCCTCACCTCCCTCCTCCTCACCTCCTCCTCACCACCTCCTCCTCACCTCCTCACCACCTCTCCTCCTCACCTCCTCCTCCTCACCACCTCCCCTCCTCCTCACCACCACTCCTCCTCACCACCTCCTCACCACCTCCTCCTCTCACCTCCTCCTCCTCACCTCCTCCTCCTCCACCTCACCACCTCCTCACCACCTCCTCCTCCTCACCACCTCCTCACCACCTCTCCTCCTCACCTCCTCACCTCCTCCTCCTCACCTCCTCCTCTCACCTCCTCCTCCTCACCTCTCCTCTCACCACCTCCTCCTCCACCTCACCACCTCCTCACCACCTCCTCCTCCTCACCTCCTCACCACCTCCTCCTCCTCACCTCCTCACCACCTCCTCCTCCTCACCACTCCTCCTCCACCTCACCACCTCCCACACCTCCTCCTCCTCACCTCCTCCTCACCACCTCCTCCTCCACTCACCACCTCCTCACCACCTCCTCCTCACCACCTCCTCCTCCTCACCACCTCCTCCTCCTCACCTCCTCACCACCTCCTCCTCACCTCCTCACCACCTCCTCACCACCTCCTCCTCACCTCCTCACCACCTCCTCCTCACCTCCTCCTCACCTCCTCCTCACCACCTCCTCCTCCTCGAGTACCTCCTCCTCACCTCTCCTCACCTCCTCCTCACCTCCTCCTCACCTCCTCACCACCTCCTCCTCCTCACCTCCTCCTCCTCACCACCTCACCACTCTCCTCACCTCCTCCTCACCACCTCCTCACCACCTCCTCCTCCTCACCTCCTCCTCCTCACCTCCTCCTCCTCCTCACCACCTCCTCACCACTCCTCCTCTCACCACCTCCTCACCACCTCTCCTCCTCACCTCCTCCTCCTCACCTCCTCCTCCTCACCTCCTCCTCCTCACCTCCTCCTCCTCACCTCCTCCTCCTCACCACCTCCTCCTCCACCTCACCACCTCCTCACCACCTCCTCCTCCTCACCTCCTCACCACCTCCTCCTCCTCACCTCCTCACCACCTCCTCCTCCTCACCACCTCCTCCTCCACCTCACCACCTCCCCACAACCTCCTCCTCCTCACCTCCTCCTCACCACCTCCTCCTCCACCTCACCACCTCCTCACCACCTCCTCCTCACCACCTCCTCCTCCTCACCACCTCTCCTCCTCACCTCCTCACCACCTCCTCCTCACCACCTCTCNTCCTCACCACCTCCTCACCACTCCTCCTCCTCCTCACCACCTCCTCCTCACCACCTCCTCCTCCTCCTCCTCACCTCCTCCTCACCTCCTCCTCACCTCCTCCTCCTCACCTCCTCCTCACCACCTCCTCCCCACCTCCTCACCACCTCCTCCTCCACCTCCTCCTCCTCACCACCTCACCACCTCCTCCTCACCTCCTCTCACCACCTCCTCACCACCTCCTCCTCACCTCCTCCTCCTNACCTCCTCCTCCTCACCTCACCTCCTCACCACCTCCTCTCACCACCTCCTCACCACCTCTCCCCACCCCTCACCTCCTCCTCCTCACCCCTCCTNACCTCTCCTCCTCACCTCTCCTCTCACCACCTCCTCCTCCTCACCACCTCCTCCTCCTCCCCACCTCCTCACCACCTCCTCCTCCTCATCCTCACCACCTCCTCACCACCTCCTCCCCCACAACCTCATCCTCATCACCTCATCCTCTTCCGCTGCATCGATCGTTTGGATGATGTGACGCGCACGGAGGGACGAGGACGAGGTGGACGAGGAGGTGGACGAGGAGGTGGACGAGGTGGACGAGGAGGATGAGGAGTCTAACAGCGTCGGCTGGGTCACTCTCTCTCACAATCAGTGGCGATTTTTGCCCACAGCAGTGGCAGCCTGCAGCCACTAGAGGCGCTACTCACACACCCTGCACGCATGTTGACTTCTTTCGCACCGTACGTACGCCAACCGTGCTGCAAGAGAAGCGACTCGAAGCGGGGGGGGGTGGGTGGTGGTGTGGCACTGGGAGACAAAGGCGGCCGGGCGTGGTGTTGGCTATCCAACCCCCCTCTCACGTACCGTGCACTTCATAGGTGCTGGCTCACAGCACTTGCCCCGAAAGCCTGTTGAGGCTACACGGGGTGATCTCAATATGTGTCTTTGTGCGTGTGTGGCTATGACGTAATTTGGGAAATCCCAACCAACGCGTCATCACTCCGAGTCCCAACCAATCACGTCTCGGGTCAGTCCGGCACGGCTGACGTCACATAGGGGGAGACCCCCGCTGTGCCCCTCCCTCTATCCTGGGGCTAAATCATCACTCTCTCACCTCGACAGCCGGGCAACGGTTGCCGTGGTGACGGTGGTGGTCACGTGGTGACGTGGTGACGGTGGTGGTCACGTGGTGACGGTGGTGGTGACGGTGGTGGTACAGATACAATGGGAGGCTGATCGATGCCCGGGTGCGGTCAAGGGATGGCTACCCTATTGCTCAACCATGTTATGTATGCCGATGACCTGGTAATTGCAGCTCAATCAGAGGAGGAGTTGGAGGCTCTGCTGCTGAACCTGAGCTTGCCACTAAGAGTGGGGCCTTACCATCAGCCCCACCAAAACTAAGCACCTCCCTGGGTATTTTGTACTATCGGACACTCCACCCCACAACTCCAATTGGTGATGGGGCAGTTGTGGAGAGAGTGGAGAGTTTCCCATAGCTGGGCAGTGTGCTCATGACCGGCTCCGGTTTGACAGCAGAGGTCTCACGCCGCATCAGTCGAGTGGCATATCTTTTCATCGGTTGCGTAACGTTGTGTGGAAGCTACCTGGTCTGTCGCTCCACACGAAGCTTCAGGTCTTCTCGGCCACAGTCATTCCCTCCCTTCTCTATGCTTGCGAAACGTGGACCCCCTAATGGAACATCTTCCCCAGTTAGAAACATTTAGGCTGGCCTGCCTACAATCCATCCTGAGTTTAACCAGGCTGGATTGTGTGAGGAGCTTACAAATCCTTGAAAGATCTGGACAAAGTCCCATCGGTGAGCTCCTCTGGCAGGCAAGGCTGCGTTGGCTGGGCATGTAAACGCTTGTTCGGTCGATCGAGGGGCTAAATGGGCGCGGCACGGGCTAGAGAAGAGATGGAGTGACGTGGTACAGGATGATGTGGAGCTGAGTGGACTTGCCGATGACTGGTACCAGCGGTGTCAAGATCGGCCTCTGTGCAGGAGACTCATGAAGGACGCTACTGGGCAGTTGGAGGCAGTCGCCCTCCAACAACAACGGAGGGTGAAGAAGCGACGCTCACAACAACGAGCGGAGCGCCGGGTGGCTAAAGCACAGCAAGTTGGCACAGTAGGGGCACAGGTGGTGCATCAGCCACTCACCTCGGTCACCTCAGTCGACCCGTGGCACCTGCTGGGTCTGCCCCGTGACCTCCTGCCAGCAGCGAGCCTTCGACACTTCACGTGGCCTCAACGTGCACATAGCCTGGTACGAGCGTCGTGTTGACATCACCGCCGCTTAGTGGTGAATGGCGGTTGTTGTTGGTGGCGGTGACGGTTATGACGGTGGTGGTGACAGTGCTTGTGGTGGTGACGGTGGTGGTGATGACAGTGGTATCAGTAGCGGTTTNAGTGGGAGCGGTAGTGCAGCGGTTAGCGCGCTGTGCTACAATCGCGGCGACCCGAGTTCGAATCCTGCTCACGGCCACCAACACCAGTGATGATTATCTGAACCGGTCCTGGGCCTCCCTAGGTCGACTCAGCCTCAAACGAGTACCTGGTGCTGTGTGNAAACATCGCCACTGGGGAGACAAAGGCGGCCAGGCGTGGTCCTGGCCATCCACTCGTGCTCCGTGTAGATTCTTATAGCCGCACGCTAACCGCTGCACCACCGCTCCCACACAACAACAACAACACAGGTGGGGAACATTGCGTGCACACACTTTGTCAGCCTTGTCCAGAGCACCAGTTAAACAGAACTGAATGTTCGGCCGTTTTTGTCCTTGAGAACCACACCGACATTCGAAAGCTGTTGTTTTGCATCCTTGCCCCAAACTTGGGGCATGCATGTGCAACGTAGCGACTTCAGACACGCACTGCAGAGGGCTTCTCATTTATTTCTCGTCGGCTTTAATGACACAGTCACTAATTCGTATCCCTGACTGACTATAGTCAACTATAGAACTGGCTGATTATACGGCGACAATAGTGATGTCCGACTAAACAGCTGGTTGACTATATAGCGAAGTCTCTCACGGGTTCTGGGAGCTCGCCTATAGACCCCCTCGTTGAACCAAGGGTGGCACAGTCGGGTTTTTTTTAAATCGGGATTAATTGTCTTTTTATATTAAACCCGATCATCTGAGATTTGGAGACATCCGGTTTAATTGGTTCTAATTGCAGAACCGCACTTCTCAACGATGGGCTTCATCCATTCCAAGCTAAGGAACTCACTGGCGCCCACGATTGTGGAAGAGAAGCTCGTGTTCATCAAGACCAACCTGCCCGCCGCATTCTACGACGACCCCGTGCCCGATGGCCCCCGAGTACGATAGCAGCACCGACGAGGAAGCAGCCTAAGCCTTGGATCAGAGTTTCGTATTCATTACACCAGGTTTTAATTCCCCGGAATCGGGTTTAATTGTATTAAAGAAAAACCCGATGCCTGCCGCTGGAAAAATCGGGTTTTTNCTACCCATGCGTTGAACCCTTGGCCCAGTTCTTCCCCTCTTGCGGTCACTCTCGCATACGTTGGCTGCGTGCTGTCTTACCACCCACGATTAGTCCTTGTTGGCGCACTGACGCTACACGTGTGCAATACGACTTCGACGCACTTGTCTTGAGATGGTTTCTTGATTTAAGGAGCCACGTGCTCGCACTCAAACAGGAGGAGACCCNGACAGTTCCGAGTCTCCAGCGCATCTCTCTTTTATACGGTCTGAGGCCACCCCCATTCCCGAACCTTCTCACTGGTTCTAGGCCGCTTGCTCTACCAGCAGACTCCACCGTCCTCTTCCGCCACCTGGCAACGCTCATATTCTCCATCATTCCCGCAACCACTAGTCCACTCGTACTGTAGGCTGACTCCCCTGTCGTTACCTCCCATGGCCACTAGTCCACTCGTACTGCAGGCTGACTCCCCTGTCATTACTCCCGTGGCCACTAGTCCACTCGCACTGCAGGCTGACTTCCTGTTATTACCTCCCGTGGCCACAAGTCATTCACACTGCAGGCTGACTCCCTGACATTACCTCCCGTGGCCACTAGTCCACTCACACTGCAGGCTGACTCCCCTGTCATTACCTCCCGTGGCCACTAGTCCACTCACACTGCAGGCTGACTCCCCTGCCATTACCTCCCGTGGCCACTAGCCCATTCGCACTGCAGGCTGACTCCCCTGTCATTACCTCCCGTGGCCACTAGTCCATCACACTGCAGGCTGACTCCCCTGCCATTACCTCCCGTGGCCACTAGTCAATTCACACTGCAGGCTGACTCCCCTGCCATTACCTCCCGTGGCCACTAGCCCATTCACACTGCAGGCTGACTCCCCTGCCATTACCTCCCGTGGCCACTAGCCCATTCGCACTGCAGGCTGACTCCCCTGCCATTACCTCCATGGTCACGAGTCCACTCGCACTGCAGGCTGACTCCCCTGCCATTACCTCTCGTGGCCACTAGTCCATTCACACTGCAGGCTGACTCCCCTGCCATTACCTCCCGTTGCCACTAGCCCACTCGTACTGCAGGCTGACTCCGCTGTCATTACCTCCGTGGCCACTAGTCCATTCACACAGCAGGCTGACTCCCCTGTTATTGCCTCCCGTGGCCACTAGTCCATTCACACAGCAGGCTGACTCCCCTGCCATTACCTCCCGTGGCCACCAGTCCACTCACACTGCAGGCTGACTCCCCTGCCATTACCTCCCGTGGCCACTAGTCCATTCACACAGCAGGCGACTCCCCTGTTATTGCCTCCCGTGCCACTATCCATTACACAGCAGGCTACTCCCCTGCCATTACTCCCGTGGCCCCAGTCCACTCACACTGCAGGCTGACTCCCCTGCCATCCTCCGCCACTAGTCAACACTCATACTCTCCATTACTCCCGTGGCCACCAGTCCACTCACACTGCAGGCTGACTCCCCTGCCATTACCTCCCGTGGCCACTAGTCCACTCGCACTGCAGGCTGACTCCCCTGCCATTACTCCCGTGGCCACTAGCCCATTCGCACTGCAGGCTGACTCCCTGTCATTACCTCCCGTGGCCACTAGTCACTCGCACTGCAGGCTGACACCCTGCCATTACCTCCCGTGGCCACTAGTCCATTCACACTGCAGGCTGACTCCCCTGCATTACCTCCCGTGGTCACTAGTCATTCACAGCAGGCTGACTCCCTGCCATTACCTCCCGTGGCCACTAGTCCATTCACACTGCAGGCTGACTCCCCTGCCATTACCTCCGTGGCCACAGTCCATTCACACTGCAGGCTGACTCCCCTGCCATTACCTCCCGTGGCCACTAGTCCATTCACACTGCAGGCTGACTCCCCTGCCATTACCTCCGTGGCACTAGTCCACTCACAGCGGAGGTTGACATTACACATGCACTTATGCAATTTTAACATCTATACTTGTTTGTTATTTGCTAACCAATTGTCTGTACTTTGCACTCTGATCGGACGTTTTGGTATTGTGTGTTTTTGTTGTTGTTCTAACTCGCTAACGCGCCCCGACTGGACATCTGTGAAGAAGAGCTTCATAGCTCATCGGATTCCTCCTCCGGTGTTTAGTTGCCCCCCCCCCCCAGCCGCACCTCCGATGAACACAGTAGGCTACGTACGGTACGAAGAAGTTCAACGCACTGTACGGATTCCTCGCTCCACATGCAAGTGGATCGCCGACAATGAACAATGCAGCGGCAAAGATTGCAATGACTGTGCACCGCTGACGAGTCCAATTTAGAAGCAAACCCGTCTCCCGTCGAGGTCTGTGGGTGCCGCAGACAGACGGTCAGTTCTGTTGAGCCGGTGGTCTAGACAAGGCCGAGAGAGAAAATGATATAGCTGTAATGTTGTAGACGCCACCACTCTGATCCTTCAATGTATAGCTGCCAGTAAGAAACAATCACCACGGTTACACAATGGGACCTCCTTTGTCAGTACCAAATATACTAATAGGGTTTTTCCCCTTTTTTCTGGCGTCATCTTGTCGAACACCATATGAGACTAGGCTCTAAAGAAAGCTGTCTCTGGTGTGGACCAATCCGTTTCAAAGACAATGCATAAATTATCAGAGTGTTGTTTTTTGTTTGCATTTGACTGCAAGTATTGTGGTTAATGTAAGCATGATTCCTTGCAAAAGGTGTCAGTTTTGTTGCCAGAAAAAAGGAGAAACCCCTATTAGTAATCACCACGGTGATAATTACAAGACTCACAGAGGGCATGCGTCATCAGCCGTGACAAGCGGACGTAGAAATCTTTGCGAAATCCGTCATCATCAACATCATCGTCATCATAATTGCCACGGTGATCTGTTACGAATTTGCATCGTTCACTGCAGGAAGACGAATATCCCACCCCCCCGTGTCGACTTTGGGCAAGTGCTGTGAGCGAGGACACAGAAAAAACACAAAGACAAAGATCCCTGTATAGCCTTCACAGACTGTAGGGGCAAGTGTTGTTAGCGAGCACCTATGAAGGCAAGAACGGCACACGAGGGGTTGGTGGCCAGAACCACGCCGGCCGCCTTTGTCTCCCTAGTACGATGTTTACACGCCGCACCAGGTACTATTTGAGGCTGAGTCGACCTAGGGGAGGCCCAGGACCGTTCACATAATCGTCACCGGTTTGGCCGTGAGCGCGGCGCGCTAACCACTGCACCACCGCTCCCCGCACCCCACAGACACACTCAAACAAGGACGTGTTCGCACAACGGCAATTTATCGGAGTTTAAAACCCAACAACCAAACATTTTCACGCGTGCGGTTTGTCGCACGCGTGCCAATGCCAGGCAACGGATAGCAACTCGCGTTTGTTACTTCTTGACTGCCCCAGTGGTGATCTCGAGTGGTCAGCATCACCACCACCACTGCCACCACTACCAGCAGCAGCAGCAATGGACTTTCTCTCGGCGCGGCAGTTGCCGATCACAAAAAATTTACCCGTAAAANCAAAGTTTTTCACTATAAATCCTTTATATGCGTGGCATCGGTTTTATTTTATTATTCATTTCTGTTTTCTTGAGTAAGAGTTTCATTTTTATCACATTGGTATTTTAAATAAAATATGGAAAAAATTTTTCCTAAAAAGTGGAAAATTTTGGAAAACATTTTCACGAAAATTATTGTCACGCACAACAAGTCTGTGTGCAAAATGTCAGCTCGATTGGATCACGGGAAGTGGGTTAAAAAACGACCGAAAGATTTGCACGGTCGTAAGCGCGCAAGCAAGCAAGTGAACTTAATATAAAGATTTTAAAAAATGGGTTACAGACCACAGCGTGTGTCTACGATTGGGCAGATACCACGTGTGGCGGCGGTAGGGTCAAGTGTGGTTACTCCCACCTATTCCAAGCCAGTATGGAAGAGTAGGCCAAAGCACCCACTCCAGTAGGGAGGTGGCCACTCCCGTCAAACGGCAGTTATCGTAAGCGAGCACTTGCAGGGGCTGCGCTTTCATCGAATTCGTTAATGGAATTTCCGGGAGATAGGGAGGGAAAAGCGGTAACCGGTTCTGGAAGCCGGTTACCGTTTAACACAGTTGTGATCAGCTGCAAGGTTCGACTCGTTGTGCGCAGATTTTTTTTTTTNACATCTCATAATCAGCCACGGACTCATCGATTGCTCAATCGAATGCCTCACCCCAATCTGTAGCAATCTCAAACAACCTCACCGACGATGACTCTTGTTGCGACACGCGCAGCAGCTGCAGCTGCTGCTGACGATGGCCGGATGCGCTTCCTTCCTCGAGCTGAAACGGAGCGTGCCGCGTTGCTACTCAATGCGTGCCACGTGCTGATCGTGCGTGCCACGTGCTGATCGTGCGTGCCACGTGCTGATCGTGCGTGCCACGTGCTGATCGTGCGTGCCACGTGCTGATCATGCGTGCCGCGTGTTGATCGTGCGTGTCACGTGCTGATCATGCGTGTCACGTGCTGATCGTGCGGCAACGTGCTGATCATGCGTGCCACGTGCTGATCATGCGTGCCGCGTGAAATCGTGGGTCCCAGCTCCGTTCGGGAGGTCACGGCCCCGGGAATGGGGAATGAGGAAGGCGCGGGTGGGATGCAGGTGGAGGGTGGAGGGGGTGATGATTAATGGGAAGGGTTGAACACACGACTCACAAGCTGATCTCTCTCCCCACCCCCCGGTATAGCCTCTAACAGACTGGCGGGCAAGTGCTGCTTGCGAGTAGCACCTATGAAGGGCGTGCCACGCCCGGCCGCCTTTGTCTCCCAGTGTCTTTGCGCACCGCCCGGGTGCTCATTGAGGAAGGAACAAGTGGGACGCCGGGTTTGCAGCGCAGCGCGCTAACCGCTACACCACGCTACCCCCCACGGCTCCCACGGCTACCCCCCACCGCACCNCCCCCCCCCCCGGCTACCCCCACGGCTACCCCCCACGGCACCCCCCACGGCACCCCCCACGGCTACCCCCCACGGCTCCCCCACGGCTATCCCCCCACGGCTATCCCCCCANGGCNATCCCCCCACGGCTACCCCCCCANGGCTACCCCCCCACGGCTACCCCCCCACGGCTACCCCCCCGCTACAATCAAAGAAAAGATCCCCCGTGTAGCCTTAACAGACTGTCGGGCAAGTGCTGTTAGCGAGCACCTATAGAGGCCGAACGGCACACGAGGGGTGGGTGGCCAGCACCACGCCCGGCCGCCTTTGTCTCCCCAGTGGCGATGTTTACACCGCACCAGTACTCATTTAAGGCTGAGTCGACCTAGGGAGGCCAGGACCGGTTCAGATATTCGTCACTGGTGTTAGCCGTGAGCGGGAATCGAACCCGGGTCGCCAGGTTCATAGCGCAGCGCGCTAACCGCTACACCACGCTCCCCCCCCCCCCCCACGCTACAATCACACACGCAAAGACAACGCGCACAGCAATGTGTAAATGTTTATACCCTTTCTGGAAATAAAACAGGTGTTAAAGTGGTTCAACACGTCGTAGGCTTTAGCGACCAATCTATAATTTTGCACGCAGCGTTGAAAATGCGGTGGGGTTTTTTNATCTTCTGGGATACTTTGCTGTTTTTTCGAGGATTTTTCTGTTGCGTGGAGTCACTTTAAGCTGTTCTCTGTTCATGTTTTGTTTCGTTGCGGTTGCGCCCGAGTCAAGAGCCGCATGGCTCACAGGATTATACGTAATAATGAACTGAACTAAACTGATAATAGAGGGTTTGTTTGGGTTAGATCGCGTCAATAAAACACATTCCTGCGGAGGGAGCTGGTAGGAACGTTGGGTTGCTCGGTCAATGGCCAGGGTCAACGGCGGCGTGGTGTATTCCGTAAATATGTCCGACTGCGAGGGCGGGCACAAGCCGGCGTGAGTAGGTTAAACGTTTAGTTTTATAAGGGCACCACGGGTGACCAGCCCCTCCTCACCCAGCCCCACCCTCCCACCCCCCACCCAGCCCCTCCCACCTCCCACCAGCCCCTCCTCACCCTCCCCTCCCCACCCAGCCCACACCCAACCCTCCCCACCCAGCCCCTCCCACCCTCCCACCCACCCAGCCCTCTTCACCCTCCCTCCCACCCAGCCCCACACCAGCCCCTCCCCACCAGCCCTCCCCACCCTCCCACCCTCCCACCCACCCAGCCCCTCCCCATCCTCCCCTCTACACCCAGCCCCACCCCTCCCATTTTTGGATGCACAACGGACGGACGGACACAATAATCCCCTGTGGGCTGGTGTAACCAGGAGGTTCCTATCAGTATGAATGTGTCGTTAAACCCGCCACCACCCGACACAGCCAATCAGTAAAGTTTGTCGCGTAAACAGAACGTGCCAATTCGTTACTGGTACAGCACAAACCGGTGCCTTGCCAGTGATTACAACAAGCTAGTATCTCCAACACACCGGTGTGCTGAACCAGTATAGTACAATCTTAATTTTGGAGCTTTCGCGACTGCAGGAATTATTCTTTGTTTTTTTCGGTAAAGTCACGTATGAAGATAAAATAATAAATTAAACAATTGCATACTACGACGTTTCGATTGCAACACAAGCAATCATCATCATCAGGTATAAAAGAAATAGCAACAAAAATCTAACCAGAAAACTACAGACAGACATATAAGCTGACAGACATCATAAAGATACACAGAGAGAGAACACGTATCGGCACAAAGAGAGAGGTCGTCTCTGTGACGAGGCCTTAAATATAGAGAGGGGCGGGGCGGAGAGAGGGAGGGGGCAGTATAGTACACTATACACTACACAACTATACACTATACACTAGTGCTGTACAAGTAACGAATTGGCCACGTTCTTTTACGTGACGAACCTTACTAATTGGCTGTGTCGGGTGTGGCGGGTTTAACGACACATTTATATATTTACGCGATCTAACCCCCAAAAAACCCCCATGTATTATGGAGGTGTTAAGATTTTCAAAGACCAAACAGACGCATTTTTGGTGAACATGCAAAACAAAAAATATGCTCTGGTAAATATCCGAATTTTCTTTGCACACATTTTGGCGTGCTCTGCTCTAACACCGGTTGAGACGAGGCCACTTAAGAAAGCTGTCTATGATGTGGACCAATCAGTTTCAAAGACAATGCATCATCATATATACTCTTAGGTTTTTTCGGTAAAGTCACGTAGGTAAAAAGTAATAGAAATAAAATAATAATGAATGAAATAAATCAATTAAATCACGACGTTTCGGAGGCAACACAAGTCTCACTTATATGATTATCAGAGCGTGTTTTGCATATAGGATCAGAGCGTGTTTTGCATATAGGATCAGAGCGTATTTTGCATATAGGATCAGAGCATGTTTTGCATATAGGATCAGAGCGTGTTTTGCATATAGGATCAGAGCGTGTTTTGCATATAGGATCAGAGCGTGTTTGCATATAGGATCAGAGCGTGTTTTGCATATAGGATCAGAGCATGTTTTGCATATAGGATCAGAGCGTGTTTTGCATATAGGATCAGAGCATGTTTTGCATATAGGATCAGAGAGTGTTTTGTTTGCATGCTCACCACAGGCACTGTGTGTGGTTAGTGCAGACATGATTTATTGCAAAAGGTTATATTTGGTGTTTGTACATGTTAACACTCCTGTTTTTATGAGAATAGGGTAAAACCTATTATCATAATTTGATACTGGCAGGAAACGTCCCTTGATATACAACAAAAACAAAGATCCCCCGTATAGCCTTAACAGACTGTAGGGCAAGTGCTGTTAGCGAGCACCTATGAAGGCCGGAACGGTACACGAGGGGTGGGTGGCCAGCACCACGCCGACCGCCTTTGTCTCCCCAGTGGCGATGTTTACACACCGCACCAGGTACTCGTTTGAGGCTGAGTCGACCTAGGAGAGGCCCAGGACCGGCAAGTGCAGCATTGATAGGCGATATGCATCCGCAGGCGCCGATCGTAGCAGACACGCAGGGCGTTTACGTAAGGCCGTTGCGAAAGGCGTTTTGCATAAACAGCCATCGGCACTTGCATCATTTGGTAACTTTCCAGGCCTCCTCTGAATTTCGAAGTCAAAGCCACAATCATCGCCCACATCGCCCACACGAAGACTCACTCTCTCTCTCTCATGCCGTGTCAACCAAGGCCGTAGCCATGCAGTCAACATTGGGGGGGGGGGNCAAATCTTCCAGGGGTCTGAAAAAAAATCTAAATGTGAAAACTCATTTCCTGTCATTTCCTGCCTAAAAAAATCACTAACACATAGGATGGATCTTCTTGGTTCTTTCGGTAAAGTCACGTAGAAGGGAAATAATAAAATAATAAAAATAAAACATAAAATAATTCTCACGACGTTTCGGCCACAACGCAAGCAGCCGTCCTCAGGTGACGGCTGCTTGCGTTGTAGCGCTACGAACCTGGCGGTTCGATTGCAGCTCACGGCCAACACCGGTGACGATTATCTGAACCGGTACTGGGCCTCTCCTAGATCGACTCAGCCTCAAATGAGTACCTGGTGCGGTGTGTAAAAAAAATCGTGGTGTTGGCCACCCACCCCTCGTGTGCCGTGCCGGCCTTTAATAGGTGCTCGCTAACAGCACTTGCCCCTACAGTCTCCTAGTTTTTCCCGTCTGTCGATGGCGCAAATTCTGTGGAGGGCTGGCTTCTGTGTGTGGTCTTGGCGTGGTCTGGGACAGTCGACGTCGTGGTTGTCGTTGCTGCTGCTGCTGCTTTGCTCCAGCTTGCATTTGGTGTAAAAAAAAAAACCCGCCAGGAATGTATTCACTTATATAATGAATATATTATTTTATTATGTTTAATTTTTATTATTTATTATTTCCATTCTACGTGACTTTACCGAAAGAACCAAGGAGATGAATCCCTGCAGTCGCGAAAGCTTTAAATCGAAAAATGAATATAAACTTGAGTTGTAGTGACTTGCTTGACAGATTCTTTGCATTGCACTCATGTAAGCTTTTTTGTTTGCTGTTGTAACGTTACTGACCGCTTCCCACTGGACATCTGCGATATGAACAAACGTGGTCCGTATGTCCAGTTGCCTGTATGTAGTGAAATGAGATCGGATGATGATACCCAACGCAGCATCACGAACAATTATGGGGGGGGGCCGGGGTGAGGGGGGCGGCGAGGGGGGAGGGGNTGCCGTGTGGTGGGTGTGTGCGTTGAATTTCTTTCGCACCGCCGGAAGTGCGAGTTATGCGGGGGAGCGGTGGCGCAGCGGTTAGCGCTGCGCTACGAACCCCGGCGATTATACGAACCGGTCCTGGACCTCTCCTAGGTCGACTCAGCCTAAAGCGAGAACCCCGGTGCGTGAACGTCGCCACTAGGGAGACAAAGGCGGCCGGGCGTGGTGCTGACCACCCACCCCCTCGTGTGCCGTGCCGGCCTTCATAGGTGCTACTCGCGAACAGCACTTGCCCCAACAGTCTGTTAAGGCTACACGGGGATCTTTGTCTTTGGTGCGGGGTGTGGGTGGATGTATGCCTCGGCAAGGTAAGGTAATTGTACCCTTTTTACCGGGTTAAAGGGTAAAGATGTCGACATGCCAAGGGGTAAGTGTAAAGGGTAGGGTAAAGGTAGGCTCGTTGTTTTTACCTTTTACCTTGCCTTGCCGAGGCCAATGTGGATGTGTGTGTGGGGACTGGGAATGGGAGGGGGCTGTGTGGAGGTGTGGCTGGGGAGTGGGGAAGTGGGGGCTAGAATATTGGGTGGTCTGGGGGGGGGCTCACAGGGTGTGTCTCTGTGCGCGCGCGTTACGCAAGCTCCGAGCGCAGCCGTGCGGATCGATGCCTGCGGACATGTCAACGACGCACACGACGAATGCCTCAACTCGTGCCTCCCTGCGCCTCCCCTTAGGTAGACTCGGCCATCAGTGAGTTGCCCGCTCGGGAGACAAAGGCGGCCCTGGGGGGAGGTGGTGGGGGGTGGTGCTATAGCCACACGACCCAACGTCATGCGGCGTTGCCAGCCTCCACAGGCGCTACTCGCGAACAGCACTTGGCCCAACAGTGGGTCGAAGGCTATACCGGGGTGTGGGGTGGGGGGGCTTTACCTTTGTGTGAGACGTCACGCCCTGAACCTTCGCTATCCCTCTTGATGACGTCACTGAAATCGTTGAGAAGTCGACGGGAATGGTCGAGACTAAGCACGGAGCCACAGCCACCAAATGAGACGGAGCGATGGGAGGGGTGTGGGGGGGGGCTTCATCCAGCTGTGGATAGACCAGGGTGATGGTGATCACACGTGGGGTAGAGACATCACCATCATCATCACCACATCGATCTCCGCCCAACAGTGGATAAACCATGTTGATGATGATCACACGGGCGGGGTAGAGACATCACCACCATCATCACCACATCGATCTCCATCCAGCAGTAGATAGACCATGGTGGTGATGATCACACGCGGGGTAGATACATCACCATCATCACCACATCGATATCCGCCCAGCAGTGGATAGACCATGGTGTGATGATCACACGCGGGTAGAGACATCACCACCATCATCACCACATCGATCTCCGCCAGCAGTGATAGACCATGGTGGTGTGATCACACGCTGGGGGTAGAGGAGGAGGAGGCATCGTGCAGACTGCGAAGCGGAGTGAGTGGTGGGCTTGGGCAGGAGGCGTCACGCCCAGAGGGGGTGGCGGTGGCCGATGGTCGAGACTCAGCACGGAGTGGCAGTCGAGGGAGGGAACGCGGGGGAGGGGAGGACGTCCACCACCACCAGGGAGACGGAGACACGGGAGGGGGAGAGAGGGAGGGAGAGGAGGGAGGACGCATTCATCCAGCAGTGGAGTGACCCACTGCCAACACACACAAACAAGTACACATTCACAAAGACAAAGCTCCCCGTATAGCCTTAAGAGACAGTTGGCGCAAGTGCTGATGATGAACCCGCCTGCTGCTGCTGCTGTTGCTACTGCTGCTGCTGCTGCTGCTGCTGCTGCTGCTGCTTTGCTGCTGCCTGCTGCTGCTGTTGCCCATGCTGCTGCTGTTGCTGCTGCTGCTGCTGGGGAGGGGGAGGACGTCTCCCACCACCAGGGAGACGGAGACACGGAGGGACGGGGGGAGGGGACGCGGGGAGGGGGATTCATCCAGCAGTGGATTGATGGTGTCGCTGTGCTTGGGGTGCGGTAAATGTCAACCGGCATGGCCTGCAGTGTCAGCTGATGCCAGTTGGTGGCAGCCCCGCACTAATTTTAGCATCAAGCGCAACAGGGATACGGAGCAGAGTGGGTGAGTGGGTGGGTGAGTGGATGAGTGAGTGGGTGAGTGAGTGGTGAGCGAGTAGTGTGTGAGTGAGTGGGTGAGTGAGTGAGTGGGTGAGTGGGTGGGTGAGTGAGTGAGTGAATTGGGTGAGTGAGTGAGTGAGTGGATGGCATAGATGTCAACCCATACGGTTACCCTGTTTTCTTGTCAAGGGAAATTGAGTTTTCAGTTCCATTCGGCGTGCAGCCGTTTCGATACGGGGATTTTATTTTATTTGTTTGCATTTCCCCCCGTTGTAATGGGACTTTGTAGGATGAACGTTGAGATTTATAAAGGCACGGGATGACCAATAAGGCCTGAATTGCAATAGGATAGGCACTGATGAGGGGTAAATAGCTATGGGACAGATGGATAAGTGGCTGGATGGATGAGGGAGTGAATGGGTGTAAGTTAATGTCTGGGTGAGTGGGTGAGTGGATGAGTGGGTGAGTGAGTGGGTGGGTTCGTGTGTGAGCGGGTGATTGCATAAGCGAGTGGGTCAATGTGTGAGTGGGTGAGTGGTTGTGCGAGATGGTGAGTGAGTAAGCGGTGAGTGAATGGGTGAGCGAGTGGGTCAATGAGTGTGTGAGTGAATGGCTGAGTGGGTGAGTGAATGGGTGAGTGGGTGAGTGAGTGGGTTAGCGAGTGGGCGGATTCGTGTGTGAATGGGTGTGCGAGTGGGTCAAAAAGTGGATGAGTGGACGAGTCAGTGAGCGGGTGAGTGAATGGGTGAGTGGGTGAGCGAGTGGGTCAATGAGTGTGTGGCGGAGTGGTTGAGCGAGTAGGTGAGTGAAAGGGTGAGTGGGTGAGTGAGTGGGTGAGTGAGTGGGTTAGCGAGTGACCGGCTTCGTGTGTGATTGGGTGAGCGAGTGGGTCAATGAGTGTGTGAGTGAGTGTGTGAGTGAGTGGGTGAGTGAGTGGGTGAGAGCGAGCGCGATGTGGTTGTGATCTGCAGTGCGGTGGTTGAACTCAGCTCGGTGAAGGTGGATGAATCAAACGAGTGAAGTAGTAGCGCCAGAAGGGTCATAGGGAGGGGACATACCGGGGGTGCTATGAATTTATGATGGGACCAGTTCCGCCTTGGGATATCGCTCGCCAACGATGTTGGCCGTGACAGGGCCTCGGACTCAAGTGTCGACATCTCGTGCTCGAGATGCGTTGGTCAATCGACATCCGGTCGCCACAGCTGGGAGCCGCGCTTGCAACACGCAGCGTGAGGAAGTCGTGGGCTAAAGCTACCGCGTACAGGAACACGGGAACAGACGCCGCCAACCACCACAACCATCACAACCGCCACAACCAAAACTAGAACAAACAGCCGCCGTTCCCCACTAAGTGACTTCACTACGGTGCTTGTGCCAGGCTGGGTGCACTCTGAGGCCACCACGTGAAGCTACATTTGTTTTTGTTTTTAAAGAACTATCGTTCCCGGCACGTCCTGTAATTTTAAAATATGAACGCGTGACGTTGATTCTAAATGTAGAGCTTAAAAACCGGAGGACAGGAGAAATATCCAGGCGACCACGGGGAGATGAGAGAGAGAGAGAGACGCAAACTCTAAATGATATAGCAGAAGTCAGGGTCGGGATCGAACCCACGACCTCCTGCGTACCAGGCGAGGTAGTTAACATCTCCTAGTCGCCGTGGTAGGCGTGTAGAAGACAGTCCCAGTTACAGCTCACTGCACGGGGAACGGCTTTAAACATTGTATAATCTCCTGTTGATGTAGATGCCACTTGTTCTTCACGTTCTGTAGATGTAGATGCCACTGGTTCTTCATGTTCTGCAGATGTAGATACCACTCGGTTCTTCCTGTTATATAGATGTAGATGCCACTGGTTCTTTGCGTTCTGCAGATGTAGATGCCACTGTTTCTTCACGTTCTGCAGATGTAGATGCCACTGGCTATTCCTGTTATATAGATGTAGATGCCACTGGTTCTTCACGTTCTGCAGATGTAGATGCCACTGGTTCTTCACGTTCTGTAGATGGAGATGCCTCTGGTTATTCACGTTCTGCAGATGTAGATGCCACTGGTTCTTCACGTTTTTCAGATGAAGATGCCACTGGTTCTTCTCGTTCTGCAGATGTAGATTCCACTGGATCTTCACGTTCTGCAGATGTAGATGCCACTGGTTCTTCACGTTCTGCAGATGTAGATGCCACTAGTTATTCACGTTCTGAAGATGCAGATGCCACTGGTGCTTCACGTTCTGCAGATATAGATGCCACTGGTTCTTCACGTTTTGCAGATGTAGATGCCACTGGTTCGTCATGTTCTGCAGATGTAGATGCCACTGGTTCTTCACGTTCTGCAGATGTAGATGCCACTGGTTCTTCACGTTCTGCAAATGTAGATGCCACTGGTGCTTCACGTTCTGCAAATGTAGATACCACTGGTTCTTCACGTTCTGCAGATGTAGATGCCACTACTTCTTCACGTTCTGCAGATGCAGATGTAGATGTCACTGGCTCTTCCTGTTATATAGATGTAGATGTCACTGGTTCTTCACGTTCTGCAGATGTAGATGCCACTGGTTCTTCACGTTTGCAGATGTAGATGCCACTGGTTCTTCCTGTTATAGATGTAGATGCCACTGGTTCTTTGCGTTCTGCAGATGTAGATGCCACTGTTTCTTCACGTTCTGCAATGTAGATGCCACTGGCTCTTCCTGTATATAGATGTAGATGCCACTGGTTCTTCACGTTCTGCAGATGTAGATGCCACTGGTTCTTCACGTTCTGTAGATGGAGATGCCTCTGGTTTTCACGTTCTGCAGATGTAGATGCCACTGGTTCTTCACGTTTTCAGATGAAGATGCCACTGGTTCTTCTCGTTCTGCAGATGTAATGCCACTGGATCTTCACGTTTGCAGATGAAGATGCCACTGGTTCTTCTCGTTCTGCAGATGTAGATGCCACTGGTTCTTCACGTTCTGCAGATGTAGATGCCACTGGTTCTTCACGTTCTGCAGATGTAGATGCCACTAGTTCTTCACGTTTGAAGATGCAGATGCCACTGGTGCTTCACGTTCTGCAGATGTAGATGCCACTGGTTCTTCACGTTTGCAGATGTAGATGCCACTGGTTCTTCATGTTCTGCAGATGTAGATGCACTGGTTCTTCACGTTCTGCAGATGTAGATGCCACTGGTTCTTCACGTTCTGCAGATGTAGATGCCACTAGTTCTTCACGTTCTGAAGATGCAGATGCCACTGGTGCTTCACGTTCTGCAGATGTAGATGCCACTGGTTCTTCACGTTTGCAGATGTAGATGCCACTGGTTCTTCATGTTCTGCAGATGTAGATGCCACTAGTTCTTCACGTTCTGAAGATGCAGATGCCACTGGTGCTTCACGTTCTGCAGATGTAGATGCCACTGGTTCTTCACGTTTTGCAGATGTAGATGCCACTGGTTCTTCATGTTCTGCAGATGTAGATGCAACTGGTTCTTCACGTTCTGCAGATGTAGATGTCACTGGTTCTTCACGTTCTGCATATGTAGATGCCACTGGTTCTTCACGTTTGCAGATGAAGATGCCACTGGTTCTTCACGTTCTGCAGATGTAGATGCCACTGGTTCTTCACGTTCTGCAGATGTCGATGCCACTTGTTCTTCACGTTCTGCAAATGTAGATGCCACTGGTTATTCACGTCATTTAGATATAGATGCCACTGGTTCTTCACGTTCTGCAGATGTAGATGCCACTGGTTCTTCACGTTCTGCAGATGTAGATGCCACTGGTTCTTCACGTTCTGCAGATGTAGATGCTACTGCTTCTTCACGTTCTGTAGATGTAGATGCCACTGGTTCTTCACGTTCTGCAGATGTAAATGCCACTGGTTCTTCACGTTCTGCAGATGAAGATGCCACTGGTTCTTCACGTTCTGCAGATGTAGATGCCACTGGTTCTTCACGTTCTGCAGATGTAGATGCCACTGGTTCTTCACGTTCTGCAGATGTAGATGCCACTGGTTCTTCACGTTTTGCATATGAAGATGCCACTGGTTCTTCACGTTCTGCAGATGTAGATGCCACTGGTTCTTCACGTTCTGCAGATGGAGATGCCACTAGTTCTTCACGTTCTGCAGATGAAGATGCCACTGGTTCTTCACGTTCTGTAGATGTAGATGCCACTGGTTCTTCACGTTCTGTAGATGAAGATGCCACTGGTTCTTCACGTTCTGCAGATGTAGATGCCACTGGTTCTTCACGGTCTGCAGATGCCACTGGTTCTTCACGTTCTGCAGATGTAGATGCCACTGGTTCTTCACGTTTTGCATATGAAGATGCCACTGGTTCTTCACGTTCTGCAGATGTAAATGCCACTGGTTCTTCACGTTCTGCAGATGTAGATGCCACTGGTTCTTCACGTTCTGCAGATGAAGATGCCACTGGTTCTTCACGTTCTGTAGATGTAGATGCCACGGGTTCTTCACGTTCTGCAGATATAGATGCCACTGGTTCTTCACGTTCTGCAGATGTAGATGCCACCACCATCATCTATTGACCTTAGGACAGGCAACTAGACAAACGGACAGGCTTGTTCGTATCTCTGATAGTTCGTAAGTCGAATGTTCGTAAGTAAACGAGTCCCTGTATCATTACAATCTAGTTCAAGTTGACTTTCCATCACCTGATGAGAACTCAGAGGTCAGGAGAGAGTCTACGTTACAAGAATGGTGGGCCTGGTCACCAGGATGACAACGGTGGTAACATTTCCCGGGGCGGATGGCCAACCGAGAGGCATCGCAGCCGAGACAGATCCCGAAAGTACTCGGCAGAAACATTGAGACAGAGGATGCGGGGTGACTGCACGGGGGTCACGAAGCGAGCGAAGTTGTGATGAAGAATTGACAGCTCGGCGTGAAATTGCGATTCAGATAGGAAGAGGGGAAAAAGGTGGTGAGTGAGTGGGTTGGTGACAGAGTGAGTGAGTGGGGGAGTAAGTGAGTGAGTGAGTGAATGAATGGGTGAGTGAGTGGGTGAGTGAATGAATGGGTGAGTGGGTGAGTGAGTGAATTGAGTGAGTGGGTGAGTGAGTGGCTGAGTAAGTGAGTGAGCAAATGATTAAGTGAATGGGTGAGTAAGTGGATGAGTGAGTGAGTGAGTGAATGGGTGAGTGAGTGGGTGAGTAAGTGGATGATTGAGTGAATAGGTGAGTTAGTGGCTGAGTGAGTGAGTGAGCAAATGATTGATTAAGTTAATGGGTGAGTGAGTGGGTTGGTGACAGAGTGAGTGAGTGGGGGAGTAAGCGGGAGAGTGAGTGGGTGAAGAGATGAGCGAGTGAATGCGTGAGTGGGTAGATGATTGAGTGGATGATGGAGTGAATAGGTGAGTGAGTGCGTGGGTGAGTGCGTGAGTGGGTGACTGAGTTGATGATTGAGTGAATGGGTGGAGTGAGTGAATGGGTGAGTGGATGATTGAGTGAATGGGTGAGTGAGTAAATGGGTGAGTCAATAATTGAGTGAATGGGCGACTAAGTGGGTGAGTGAGTGAATGATTGAGTGAGTGAATGAGTGGGCGAGGAAGTGATTGAGTGGAAGATTGAGTGAATGGGTGAGTTAGTTCAATGAGTGAATGATTGAGTGTGTCAATGGGTGAGTGAGTGAATTTGTGAGTGAGTTGATGAGTGAGTGAATGAGTGAGTAAATGGGTGAGTGAGTGAATGGTTGAGTGAGTGGGTGAGTGAGTAAGTCAGTGGATGATTGAGTGAATAGGTGAATGGGTGAGTGGTGAGTGAGTGGATGATTCAGTGAATGGGTAAGTGCGTGGGTGAGGAGTGGGTGAGTGAGTGAATGCTTGAGTGAGTCAATGGGTGAGTGAGTGAGTGAATGTGTGAGTGAGTGAATGAGTGAGTGAATGAATGGGTGAATGAGTGAATGATTGAGTGAGTGAATGAGTGAGTAAGTGGGTGAGTGAGTTGATGAGTGAGTGAATGAGTGAGTGAGTGAGTGAATGAATGGGTGAATGAGTGAATGATTGAGTGAGTTGATGAGTGAGTGCATGAGTGAGTGAGTGTATGAGTGAGTAAATGATTGNGTGAGTGAATGATTGANTGAGTGAATGAGTGAGTTGGTGAGGAAGTGATTGAGTGGATGATTGAGTGAATGAGTGAGTGGGTGGGAAGTGAGTGTATGGNTGAGTGTATGGGTGAGTGAATGAATGGATGAGTGATGAATGGGTGAGTGAGTTGATGAGTGAGTGAATGATTGATGAGTGAATGGGTGAGTAGATAAGGGAGTGAATGAGTGAGTAAGTGAGCAAGTCAGTGGCTGAGTGAGTGAATGAATGTGAGTGAGGGAGTGAATGGGTGAGTGGGTGAGTGGATAGGCGAGTGAGTGGTGAGTGAGTGAAGTGAGTGGGTGAGTGAGTGAGTGGGTGAGTGAGTGAATGAGTGAATGAGTGAGTAAGTGAGCAAGTCAGTGGCTGAGTGAGTGAATGAATGAATGATTGAGTGAGTGAATGGGTGAGTGTCTAATCGCCGGTGGTCAGATGACCTCATCTCATTCTCGACGAGAGTTAATCGTCAGAGAAGGTCAGACAGTCAGAGGTAATGCCAAGTACGTACAGAGAAATTACCAAGACCGTATCATCAAAAAAAATTGACATAACGTGTTAACATTTCAAAGAGAATTTCACCACGGTGAGTCATGACGAGAGTCCCGACTTGCAGTCGAATCTCCAGTGACGTGGGTGGACGTTGTTGTCAGCCCGCGACGATGAGTGAATGGGTGAGTGAGTGGTGAGTGAGTGAGTGAGTGGGTGAGTGAGTGNGTGAGTGAGTGAGTGAGTGAATGGTTGATGGTTGAGTGAGTGAATGAATTAACTAGTGGGTGAGTGAGTGAGTGAGTGGGTGAATGAGTGAATGAACTAGTGAGTGGNTGAGTGAGTGAATGGGTGAGGNAGTGGTGAGTGAGTGAGTGAGTGAGTGAAGTGAGTGAATGGGTGAGTGAATGTTTGAGTGGTGGTGGTGAGCTAGTGGTGGTGGAGTGAGTGTGGTGTGGTGGTGGATGAGTGAGTGGTAGTGAGTGNGTGAGTGGGTGAATATGTGAGTGAGTGGTGAGTGAGTGATGGGTGAGTGAGTGAGTGGGTGAGTGGGTGAGTGGAGTGAGTGAGTNGGTGAGTGGGTGAGTGAGTGGTGAGTGAGTGAATTNAGTGGGTGAGTGGTGAGTNAGTGAGTGAGTGAATGAGTGAGTGGGTGAGTGAATGAATGGGTGAGTGGGTGGTGAGTGAATGGGTGAGTGAGTGGGTTAGTGAGTGGCTGAGTAAGTGAGTGAGCAAATGATTAAGTGAATGGGTGAGTAAGTGGATGAGTGAGTGAGTGAGTGAATGGGTGAGTGAGTGGGTGAGTAAGTGGATGATTGAGTGAATAGGTGAGTTAGTGAGTGAGCAAATGATTGATTAAGTGAATGGGTGAGTGAGTGGGTGAGTGAGTGAATGGTGAGTGAGTAGGTGGGTGAGTGGCTGAGTGAGTGAGTGAGCTAATGAATGAGTAAGTGAATGGGTGAGTAAGTGGATGGGTGAGTGGGTGAGTGAGTGAGTGAGTGAATGGTGAGTGAGTGAATGGTGAGTGATGAGTGGAGTCGGTGGTGATGAGTGNGTGAGTGGGTGAGTGAGTGAGTGAGTGAGTGAGTGGTGGGTGAGTGATGGCTGAGGAGTGAGTGAGAGTGAGTGAATGTGAGTGAGTGGNTGAGTGAGTGGGTGAGTGAGTGAGTGAGTGAATGGTGGTGAGTGGGTGAGTGAGTGGATGAGTGTGGTGAGTGAGTGGGTGAGTGAGGGTGGTGAGTGAGTGGGTGAGTGAGTGGGTGAGTGAGTGAGTGAATGGTGAGTGAGTGGATGATTGAGTGAATAGGTGAGTTAGTGAGTGAGCAAATGATTGATTAAGTGAATGGGTGAGTGAGTGGGTGAGTGAGTGAATGGGTGAGTGAGTAGGTGGGTGAGTGGCTGAGTGAGTGAGTGAGCTAATGAATGAGTAAATGAATGGGTGAGTAAGTGGATGGTTGAGTGAGTGACTGGATGATTGAGTGAATAGGTGAGTTAGTGGCTGAGTGAGTGAGTGATCAAATTATTGAGTAAGTGAATGGTGAGTAAGTGAATGGGTGAGCGAGTGAGTGAGTGGGTGAGTGAGTGGTTGAGTGAGTGGATGATTGAGTGAATAGGTGATTTAGTGGCTGAGTGAGTGAGTGAGCAAATGATTGAGTAAGTGAATGGGTGAGTAAGTGGATGGTTGAGTGAGAGAGTGAATAGGTGAGTTAGTGGGTGGGTGAGTGAGTGAGCAAATGATTGATTAAGTGAATGGGTGAGTGAGTGGGTGAATGGGTGAGTGAGTGGGTGAGTGAGTAAGTGATTGGGTGGGTGGGTGAGTAAGTGAAAGAGTGAGTGAGTGGGTGAGTGAGTGGATGATTGAGTGAACGGGTGAGTTAGTGGCTGAGTGAGTGAGTGAATGGTGAGTAAGTGGGTGAGTGAGCTAGCGAATGGGTGAGTGCGTGATCGCTGGTGGTTCAGTCAGGGGTCCCCAACCCCCGGGCCGTGGACCGGTAAGTCCGTGGCCTGTTAGTCACAGCAGCAGGAGGTGAGAGCGGTGAGTCCGTGTGTGTACACACTCTACATACTGCGTAGTGGTGAGCGGTGAGTCCGTGTGTGTACACACTCTCACACCGCATAGTGGTGAGCGGTGAGTCCGTGTGTGTACACACTCTACACACCGCATAGTGGTGAGCGGTGAGTCCGTGTGTGTACACACTCTACACACCGCGTAGTGGTGAGCGGTGAGTCCGTGTGTGTACACACTCTACACACCGCATAGTGGTGAGCGGTGAGTCCGTGTGTGTACACACTCTACACACCGCATAGTGGTGAGCGGTGCGTCCGCGCGTGGCCCGCCCCCATTGCTTCCGTCCGCGCCTCTTTCAAGCACTGCGCATTCGTCTCAGTCACAGTGTTGGCAAGCCCACAAGCTCTAACCCGAGTAGCCACAATTAGTATAAAAAACAATCGTCGCTGGAGAGCTTCTTTGAGAAGGGGAAAGACCCAATGATGACCACCCCCACCCCGGTCCGTGACATTTTTTTATCTTCCACGAAACCGGTTCCCTGGTGCCAAAAATGTTGTGGCACCGTTGGGTCAGATGACCTCATCTGAGAAGGTCGGACGGCCACGTGACCGTACAAACAAAACAAAACAACCATGACAGAATGTGGGGACTCATCTTCTTGGTTCTTTCGGTAAAATCACATGCATATGCAGTACTAAAATAATAAAAATAAAACAATAATATATATATTATTGTATTTTATTATTTTATTATGTTTAATTTTTATTATTTTATTACTTCCCTTCTACGTGATGACTTTACCGAAAGAACCAAGAAGATGAATCCCTGCAGTCACGAAAGCTTTAATCGAAATGAAAATGTGGGGACGTTAGAGACTTTAATCGCTGTGACGTCACGACGAGAGTGACGTCACTGCATGGACGCGATCCATCAGCCCGCACGGAGCTGTCACGATGATGTGGCGACGTTGTTTGTGTCGTGAGGACCTCTACCACACGACTGGGACCTTCCCCGTAGGGCTGGGACCTTCCCCAGAGGGTTCCTGTCTCTCTGTAGGGCTGGGACCTTCCTAAGGGGGTTCTTGTCTCTCTGTAGGGCTGGGACCTTCCTAAGGGGGTTCTTGTCTCTCTGTAGGGCTGGGACCTTCCCCAGAGGGTTCCTGTCTCTCTGTAGGGCTGGGACCTTCCTAAGGGGTTCCTGTCTCTCTGTAGGCTGGGACCTTCCTAAGGGGGTTCTTGTCTCTCTGTAGGGCTGGGACCTTCCTAAGGGGGTTCTTGTCTCTCTGTAGGGCTGGGACCTTCCCCAGAGGGTTCTTGTCTCTCTCTAGAGCTGGGACCTTCCCGGGGTTTCCTGACTCTCTGTAGGGGTTGGTGTAATAATACCGGTAGGACCTCCTGGTTACACCAGCCCACAGGAGATTATTGTGTCCGTCTGTCGTGCAGAGATTGGCTGGGTGGGGAGGGTGGGGAGGGAGGGTGGGGAGGGGCTGGGTGGGNAGGGTGCGGAGGGCTGGGTGGGGTGGAGGGTGGGGGGTGGGGGGTGGAGGGGCGGGTGGGAGGGAGGGTGCGGGGAGGGTGGGAGGCTGGGTGGGGAGGGTGGGGCTGGGTGGGTGGGAGGGNCTGGATGGGGAGGGGCTGGTCACCCGTGGTGCCCTTATAAAACTCAACGTTTAACCTACTCACGCCGCCTTGTGCCCGCCCTCACAGTCGGCAATATTTGCGGAATACACCACGCCGCCGTTGACCCTGCAGGCCATTGACCGAGCAACCCAACGTTCCTACCAGCTCCCTCCGCAGGAGGGAATGTGTTTGAGGTTGGTAGTAATGTAGTAGTAGTGACGTGGCATATCCGCAGGATCGGTGTTCTCTGTGTACCACAGCGATGAGTTCGCACGGACACGCTGCGCATGGGGATGAACCACAGCCCCCGCCCCTCAGTTATGACGACAGGCTTATTTTNATGTCGCACCTGCAGACCCACACAATACACACAGACAAAGATCCCCCATGTAGCCGATAGAGGCTGTTGGGGCAAGTGTTGTCAGTGAGTTGCTATGAAGGCTGGCAGGAACGAGGGGGTGGTGGCCAGAACCACGCCCGGCCGCCTTTGTCTCCTGAGTGCGATGTTTTACGCACCGCACAAGAGCTGAGTCGACCTAGGGAGCCCAGGACCTGTTCATATAATCGTCACTCGTTGACCTGAGCGAGAATCAAACCCGTGTCGCCGGGTTTGTAGCGCAGCGCGCTAACCGCTACACTACCGCTCCCACAACAACAACCGCCGTTCGCCACGAAGTGACGGTGACGTCACACGACGCTGTGCCAGGCTATGTGCACTTGAGGCCACGTGAGTGTCGAAAGCCGCTGGCAGGAGGTCATGGGCAGACCCAGGTGCCATTGGTTGACTGACAGCGACTGGCTGATGCACCATCTGTGCCCCTTACTGTGCCAACTTGCTGTACTTTAGCCACCCGGCGCTCCCCTCGTTGCTGTGAGCATCGCTCATCTGCCCCTCTTTTGTTGTTGGAGGGCGACTGCCTCCAATTGCCCAGTAGCGTCCTTCACGAGCCTCCTCCATAGAGGCCGATCTTGACACCGCTGGTACCAGTCATCAGCAAGTCCACTCAGATCCACATCCTCCCATGCCACATCACTCCATCTCTTCTCTAGCCTCCACGGATGTTCGTCTTCGGTGGAGCATTTGTAACCACGACCACATATCCTCGCCTCTGGTTGATGGGAAGGCGAGCCCAAAGTAGCCTGGGGCTTACAGCTTCCCACACCTCACCGCCACGCTCCCATGCCCCTTCATTATTTTGTTCAGAAGAGCCACTCCTGTTGTTTGGCAGTCTCCTGCCCGAGTAGAGGACTGTCCACCCCTCATGGTGGCAGGAGCCAGAGCCAGTCCACCAGACCTCTGAATACCACAGAGATCCAGGCGATACTGGTCCAGCTCCTGACAGAGAAGTGGCAGCCTCTCCTCCGCAGTGAGCATTCGAACATTCCACGTGGCCACCCGCAGTGGTTTTTTGCTGCTTCTGGAGGAGCCCCGAGGGTAAAGACTCAGTCTCCTGGCTCCACCAAATGGGGTTTGGCCAGGAGACATCATAGACACCTGTCCCCCTGCCTCCGGCACAAACTTAATTTAAAAATTGCACATGGTTTGTGGTAATTCATTGAAGGTGGAGAGGTTACCAGCCCCTCGCACCCGTCCAGAGCCCCCTTTGGCATCTGTGGTGGCTACAAACGCCATGAGGGGAATGGCCAAACGAAGCCATGTCGTTCCGATATAATCTCGCTCAGTGCAAGACACGTGCTGAATTCCTGTCTATTGCAACATTGATATATAATTATAGCGCTGGTCTTGGCTAACCGCATGACGTGTTGGGTCTTCTGGGTCCTGTGCTTTGCGGCTTTGCTTTAAAAATAATAATAATAATAAGTTCTAAGACTGTTCCACACGGAAACATATTCATCGTATATTATCTCCATAAATATAAAAGGCAAAATTGTGATTATGTGTGTCTGTTCAAAATGTTTAGCGTACTTGCCGACATGCAACAAACTTGAAATTTGCCATGTGGGTACTTTCCAGACTGTACACCATGCACAAATTATAAAAATACACTTTTCTTTTTTTTTGGGGGGGGGGGGGAGCTCAATAATGCATTTTTTTTGCACGGCAAGTGAGCTGTGACGTCACATCTGTCACGTGACCCGCGTATGTGGAAGCTTAACGCATTGTAGTGTAGTGGGTAGTGCTCTGCTCTACGAACCCGGCGACCCGCTGACGATTATTTGAACCGGTCCTGAGCCTCCCTAGGTCCACTCAGCCTCAAACAATTAACTGGTGTGGTGTGTGAACATCGCCACTGGGAGACAAAGGCGGCCGGGCGTGGTGTATTAAGTCCCGGGCAAAAGCCGGGGTAGTAAAGCTATACTGTTAGGTTTTTTCGGTAAAGTCACGTAGGTGAAAAAAAATGAAATTAAAAGTTAATAAAAGTAATAATGGAAATAAAATAAAAATTAACTTTTAATTTTATTTTTTACCTACGTGACTTTACCGAAAAACCTCAGTATGAATCCTTGCAGTCACGAAAGCTTCAAATCTAGAAGTAGTAAAGCTAGTTCATCATATATTCATCCTGTTGTTGTGATAAAAAAAAACATATTCAGCATACGGCGCATTGAGACCCTTGGATGACATGCGACTTATACATAAATTATATGATTATTATCGCAGAAGCAGCAGCCAGATCATCAGTTTATCCTCGTAGCGAAAGTAGCTACATGTGTAGTAGCTACGGGCCCCGCGCTAAATGCTGTCAAGCTATCAACTCCGACTCAGTGATTCTGCACTTGCTCTATTACTATAGTACTATACCGCCTTAAACTTTATGAACGACCGGGTGTTTAGGTTAGCGATTTGTCGTATTATCTAGCTGTATAGCAAATGAAAAATTCAATTACTTTACTATGCGATTTAAACATTTATCTTCTTGTCTTTAAGTCGTAGAAGTAATATAATAATAAAACATGATAACATCATGCCACAAGCCCCGTCCTAGGTGCATCCGTCGAGGCGACCACGACCTTCATCATCTTCGTTCCAGGTAATACAGTAATTATTTATTACTTCCTTCTGTGACTTTACGAAGAACCGAAATAATAAAATTATGAAAATTAAACATTATAATATAAGTGTTATGATTTTTAGGCCCCAACACATGCTGCCGTAACTTCATCCGACTTACCACCACCATTCATCATGGTATAATTATCTTGTTGGTTCTTTAAGTCACGTAGAAGGGAAATTAATAAAAACAATAAAATAATTCCCTTCGGCCACAAAAGCTGCATCGAAATTTTATTATTTTATTATTTTATTATTTATTATTTCCCTTCAACGTGACTTTACCGAAAGAAGGATGATTCCCTGCAGTCCGAAAGCTTTAAAGAAATTTATTATTATGTTTATTTTTATTATTTATTATTTCCTTCTACGTGACTTTACCGAAAGAACCAAGAAGATGAATCCCTGCAGTCACGAAAGCTTTAAATCGAAATGTAATTATTTTATTATTTTAATTTTTATATTTCCCTTCTACGTGACTTTACCGAAAGAACCAAGAAGATTAATCCCTGCAGTCACGAAAGCTTTAAATCGAAATTTAATGATTTAATTATTTTATTTTTTATTATTTCCCTTCTACGTGACTTTACCGAAAGAACCAAGAAGATGAATCCCTGCAGTCACGAAAGCTTTAAATCGAAATTATTATTTTTATTTTAATTTTTTTATTTCCAGTGATACCGAAAGACAAAAGAGATCCCTGCAGTCACGAAAGCTTTAAATCGTGCCCAAATTTAACTCATCCACCATCTTTCGCTGGTCGTGATTTATCGATCGTTCTGGATGGAGGCCCCCTTCGATGTCGCCGCAAACACCGGATGAACCGGAACTCAGGCAANTCGTTACACCCACGGGTTCATGGGCCGGCGGCATAATCGCAAGGCAGGCTCGGAATTTCGCCACTGGCTGCTGCTGTTGTGTTGGNCGAGCGTTAACAACGGATCGGTTTCCGTCCCGAGAGCGCACAACAGTGGGCGCCAGGGCATGGGCGACGGCTCGTCCACCGGATAAACGCACATCCACGGCACGACGACTTGGAGTAAATGCCGAGGCCGTTGCTGAGTGAAGTGGAACGACTGCAAAGCATCCAAATACGAGAAGAATTTCGNTTTAAAGCTTCGTCTGCAATTCTCTTCTTGGTTCTTTCGGTAAAGTCACGTAGAAGGGAAGTAATAAAATAATAAAAATAAAACATAATAAAATAATTATCATGACGTTTCGGCCACAACACAAGTAGCCGTCCTCAGGTGAAACCAGGTCTGTCGAGGCGACAGCGTCTGAATGGAATACGAAGAAGGAGACATCACATTAATGATGATGATGGTGATACACGACTGCGCTTTCTCCTGACGCAGTCGTGTTGTTCTGCATCTACATCAGCAGCATCCATTCCATCTGGTCCAACACCAATGGAGACTAGGATCTAAGAAAAGCTGTCTCGGGTGTGGACCAATCAACTTCAAGGACAGTGCATATCATTATCAGAGTTGTTTCTTTTTGTTTGCATTTTGACTGCTTGTGTTGTGATTATTGCAAACATGATGCCTTGTATAAAGGTGTCAGTTTTTGTACCAGTTGGAAGGGTAAAAACCTATTACTAAACGAGATATTTTTATTTTATTGTTACCAGGCAAGGCCCACTTAACTACGTAGCTCTTTCTCACAAGCGGCCTGGCCACAATGGTAGTTCAGTGATCAAGGAAATGTATCGCAGAAAAATTAACCCGTAAAAACAAAGTTTTTCACTATAAATCCTTTATATGCGTGTTCAATGGGCCACAACCCAGCCCACATTGGTCTTTGAAACGGGCGGCTAGAGTCCTCTCGTCCTCTGGCTTGAGATGACTGCCACCTATGGGTCAGGTGATTGCCTGCCACCATTAAGCAATTGGTAATTAAATATAAAAAAAANTTCCTAAAAAGTGTAAAATTTGGAAAAAAAAATTTCACGAAAATAAATTGTCACGCACAACGAGTCTGTGTGCAAAATGTCAGCTCGATTGGATCACGGGAAGTGGGTTAAAAAACTACCGAAAGATTTGCATGGTCGTAAGCGCGCAAGCAAGCAGGTGAACTTAATATAAAGGATTTAAAAATACTCTAAACGCGTGTTTCTAAATGTGGAAGGAAAGATCGGAGCATGGGAGAGAGACACGCAAACTACAAATCTACAGCAGGCGTCGGGTTCGGGACCGAACCCACGACCTCCTGTACACCAGGCGAGGTAGTTAACATCTCCTAGCCACCGTGATGATGATAAGAGAGAGAGACACGCAAACTCCAAATATACAGCAGCAGGCGTCAGGGTCGGGATCGAACCCACGACCTCCTGCATACCAGGCGAGTTAGTTAACATCTCACCACAGAGAGAGACGCAGACTCCAAATATACAGCAGCAGGCGTCAGGGTCGGGATCGAACCCACGACCTCCTGCATACCAGGCGAGGTAGTTAACATCTCGCAACCGCGAGAAGTGACTGGCAAGCGCACAAAGGCCAGACGTGGGTGCACCACTCAACATCGTCACCCTTCAACGCGGTTGCGACATCGCCGGTGGTGTTGGCACAGACTCGAGAGAGGCACCGATTTCGTCCACGACATTTCACTCGCGTCCACAGCGGTGGTTTGCAACACGCGTGGAAGTTCCCACGTTTGCGTGGGGACGATGTTGCTGCTGCTGCTGATGGCGCTTGCGTGGGAGGTGCTTGGGGAGGAGTTCTCGCGGAGAATCCAGGACCTCTTTAAAAGGAGGTGGAGTGACTGACGCTCCGTTATTCGCTCGGAGATTTTTTTTTTATAGATTTACCAACCACCACAAACCAACCACAATTACCAACAACCACCACCACCAACCAACCACAATTACCAACAACCACCACCAACAACAACCACCAACAATTTCGATTTAAAGCTTTCGTGACTGCAGGGATTCATCTTCTTGGTTCTTTCGGTAAAGTCACGTAGAAGGGAAGTAATAAAATAATAAAAATAAAACATAATAAAATAATTCTCACGACGTTTCGGCCACAACGCAAGCAGCCGTCCTCAGGTGAAGACCAGGTCTGTCGGGGAGACAGCAACATCACCGTCGCCCAAGCGACATTCAAGCCAACACCGCCCCGGTAGGACACAATTGTTTTCTGATGATGACGACGCGTTTATAGGCGTGCGCTTGACAATCTTATAATGCGGGTACGATCTTTAACGCGAGACAATTTGGTGCAACTTTGGGCGCTACGGTGGCGAGATTTTAACGACCTCGCCAGCTACACGCGTGGGGAGAGGGTCGTGGATTCGATCCCCAACCTGACGATGCCTGCTGTATATTCGGAGTCTGCGTGTGTCTCTCTCCCCGTGGTCGCGTGGATTTTTCTCCCGGTCGTTCGGTTTGAACCCTCCGCATTGAGAGTGTTTGGCTGATATAAATGTCCACGTGGTGGTGATGATGATGATGATAAGCGGTCTTCGTTGAGCTATCATTTGTGGCCGGGTCGCTTCTGAAAAAGAGTTACATAGTTCAGCGAGCCTTACCGCGATGTATTTATTTATATGGGTAAACTTTGTGCTATGCGTACACTTAGTGATTTGTATGCATTGTAACATGGGTACATTTCGATTTAAAGCTTTCGTGACTGCAGGGATTCATCTTCTTGTTTTTTCGGTAAAGTCACGTAGAAGGGAAATAAGNAATAAGAAAAACAAAATATGTTTATTATTTTATTTAAAAAAAATTCTTATTTTATTATTTCCCTTCTACGTGACTTTACCGAAAGAACCAAGAAGATGAACATGGGTACACTTTGTGACATGGGTACACTTTGTGACATGGGTACACTTTGTAACATGGGCACACTTTGTAACATGGGCACACTTGTGACATGGGTACACTTTGTGACATGGGTACACATTGTAACATGAGTACACTTTGTGACATGGGTACACTTTGTGACATGGGTACACTTTGTAACATGGGTACACTTTGTAACATGGGTACACTTTGTGACATGGGTACACTTTGTAACATGGGTACACACATGGGTACACTTTGTGACATGGGTACACTTTTGTGACATGGGTACACTTTGTGACATGGGTACACTTTGTAACATGGGTACACTTTGTGACATGGGTACACTTTGTGACATGGCACACTTTGTGACATGGGTACACTTTGTAACATGGTACACTTTGTAACATGGGCACACTTTGTGACATGGGTACACTTTGTGACATGGGTACACATTGTAACATGGGTACACTTTGTGACATGGGTACACTTTGTAACATGGGTACACTTTGTGACATGGGTACACTTTGTGACATGGGTACACTTTGTGACATGGGTACACTTTGTGACATGGCCACCTTTGAACATGGTCACTTCATGGGTACACTTTNTGAATGGGTCTGTAACAAACTTGTGACGGCCTTTGTGACTGGTTTGAACATGGGCACTTTGTACATGGGTACACTTTGTAACGCACACTTTTGACATGGGTACACTTTGTGACATGGGCCATTACTGGGCCTTTGGACATGGTACACTTTGTAACATGGTACACTTTGTGGGGTACACTTTGTGTGGGTNCATTTGACATGGNCACTNTGTGAATGGTCACTTTGTAACATGGTACACTTTGTAACATGGGTTTGTGAATGGTACACTGTAATGGGCACNCATTGTAAATGGGTACCTTNGTGAGGGCACACATTGNAACAGGGTNCGTAACATGGGTACACTTTTANCNTGCAACTTTGTGACATGGGTACACTTTGTGACATGGGTANATAACAGACANTGTGANTGGAGTAATAATTGTGAGTACAGTGACATACAACATGGCNATTGTAACAGTCANTTTGTGATGCATTAACATTANACTTGTGAAGGTACCTTNACATGGGCTTGTAACATGGTCACTTTGTGATGCATGGGTACACTTTGTGNCATGGGTACACTTTGTCATGATCAATTACANGANCAATCCACCGCTANGAGCGTCTGCNCGTGTCGCCGGTGGNAGTGAGTTTGACCATACTTCACCACGCTGGTCAGTGTGGCTGTGTGAAGAGTGAGGCCATCAGGACCTGTTCTGACACGTGTGCGAACATCAGCACTAGGGAGACAAAGGCGGTCGTACGTGGGTGCCGCCTTCGTAGGTGCTCGCTGAGAGCACTTGACCCAACAGCCTGCTAAGGCTTCACGGGGATCTCTGTCTTTGTTGTGTCTCTCTCTCTCCACCTCTCCTTCACCGTATGCCCTTGTGCAGTGACGTAGATGGGCCGCACTTACCGGCAGTCGTAGACGGGGCCCATCTCAGAGGTCGCAACCGGGTACCCGATACCCGTACCCTACCCGATACCCGGCTACCCGTACCCGGCTGGGTACGGGTAACCGTTTGCGACCCTGGTGCGGCTGGGTACGGGTAGGCCGTGAGTCACTGGTGAGTAACCACTCTAGATTTGAAGCTTTCGTGACTGCAAGGATTCATACTCTTAGTTCTTTCGGTAAAGACTGACGTAGGTAAAAAATTAAATTAAAATTATTTTATTTTATTAATTTTAATTTAATTTTTTACCTACGTGACTTTACCGAAATAACTAACAGTANGTTTGTCACTCATTTCCCAACGTCTCGTCTCTTCTCACAATTCAAGTTCCTAGAATCAACCCACCCGCGCCTGCAACATGGCTTCATCCAGAGGTTGCAATCAGGTACCCGATACCCGTACCCTACCCGATACCGGCCGGGCACGGGTAGGGTACGGGTACCCCGTTTGTGACCCTGGTGCGGCCGGGTACGGGTAAGGAATCAAAACCCGTTTGCGACCTCTGGCCCATCTGCAGGCGGTACCTTGTACCACCAGGGGAGGGGCTGCAGTACCAGCCCAAGAGGGGGGGGGCTACTGGGGGCTCATGATCCCAGACAGCGAAGCCCCTCGGTGCTACCAACGGGGGGGGGGGGGGGCTACGGGGGATCTAGGACCCCAAGCTGCACCCACCCTCGATGGGCAAGGGCATAGACGGGCACCTCCCCAGCCGATCGGAACCCCAGTCTGATGGTGCATTGTCTTTGAGTTGTACGCCTTTTGGCGTCATCTGGTCCAACACCATGTGAGACTAGGCTCTAAGGAAAGCTGTCTCGGTGTGGACCAATCAACTTCAAGGAAGTGCATACATTATCAGAGTTATGTTTTTTTGTTTGCATTATGACTGCAGGTATTGTGGTCAATGCAAACATGACTCCTTGTAAAAAAAAGGTGTCAGTTTTGTTGCCAGATAAAAGGGTAAAAAAAAAATTAGCATATTTTATCTTCTGGCAAATGAGGTTCCAATGATGTAAATGCTTACCCGAGCTCTCATACTCTAATGGTGCATTGTCTTTGAGTTGTGCGCCTTTTGGCGTCATCTGGTCCAACACCATGTGAGACTAGGCTCTAAGGAAAGCTGTCTCGGGTGTGGACCAATCAACTTCAAGGACAGTGCACACATTATCAGAGTTATGTTTTTTGTTTGCATTATGACTGCAGGTATGGTGGTCAATGCAAACATGACTCCTTGTAAAAAAGGTGTCAGTTTTGTTGCCAGATAGAAGGGTAAAACACCAATTATCACCCCAGTTAAAGACCGAAGACCACAAGACCAGCTAGGTAGCACCCTGAGACCCCAGCCCCGCTGTCCTTACCAGGGCCGGTGCGGCTCAGTGGTGAGACCTTGGGAACCTCTGGCCGACGTCCTTGTGTAATAAAGCTCGTTGAGGCGACTTCTGGAATCTGTCTTTTATTCAACTTGTATTACAGCTTTCCTTCACACTGCTGACAGGCAGCGTGAGAGGGACAGATAGAGGAGAGACGCACTGCCACGTGGCAACCCGGAGCCCCGCTCCCGCGTGGCCCCTTCCTCCGTTCGTTCCCGTTCTGACCACGTGTCGTTCGTCTCCACCCCTATTTAATACTCAGGTCACGTGTACATTTCCGCCAATCCTCGTTAGCCTCCATGGAATATTCCAGGCTCCCTCGTAAGCTCCCGGGACCACGCCCTTGAATCCTCTCCCATTGGCTGTGGCCAAAGCCAGCAGAACCAATCCTTACAGCTGTCACCTTTCCATTACGTCAGGGCCATGCCCCTAGGCTTCCCCCCATTGGCTGTAAACCAGGACCGGCAGAGCCAATCACCATGTCGAGTTGTGATACGTCAGTGAGCCGGATATATCCTCACATTACACTTGTAAGGGCCGGTCAGCGGTCGGAACTCGCACCCTGGCACGGGCGAGCTAGAATAGCCTCCCCCTAGGCACCCATAGCCTTAGGAGCCCGAGTGTCGT
Source organism: Lethenteron camtschaticum (assembly GCA_018977245.1). NCBI lineage: Eukaryota > Metazoa > Chordata > Hyperoartia > Petromyzontiformes > Petromyzontidae > Lethenteron > Lethenteron camtschaticum. Next base: position 8,920,621 of record MU249612.1, on the reverse strand, counting down.
CCTGTGTAAGGGCACGTTAGCCCTGAGGCAGTACCTCCCCAGAGAGCGGTGTAGGAGGACGGTAACCCCGAGTGTTCTGGGACTGTAGTGCCGAGCGAGGTGGTTTAATAATAAAGATTGTTGACTTTGTAGTGTTGTAAAGGACGGACTTCTAAACTTCTTTATGGCACACAGTTTATTGTCTTAATACACAGTCCCTAACACACACAAAGGGGTATACGGTCTCCTTACCCGTTACCCTGAGGAGGTACACCCTCCGGACCTTGCACAGCTCCACACTCACGCTTAGCTCCTATTCTAAGGAGGTACAACCTCCGGACCTTGCTGTCTATCTAATCTCCCCGCTATCCCAGCGTCCTCTGGCTGGACCTAGGGGAGGCACACCGACCCGCCGCTGGCCCGGCAGGTCCCCGACCTCTGGTCGCTCAGGACCTTCGCCCTCGCAAGGGCGGGAAGGCTGGGAGCCAGGGTCCTCCCTATCCAGGACCTAATCTCCCCGACCACTGGTGACACTGAGCCCTAGCCCTGACAAGGGCTGGAGGCTTGGTCAGGTCCTAGATGTCTTCGGCCGACTTGGGTCTTCGTGTAGCAGAACTCACCAAGAGCTCTCAGCGCTCTGGCTTTTATACCTGTTCGTGGCCGGGTTGTCCAATCCCCAGCCACCTTGTGGAACTCCCCGATTGGTCCTTCCCAATCTGGCGTTTGGATCCACCTCACCCCATTTGACCCTGACCGTTTGATCAAGCGGGAAAACGTTGTTTACGATCCGCTCTCTCACAGCTTGCGAACAGCGAGTCGTTATCACCACTACACCTTCAAGTACAGTCTCCGACATCTCCTGAATCCACAACACTACACTTGCATAGACAGACAGGCAGGTAACCATAGAAACAGGTAGTCATAGAGACAGGCAGGTAACCATAGAGACAGGCAGGTAGCCATGGAAACAGGCAGGTAACCATGGAGACAGGCAGGTAACCATGGAGACAGGCAGGTAACCAGAGACAGCAGGTAACCATAGAGACAGGTAGCCATAGAGACAGACAGGTAACCATAGAGACAGGTAGCCATAGAGACAGGCAGGTAGCCATGGAGACAGCAGGTAGCCATAGAGACAGNCAGGTAGCCATAGAGACAGGCAGGTAGCCATGGAGACAGGCAGGTAACCATAGCGACAGGCAGGTAGTCATAGAGACAGACAGGTAACCATAGAGACAGGCTGGTAGGGTGGTAGTTTGGTAGGCAGGCAGCCTCACTGATGGACACACAGGCAAGCCAGACGGGAAGATAGACAAACAGGTCGACTGGTAGATGGCCATGCAAGTCGGTATATAGACAAACAGGGAGACAGACACACGCAGGCAGCTAGACAAAACAAAGATCACCCGTATAGCCCTCACAGACGGTTGGGGCAAGTGTTATTATTGGGCAGTATCACAGATGAAGGCCGGCATGGCACACGAGGGGGGATGGGTGGCCAGCACATCGCTCGGCAGCTGTACACCACACACACAGCACACACACACAGTACACACACACACAGCTCACACACACACAGCTTACACACACACACCACACACACAGCTCACACACACAGCTTACACACACAGCTCACACACCTCACACACACACAGCTCACACACAACTCACACACACACACACACNGCTCACACCCACAGCTCACACGCTCACACACNCACNCACACACACACACAGACTTACACACACAGCTCACACACACACACAGCTCACACACACACAGCTTACAAGCTCAACAGCAGGACACGCATGGGCCTGCCCGGGCCGGTGACTCACCTCCACCTCTACCCCCCCCCACCACCACCTCTACCCCCCCATCACCACCCCATCATCCCCNACCCCTACCCACCTCTACCACCCCACCCCACTCCCCACGCAAAACCAGCAGGCGTGGAGAACGAGGAGGAGGAGGGAACTGAGATGATAAAGACGACCCGTGCCAGGCGAGGAGGGTGGTCACTACCGTCGGACCTCAGCCACCGACCCCAGCATCCTCATCCTGCTGCCACCACTCCACCACCACCACCACAGCTGCTGCTCCTGCTGCTGCTGCTACTCCTGCTGCATCTCCCCCTGCTCCTTGCGTCTCCTGCGAAGAGTAGTCCCGGCAGAGAGTGGAGGAGAGCCCAGATCATGGACGTCAAAGCAGACGGGCGCGTGGGGAAGTCGACCCCAGCGGTGGGGTACACGGAGGAGCAGATGGATGAGCAGCAGCAGCAGCATCAGCAGCAGGCGACGCGTCTGAAGGTGGCGTCACGGGAGGTCGTGGCGCTGGTGAACGAGGAGCAGGGCTGGGTGCTGGCAGCACGCGGAGCCGCCCTGGAGGCGAGGAAGTGCCACCCAGACGGTCCTCAGCCTCCCGGTGAGATGGGGGAGGGTGATGGAGGTGGTGGTGGAGGTGGAGGTTGATAGTGATGGAGGTGGAGGTTGGTAGTGGTGATGATGTAGGTTGGTAGTGATGTAGGTTGATAGTGATGGTGGTGGTGATGGAGGTTGTGGTGGAGGTTGATGGTGATGGTGGTGGTGGAGGTTGGTAGTGATGGAGGTGGTGGTGGAGGTTGGTAGTTATGGAGGTGATGGAGGTTGGTAGTGATGGAGGTGGTGGTGGAGGTTGATAGTGATGGAGGTGATGGAGGTTGATAGTGATGGGTGATAGTGGTGGAGGTTGGTAGTGGTGATAGTGGTGGAGGTTGATAGCGGTGATGGTGGTGGAATGGAGGAGGCGGTGGTGGTGGAGGATTTGGGCGGAGATCTATTCAACAACGGTGAAAAATATCTTCATAGCTCATCGGATTCCTCCAGTAGTTATGATTGAGAAGTCTTGACGTACGTGCTGTTATAATGTTTTGTACGTACCAAAAATAATCATTGGTGGGTGGGGTGGGGGGATTGTTGATAATTACCTGAAACAACGCATGCATGCGGGCGACGTTTCGGGCAATGGCCCTTCTATTCCACGTATGTGTTGACCATTCTAAGGCGCATGTCGAGTTGATGTGCGCTGCGTGCAAATCCACAGGCGAGGCGGCAGAGTGTCGCGCGGAGCCGTGGCTCCAAGTTTGAGCACGATCTACGGCGAACACACAAGTCCGCCCTCCCCTCCCCAGCGCAATACTTGGCGCTCCGATCGTGTCTCTCACTCGTTTGTTGTTGTTACGTTCCGACCTCGTGCTCCCCCCCCCCTACTGCACGTGTGTGTGAAAGAGCTTCATAGCTCATCGGATTCCTCCACCATGTCTCATTAGCCCTCTCCACCGCGTCTCCCTTCCTCCCATTCCACGTCTCCCACCTCATCCACGTCTCCCTCCACCCCTCCACCCCTCCTCCACGTCTCCCTCCACCCCTCCTCCCCGTCTCCCTCCACCCCCTCANCCCACGTCTCCCTCCACCCCTCCACCCACGTCTCCCTCCACCCCTCCTCCCACGTCTCCCCCCCCCCTCCTCCCCCACCCCTCCTCCCNCGTCTCCCTCCACCCCNTCCTCCNACCCCCCTCCTCCNACCACCCCTCCTCCCNCCACCCCTCCTCCCCCACCCCTCCTCCCTCCACCCTCCTCACACGTCTCCCTCCACCCCTCCCCCACGGCTCCATGGCCACGCTGTACCGCTACAAGAGCTCGAACCCGACCGATGGTTGCGACTTCGTGTCGGGCTTCGGGCAGAAGATGCTGTGCGTGGGACCGCCTGCAGAGCACCCCACCGTCACACTCAAGGTGCTCTGGGTGGAGACACGTGGAGGGGGTGGTGGAAACCCCGGACGGGGGAGGGGAACCCCCAGAGGGGGGGGGAACCCCCGGAAGGGAAATCCCAGAGGGGCGGGGAACCCGGAGGGGAGGGGGGGGGCNCCCCCCCCCCCCCCGTGGGTATGCTGTCCGAGTGGACTTGTGTGACTGTAAATGTTTTTGTTTAACATTCTAACAATATATCGTGTTCCGGCTCGTTCGCGCGTTTTGGCGAGTCCGAGCCAAGCGTGAATTGAGAGCCCGGCCGTCGCTGGGGTGGGGTGGCGTTGCCTCTCCTGGCTAAACAAGCACAACAAATTTCGATTTAAAGCTTTCGTGACTGCAGGGATTATCTTAAAGTAAATTTTATTATGTTTTATTTTATTATTTTATTACTTCCCTTCTACGTGACTTTACCGAAAGAACCAAGAAGAAGCACAACAACAGTCGGGGAAACAACTTGAGCTGGCCTCGGCCATGCTCTGGAGATTACCTTCAGCTGAGCCGATCTGGAGCCGAGCCACAGCTGAACCACTGGGTGCACGTTTTGGGAGGATCCGAGCGAGAGCACCTCAAGCCCTGAGCTGCCACTTCACACACTGTGACCCTCCCCCCCCCCCCCCCAGGAGCGTGAGAGCCCCGAGACGGTGAGCTCGCTGGACAAGGAGTCGTGGCACTGCGTGTTCCTGCGGCGTGGCAGGAGGCACGGCACGGAGCTGGAGAGCGCCGCTTCCGCGGGAGTTTCCTCAGCGTCCCCAACTACGGGGCCGTGGGCCTGCAACCCGCGTCGCCGGCTCCGTCGCGGTCGAATCCGACTCGAACCCCTGCCTCTTCAACTTCGTCGCGGCCGTGCGACGGTGACGACCACGATCGGTCGTGGACGGCGCCGCCTCTTCGCGTGTTCCTCCGCCAAGACGGCGCGACGGCTCCCTGTTCCTCTGTCGCAGCAATTTGTTTCCTCCCCGAGGTTTCGTCGGCATCGCGGAGAAAACCCCGAGGAAGGGTCACGTCCGGGGAAAATCCTCGCCGCGAGCCCACGGAAAGCGGAGATCGGAGAGCTACCTCTGGCCCCCGTGCTCGGGTTGAGCGGGGCAGCCCGCACCTCTCACACCTCGGCCTACCGCGGGAGAGTCATTGGGTGTCGGTGTCGACTGCAGGCGTTTTTGTTTTTACTTGCGACGTCCGCCCGATGCTCGTGGTCGTGATTACGCTTCGTAAAAAAAAAANTGCTCGGATACGAAACGAAGCTTTCGTGTAAAGTTGCGTCGCTCTTAGGGACACGCTGTGGTGGCAAGGCCTCATCTTCCTCGCCTGGTATGCAGGAGGTCGTGGGTTTGATCCCGACCCTGACGCCTGCTGCTGTATATTTGCAGTCTGCGTCTCTCTCATCATCATCATCACTGTGGTTCGGAGATGTTATTTCCCTTGCCTGGTGTACAGGAGGTCGTGGGTTCGATCCCGATCCCGACGCCTGCTGTATATTTGGAGTTTGCGTCTCTCTCATCATCATCGTGGTGGCTAGATGTCAACTACCTCGCCTGGTCTACAGGAGGTCGTGGATTCGACCCTGACGCCTGTTGTATATTTGGAGTTTGCGTCTCTCTCATCATCATCATCACGGTGGCTAGGAGATGTCAACTACCTCGCCTGGTGTACAGGAGGTCATGGGTTCGATCCCGTACCCGACGCCTGCTGTATATTTGGAGTTTGCGTGTCTCTCTCTCTCTCCGTGGTCGTGTGTATTTTTCTCCTGGTCCTCCGGTTTTTCCCTCCACATTTCGAATCGACGTCACACGTTTAGAGTATTTGGGCGCTATAAATGTTCACGTGACATGAGCCACTTCGTTGAGTTGTCATTTGTGGCCACGTTGCTTCTGAAAAAAGAGCTGCATAGCTCGTGGACCTTACCTGGGAAAATTAAAATAGTAAACAAAATAGGTTACCTATGCACATACCCATCGAGCCACATGCATGCCTACCCACCTAAACACCTACCCACCTAAACACCTATCCATGTACCTTTACCTACCCATGTACCTTTACCTGGTAAAGTAAAACATGTTTTGGGTAACACCTGACACGCTCACCAAAGCACTGCCCAACACCTGTGGAAGCCAGAAATACTTTTTTTTTCGGTAAAGTCACGTAGGTAAAAAAAGAAAATAAATAAAAATCACGACGTTTCGGAGGCAGCACAAGCTTCCGTCTTCAGGTGGAACCGTCACAGCAAAATTGCTGTATCAAGTGTGTGTTTTTTTTTACCTACGTGACTTTAACGAAAAAAACGAAGGGTATGGACCCTTGCAGTCACGAAAACTTCAAATCTAGAATTTCAGCCACAAATAATGAACTATGTCGTGAAAAATAATTATTTGAAAATATACCGGCCTGCTTTCCTGCCCTTGTCCGATAGCGTGGGGCATCCGTACCGCTAACAGGCCCGAAGATAAAAACAAAAAAAGGATGGCGGTGTGATTTCAACCGGCGTTGTCAATGCATATTGTTGACCGGAACAAGGGCTGGTTTATCTTCTTGGTTCTTTCGGTAAAGTCACGTAGAAGGGAAATAATAAAATAAAAAAGATATGTTTTATTTTAATAAAATAATATTGTTGACCGGAACAAGGGCTTGTTTATCTTCTTGGTTCTTTCGGTAAAGTCACGTATAAGGGAAGTAATAAAATAATAAAAATGTTTTATTTTTAATAAAATAATATTGTTGACCGGAACAAGGGCTGGTTTATCTTCTTGGTTCTTTCGGTAAAGTCACGTAGAAGGGAAATAATAAAATTCATTTTATTTTTATTTTTAATAAAAGAAAACCATTTTTATTTTATTATTTCCCTTCTACGTGACTTTACCAAAAGAACCAAGAAGATAAATCCATAAAAATGTTTTTTTATTATTTTATTAAAAATATGTTTTATTTTTATTATTTCCCTTCTACGTGACTTTACCGAAAGAACCAAGACGATGAATCCCTGCAGTCACGAAAGCTTTAAATCGAAAGGGCTGGTTTGTCTAACAGGGCGCGCGATGTAATCCACGAGCGAACGCGGTTGTTTTCATTTCCTTTCTCCCCGTGTCCAAAGCGCGGTCGTGCGTTGCCCGACACCACAGTCGCACCCCTTTGTGGAATGTCCACGATGAAAATAAAATATTTGCGTGAAGCGCACCAGCACTCCCGACATCTCTTCCGTGTCGTTTTGTATCGGCGATTTTGGTGTCCCGCGCGTGTCGTCGCCTTGGGTCACTCGTCCGACACACGGTTTTGTTGGCGAGACGCAAGGGGCCGTCTGGAACGCTCTTCTGATATTAGGAAGCGATGAGCTATGCACTTTTAAATCTGGATTGAAAACTCATTTATTTAGAACTGATTTTTGTATTTCGTTTCTTGTCCTTCACCCGCACCTCTGATTAGCACAGTTGGTGACGTACGGTGGTGCGGAATANGTTCCAAATACATGCATACAATTTCACAACCGCCACCACTTAATTTCATCACAACTAATGCCATCACTTTGAAATCCACCACAAGGCAATGCCACCACTACCACCAAACACTACTGACAATGTGGCAACCACCACCACCACCACNCATCACCGCTGTCATTTTAATCACCACCACCAAAATCTCCACAAACCCCGCCCATCACCACCCTCGACCTGGTTGCGTACGTAATCCTTTATTTATAGAAAAGGAGCGTTATCCATCTGAGCCGTTCTGTGTTGGTGGGAGTGAAAACAATTAGCCACAGCTGCTGCCCGGTCGAAAAACAAAAACCCAGTCATGGAAACGAACGGCGTTATTGCTACGGGGAACACAGCTCTCGTTTGGAATGATTGCATTTCACAAGGTACAGTACCGTCACTTTACCCGCAGTAAAGTGTCATCCTCTTTTTAAAAACTCGCTCGCACGATCACCCCCCAACCCCGGCACCTCCACCACCATCTTTTCCGCGTGAACAAAAAACCGCAAATAAAGTAAGAGCAAATCATTCGATTCCTCATCGTTCCGATCACATCAACCGTCACCAGCCCTCCTGCACAGGAGCGAAATGAACAAACACAATCATCCGTACGGATTGCAAAACATCTCTTAAGGTAAAGATCAGGAGGAAGGAATAAGTGAGAGCCTCGGTGATACAAATAATTTGAGATCAAGGGATAGAGGTGAGCTGAATTGGACACGTGGTTTTTTTTCCCCGTGCAATTCGAGGCGATCTGAGGCAGACTCACTCGGAGACCGACAGACACACAGACTGGTGTAGAGACCCACAGACTTGCACACTCAGACTGATACACACACAGTGACGCACACACTCGCAGAGACCTACACTCAGACCGATGCACACAGTGTGATCCATAGATGCTGTGGGTGCAGTATCGCACAGCGGTGAGCGCACTCCAAAACGAACCCAGACACCCAAGTTCGATGTCCCCGTCACCGATAAATATCAGTGGTGCGGTCTTGGGCCTCCCTCTCTTCACAAACCTGCATTGACCAGCGTGGTGAAGTATGGTCAAATAAAACTCATGACACACAAAGCATGGAGGGGAGGCCTTCACTCAGTAGTGGATCGACAAAGCTCTGCAAATCATTATTTTTCCTACGGAGGAGGGAGGATGAAGAGGGGAGGGGGGNTGGGAGGGAGAGCGTTAGACCGTGGAGGAGTTACGAGGACAGTGGATGTGACTAGAGAAGAGGCACAGAGTAGAAACCTCCTGGAGGGACACAGGAAATCTCAGCAGCCTAACACCCGGGGCGCTTCCGGGTTCCAAAAATAGTCGGAGTGATGTTGATTACTGGGGTTCCCCCCCCCATCATCCCTCCCAGACACCCCCCCGCCCCCGCCCTCCGAGGCCCCTATTCAACTCACCATAGGCACAACGATGACGAAGAACACCCAGGTTAGATACCCGAAACGAAAACCAGAACCGAACGTTGTAAACCGTTTGCTGCTGCTGCCGCTGCTGCTGCTTTCACAGCGACATTTCTCCGCAGCGTCGTGCCCCGCTACACGTCGTCCCGTTCGCCGCGGCGACGCGTCCGACGTTTCGCGCTGCGCCAAACAGCGGGGCAGAAGATTCGTGGCACGAATGCGAAAACCAACCCAAGCTCGACTCCTCTCCTGCTGACGAGACGTCGGATCTCAAAGCCGCTCAAGACGCACTCCCAGGGGTAAGGCCGCCAGGCTGATGGATGTGTAAAAAAAAAATGTGTATGTGGAGGGGCAGATATGGGAAGGATATGGACGATTGGTCTTTTCACAGTCAGCCGAAACAATCTCCATTCGCCCCAACGGGATGCGACAAAGTGGTGGGTTTCTGCCCTCTAACGGCTACGCCGGGATCGCAACTTTTGAGAGTTCATCTTCTTGGTTCTTTCGGTAAAGTAACGTAGAATGGAAATAATAAAATAATAAAATAAAACATAATAAAATAATATTTCTATTATTTTATTATTTCCATTCTACGTGACTTTACCGAAAGAACCAAGAAGAAGAATCCCTGCAGTCACGAAAGCTTTAAATCGAAATTTTGAGAGTTCGTTTCGTTGAAACGAGAAGATAACTCAAGTGGATGGGGGGGGGCGCACCCCACAGGGGGCAATCTCATTGGCGACAGCGATGCAATCGTTCAGGGCAGCAGGGTGGCGGTGCAGTGGTTACGCTCGCGCCTCACAGGGAAATCTGGGGTTCAACTCCCTGCCTGGGACTCTATTTTTGTGTGCAGTGTGTATGTCGCCTCCCTGTTCTAGAGTGTGTGTGTGTGCAGTGTGTATGTACTCCCCGTTCTAGAGTGTGTGAGTGTGTATGTACTCCGTGTTCAGTGTGTGTGTGCAGTGTGTATGTACTCCCCTGTTCTAGAGTGTGTGTGTGTGTGCAGTGTGTATGTACTCCCCTGTTCTAGAGTGTGTGTGTGTGTGTGCAGTGTGTATGTACTCCCTGTTCTANAGTGTGTGTGTTGTGTGCAGTGTGTANGTATCCCCTGTTCTGTGTGTTCAGTGTGTGTGTGTAGCCTCCCTGTTCTAGAGTGTGTGTTCAGTTTGTATGTACTCCCCGTTCTAGTGTGAGNGTGTGTGTGTGTTCAGTGTGTGTGTTCAGTTTGTATGTATTCCCCTGTTCTAGTGTGTGTGTGTGNTCAGTTTGTATGTACTCCCCTGTTCTCAGAGTGTGTGTGTGTTCAGTGTGTGTANTCACCCTGTTTAGTGTGTGTGTTCAGTGTGTATGTACTCCCCTGTCCTAGAGAGTGTGTGTGTGTTCAGTGTGTGTGTTCAGTGTGTGTGTGTGTTCAGTTTGTATGTACTCCCCTGTCTAGAGAGTGTGTGTGTGTTCAGTATGTGTGTGTGTTCAGTGTGTGTGTTCAGTTTGTATGTACTCCCCCTGTCCTAGAGAGTGTGTGTGTGTGTGTTCAGTGTGTGTTCAGTGTGTGTGTGTTCAGTGTGTGTGTGTGTGTTCAGTTTGTATGTACTCCCCCTGTCCTAGAGAGTGAGTGTTCAGTTTGTTCAAATTTTGCCCGATTCGAAAAAAAATCGCACCACAAAATCACTCGCTTGGGATCACCATGCGGAGCAAACGTCGCCAAACTACCGCTAGACCACCGGGCAGCCGGTGCGACGAGAGCGATAGAGTGAACAAACACCACGCGTACAGTGCCCAATTGGTCACTGCTAACACTGCCCCGAGCGTGCGTTAGACGACAGCGAGGAGGAAGTGAGGCGAGTTCGGAAGCTTGCGGAAACTTAGCGGAATACAGTTTACAAAAACAACTAAAAATCTTCAAGTACCATATTTCACCGCACCTGGGGGCCACGTCTTCCGGCCCCGGTAGCTCAGCGGCGGAGCGAGCGGAAGTCCCGAGTTCGAATCCTGGTTGGCGGGGTGGGGGAGGGGGGTGGCTTGCTTGTCCCGGCCCATCATCTCTCCGAAACGCGGTCGAGAAAATGAAGCACCACTTCGCAGGAGACGTCAATGGCGGTCGTCCTACGGGTAGACTCGCTCGCCCCCCCCCCCGTCCTCCACCTGCCACGAGAATGTGGAATGTCTCCGGCGGCTGGCTCTGCAGGGCTGTAAACAGATGAGCGCCGGCCTCAACGATGCTCATCGGAGCAGGGGGGTAGCGGAGAGTAAAAAAACCGTCGTCGCTCCGACCCAACCCTCACCGCGTGCGCTACCGCCACGTCCGGCAAACGCCGTCCAGCATCGGCACTCACGGTGGCGGCGAGCGGCCAGGTCGCGGGTCAGGCCGCACCGACCTCCCCCCCCTGCCGCCCCCCCGTTCCCCCCCCAAGTCAGCCGCTACCTCTCAGTGCCGCCACTGACATCCACAATCCCCGCCGCCGCCGCCAGCTTGCTGTAGTTGGCGTTGAGATCGGCGAGCCATCTTCGCAGCTCTCCCTGGTATGAGGAGGTTGTGGGTTCGATCCCGACCCTGAGCCTGCTGTATATTTGGAGTTTGCGTGTCTCTCTCTCATCATCATCAGTGGCTAGGAGATATTAACTACCTCGCCTGGTATACAGGAGGTTGTGGGTTCGATCCCGACCCTGATGCCTGCTGTATATTGGAGTTTGCGTGTCTCTCTCCCCGTGGTCGCGTGGATTTTTCTCTGGTCCTCCGGTTTTCCCCTCCACATTTAGAAACGTGCTTTTAGAGTATTTGGCTACCGCTGTACATTTCCACGTGACAAGCCACTTTGGCGAGCTATCGTTTGTGGCCAGGTCGCTTCTGAGGAAGAAGCTAAATAGCTCAGTGGACCTTACCTGGTAGAATAAAAATAATCGTAAAAAAGTTAAAAGTTTCGATACTACGACAACGCACCCCGCCTAATTCGCAGCGGAACAGCGGAGGGGGGGGGGGGCAACGCTCGATCCCCGTGCTGATGGAAATTGCTGGGCTGGCAAGACCTCGACGCCCGCGGGTAGAGGGGGGGGAGAGATTGACGGCGCAATCCACCAACCCTCGCTGTGCCACTGCGCTAAGGGCCAAGCGCGGCGCTACCCCAGTGTCAATGTCACACCGCAGAAGCGCGCAGGGTAAATATAGGAACAATTGTCATCGAGCACGCGTGCGTGCATGTGTGGTGCCCGTAGACAGGTTTTGCTCCGACGGCTCACGCTGCGAGCGCGTTCCACCGAGACACAGGTCGTGACGGCGGTGCTGATGATGATGCTGCTGCTGCACAGGGCTGCCCCAAAGCTCACAAGTCAATTACCGCGAGCGCTTACTTAGCGACGCCGTGGCGGCACGGGTCAGAGACGGCGAGCGTTCGGCCTGCCTGCCTGCCGACCCGAAGAGTAACCCGCAACCCTAATCGCATTATCCACCCCACGCACCATGCCCTAAGCCCAAGTAATGAGCCACTTGCACTGACCCTACCTGTAACTTACTAGCCAAGAGCATTAGCCGACCACGAACCCTAACCTTAGCTAACTAGCCACGAGTGCTAACACAAGCACCGACCAAATTCATGAACGCAGATACACGAGGATAATAACAATACGCGCACGCACGCACGCCACACAAGCACGCACGCACACAATGGACGGGCATATGAGGCGGGGAGGAATGCAGAGCGAGTTATTTCCGTCGCGCGTGTGTCGCGTGTGTGCGTGTGAGTGCAGATGCACCGACAGAAGCACCGGGGAAACAAAGACAGGTTGAGATTGAGGACTCCTGCAATTCTCTCCTCTACTGCCTCCCCAACTCCGTCATCTCCCCACATCCCTCTCCTGCCTCTCACTCTACTACCATCCCCGCGCTCTCTCTCTCAGCTCACTCTCCTACTCCCTCCACACACTCTCCTACCACTCCCTCTCATCTCACTCTACTCTGGTCTGCTCCACAAGTCTATAGATTGCGTCTCTCTGGGTCTCTCTGCCCGTCTGTGACTCTCTCATTAACTCGCCCTCCCCCCNTCCTCCCCCTCCTCCTCCCCCCTCCTCCCCCCCTCCTCCCCCTCCTCCCCCCCCCTCCTCCCCCCCTCCTCCCCCTCCTCCCCCNTCCTCCCCCCCCTCCTCCTCTCCCCCCCTCCTCCCCCCCCTCCTCCCCCTCCTCCCCCCTCCTCCCCCCCCCTCCTCCCCCCCCTCCTCCCCCCCTCCTCCCCCTCCTCCCCCCTCCTCCCCCCCTCCTCTCCCCCCCCTCCTCCCCCCTCCTCCCCTCCTTNCCCCCTCNTCCCCCCCCCTCCTCCCCCCTCCCCCCCCCCTCCTCCCNTCCTCCTCCTCCCCTCCTCCCCCCCTCCTCCTCCCCCTCCTCCTCCCCTCCTCCTCCTCCCCTCCTCCTCCCCCCTCCCCCCCTCCTCCTCCCCCCCNCCTCCCCCTCCTTCCCCCCCCTCCTCCCCTCCTCCTCCCCNCCTCCTCCCNTCCNCCCTCCTCCCCTCCTCNTCCTTCCCCCTCCTCCCCCCTCCTCCCCCCTCCTTCCCCCTCCTCCTCNCCCCTCCTCCTCCCCCCTCCTCCTCCCCNTCCTCTCCTCCCCTCCTCCTCCCCTCCGTCTCCCCTCCTCCTCCCCTTTCTCCCCCTCCTCCCCCACCTGCATGACGAGTGGCTCGGGGTTGAACGCGATGGTGAGGAGGAGGGTGATTTTCTCCGAGTCCTTGAGGTTCTTGAGCAGGAAGCTGCCCGAGTCGCGTGTTTCCGCGTAGCGCCGCACCACGCGGTCCAGCAGCCGCTGCGACGGGCAGTGCACCAGGTCGGACCAGCCCTCCACCACGGCCGGCGTCAGCAGCCGCGCCGGTGGCACGCCGGCCTTGGGGTCGCCTACACGGCCGCACCGCGTACGCACGGCGTGAGTCTACGGCTTTCCGCGCAGATATACTGGTCTCTGCGAGTCTACGGGTTTCCGTGTGAATCTACGGGTTTCCGTGCGAATCTACTGGTCTCTGTGCGAGTCTACGGGTTTCCGTGCGAATCTACTGGTCTCTGTGCGAGTCTACGGGTTTCCGCGCAGATCTACTGGTCTCTGTGCGAGTCTACGGATTTCCGTGCGAATCTACTGGTCTCTTTGCGAGTCTACGGATTTCCGTGCGAATCTACTGGTCTCTGTGCGAGTCTACGGGTTTCCGTGCGAATCTACTGGTCTCTGTGCGAGTCTACAGGTTTCCGTGCGAATCTACTGGTCTCTGTGCGAGTCTACGGGTTTCCGTGCGAAACTACGGGCATTCTCGCGAGTCTGCGAGTAACGCGGCCTTCGCGATAACTCTCACGAAGGTCGACTCGCCGCGGAAATTCAAACTGCGCGGACGGCGAGGCTTGCGTCGCCCTTAGCTCGCTCCCCCCCGCACCGCCCGTACCCACGCCCGGGCCGCTCACCGTTGAGACGGTTGAACTCGGAGCGCAGGACGGCCTTGGCCACGTCGCACGCGGCCCGCCCGGTGGCGCGCAGGCAGAGGGCGCGGTCCAGTTCGGCCAGCTGCGCCGGCGAGCCCAGGCGCTTGAGGGTGACATCGCGCGGGCCTTCCCGCGGCTCCGTGTGCCGCCCGGCAAACACCTGCGGGCGCCCGGCGGAGGGGGTGGCAAACCGGGCAAACTAAATAGACGCTCCAAGCCTGGGGTGTGTCATTCAGACTCTGTCTTCTCGACAGACTTGTTCTCCACCTGAGGACGGCTGCTTGCGTTGTGGCCGAAACGTCGTGAGAATTATTTTATGATGTTTTATGTTTATTATTTTATTATTTCCATTCTACGTGACTTTACCGAAAGAACCAAGAAGAAGATAAACGTCGTCGTCGCTCCGTCGGCGTCGTCCGTCGTTGACGTCATCGTCGTTAAAACCGTCGTCATCAGCAACGTCGTTGTGGCTGCTGCCAAGGTGTAGCACGCAGCACTTGAGGGTGGGAAAGATTCCACCATTACCATCAACACCGTCGCCAGTCTTACACGTTTTCTTTACGATTTAAAGCTTTCGTGACTGCAGGGATTCGTCTTCTTGGTTCTTTCGGTAAAGTCACGTAGAAGGAAATAATAAAATAATAAAAATAAAACATAATAAAATAATATAATAAAAATATTATTTATATTATTTNATTATATATAAAATATTATTTATATTATTTATTATTGCAATAAAAATAAAACATGATAAAATAATATATATATAAATATATTATTTATATTATTTTATTATGTTTTATTTGTATTATTTTATTATTTCCCTTCTACGTGACTTTACCGAAAGAACCAAGAAGACGTTTTCTTTACATATATATTTTCAACAAAGCAACGGGTGGAAATCGTACCGCTGTTCGGTCATCGCGTCACCGCCACCATCATCACCACTGCCACCAAAGACAAAGATCCCCCGTATAGCCTGAACAGACTGTTGGTGCAAGTGCTGTTAGCGAGTAGCAGCACCTATGAAGGCCAGCTTGGCACACAAGGTGGTCAGCACCACACCTGGCTGCCTTCATCTCCCGAGGGGCGATGTTTACACACCGCACCAGGTACTGATTTGAGTCGACCGACCACAACCACAATCACCAAAACAAAGATCCCCCGTGTAGCCTTAACAAACTGTTAGGGCAAGAGCTGTTCACGAGCACCTATGAAGGCCGAAACGGCACACGAGGGGTTGGGTTGCAAACACCACCCCCTGCCACCTTTGTCTCCCTTGTGGCGATGTTTACACACCGCACCAGGCACTCATCTGAGGCCGTGTCGACCCACCACAATCACAACCACCGCCACCACCACCACCACCGCCACCGTCACCGCCACCAACACCGCCACCACCACGCACACCAACGCCACCGCCACCACCACCATCACCGCCACCACCACTACCATCACCACCACCACCGCCACCGCCACCACCACCACCACCGCCACCACCACCACCACCGTCACCGCCACCACCACCGCCACCACCACCACCACCACCGCACCACCACCGTCACCGCCACCACCACCGTCACCGCCACCACCACCGTCACCGCCACCGCCGCACCTGCTGCCGGTTGAACCTGTCGAGCAGGCGGAACTGCGCGGCTCCCCGGAAGGTGAGCTGCCCCGCCGAGAAGCGTCGGCACCAGCTGGTGCCGAAGCACGCCGGGCAGCGGTGCAGGCCCAGGAAGCGGCGCTCCGTGAGCACGTTGTGCCGCAGCGAGCTGAGGAAGTCGTGCGAGCGAGCCAGCGCCAGGCACAGCAGCGCCAGGCACAGCAGCAGCTTGAGCCAGCGCAGCAGCCGGCCCAGCTTGCACAGCGGGAACGCTCGCACCACCATCGTCGCCGCCGCCGCGCGCTGACGCTACCACCGCTGCGGTTGTGCGCGTACGTACGCTGAGCTTCTTTAGCGGCGTACGTGGTCGGAGGAGGTGCCGGGGAAGGAGAACAAACTAAAGCACGGAAAGCATTTCTCCAGAAATGAGTATTCAATCGAGATGATGTGAAACGTGCATCGCCCCGGTGGATTGCTAATATCGGAAGAGCGTTCCAGACGGCCACAGAAGCGCGTCTGAAAGCGGCCGATGCGGTGACCGTCTTTGTTTGGTGGCCAGCCAAAAGCCGCTGCTCCTTGACGAGATCAATTGTTGTTGTTGTTGTTGTGCCGGTAGATGACTGATGTTGTGGGTTGTTGTTGTGGTTGTTGTACCTGCTGAGGTGGTTGATGCCGTTTTGGACTATTAATGCTGTTGATGTTGTTGGTTTTGCTGCTGTGGATTATTGTTGCTGTTCGTGTTGCTGGTTGGAGCTTTTGTTGCGGTTGTGGCTTTTGCTGCTGTAAATTTTTGACGATGACGATGTTGAAACCGTCAACACCGATGAAAGGAATGTCCGGGTGATGGGCCTCGGCACGGTATCCGCGGGTCTCCCGCTCCCCAAAGTTCTCAGTCAAGAGCTCATCGTGTTATAAGGGAGCGAGACCGGGACCCGTCACGCCGCGCGTGTCAGCGAGGCAAACCGTACACGCCTGGGGTCAGGCTCAAACCAATCGTGAACATGTATAAAGTGGCTACGCGCGGTTAGGCCATCTCGTGTTAAGTGTCACAAGTTATAAAAAATCGCGAGCGGCGGTGGCGCCGTCTGACGCCCGCTGGGGACCGGCTGATTTTGGCAATTAGCGCTGAGGACAGCAAGTTTACAAAACACCGATTACAGTTTGTTTGGTTTTTTAGTCTCACGGAAAATTAACACGGACGCGATCAATTCGCGAGCTTCGTACAAACACTGCTGGTGGTAACCCAAACTAACGGCGAAACTTCAGCAGCCGGCGACGAGTCGTGCCGCCCGGCAACTCGCCGGCGAGACCGAGAGGAGATCCCGGTGTAGCCGCGGCGCGGCGCGGAGGAGACGTTGCCGGTGCCGGTGAGGGTTTCGGTGAGGGCGGCCGCTACCGATTCCCCACTCGCCCGACCAGCGCCCCTCCTCATGTCCCCCTAGAGCATGGTGCCGGCACGGCGGTCCCGGCACTCCGGTGAAGGCGGGGTCTGCGCACGGTCACACACGCGGAAACACAGTCAAAGATCCCCCATGTAGCGTTAACAGACTGTCGGGTCAAGTGCTGTTTGCGAGTACCAGCGCCTGTGAAGGTCGGCACGGCACACGAGGGGGGTGGGCGGCCGGCAACACAAGCGGCCACCTTCATGTCTCCCGAGTGGCGATTGTTTCCACAACGCGCCGAGTCGACTTAGGGGAGGGACAGGACCGGTTCGGATATTCGCCAACGGTGTTGGCTGCGAGCAGGAATCGCACTCAGGTTGCCGGGGTCGTAGCGCAGTATGGCAACCACTCCACGACCGCTCCCCATAGAAGCACACACACACACGTGGCAACGCACACACACGTACACGGGTACACGAGTTGACACGGCCTACAACAGACTCCTGGGGAAACTGCTCTTCACGAGCAACGATGCAGGACGCTTTGGATGGACTTGGGGTGGTGTGGCCAGAACACGCGCGGCCACCTTTATCTCCCCAACGGTGATGTCTGATACTTGCCGCTAAGGCACCCGTTGTTCAAGGCTGATGACAATGATTGTGATGATGCCAACAAAAACGACAATGTGGACCAAGATGATAGTAGATGACGATAATGACGATTATCGTGATGATGATGATCACCATCACACATGGCCACACAGACACATACGTACGGACACACAGACACGAGGACACGCGGACACAGCAACGGACGTACAAAGACAATAACCGCCGCTACCACGACCTCTGCCATCACCGCCACCGCCAACGCCACCACCATAACAGGAGAGGAAGGCTGCCTTGTGCCGAGCCCCGAGTCAAAGTGCCCGCTGTGTAAACACGAAGCGTGCAAGCTGAGCATCGCGGCTCAATGTGCCAAAGCAGTCCACCCGCCATGAAACCATCCTCCCAAATGCAGCGAATTGAAGGATTCCGCAAGGCCACCAGTGCCTAATCACGTACGATCCTAGAGACTCACAGAGACCCCCTACACTCGCGCAAAGACCCATCGGCTCACGCAGTTGCTCGTAGGGACCATCAACTAACTACGCTTGGCACCCCGGTGCAATCGCCGTGGCTGTGCGACTGGGGGAGCCACGGTGGCGAGATGTTAACAACCTCGCCTGGTATGTAGGAGACGTGGGTTCGATCCCGACCCTGACGCCTGCTGTATATTTGGAGTTTGCATGTTCTCTATCTCTACCGTGGTGAGATGTTAACTACCTTGCCTGTTATACAGAGGTCGTGGGTTCGATCCCGACCCTGACACCTGCTGTTATATTTGGAGCTTGCATGTCTCTCTCTACTGGCGAGATGTTAACTACCTTGCCTGTTATACAGGAGGTCGTGGGTTCAATCCCGACCCTGACACCTGCTGTTATATTTGGAGCTTGCGTCTCTCTCTACCATGGCGAAATGTTAACAACCTTGCCTGTTATACAGGAGGTCGTGGGTTCGATCCCTAGCCTGAAGCCTGCTGTATATTTGGAGTTGGCATGTTCTCTATCTCCCCGTAGTCATGTGGATTTTTCTCCCGGTCCTCCGGTTTTCCCTCCACATTTAGAATCGATGTCACGCGTTTAGAGTACTTAGCTGCTAACATTTCAACATAAGCCACTTCGGTGAGCTCTCGTTTGTGGCCAGGTCGCTTCTGAAAAAGAACTAGACAGCTCAGTGGGCCACACCTGGTCAAATAAAATAAAAAATATTAAAACCTGGATCGGAAGCGGGGATCTCACTCCGGCTCAGCACCTCCGACCCCCGGGCCACCCAGACACCAACGCTGCTGCGCTGGCAATTTAAAAATCGCCGCGCTCAACACAAGCAACACGAACACTGCCATGCCCGCTCCCCGCCCCAATTATAGCGGCGAGAGGGAGTCAGGGGAGAGTGGGTGACGCTAAATGAGATGTAACAGCTACGCACACACGGGGTATTCACTGGGGAGCGTGAGAGACGAGCGTAGATTCACCATCCCCCCACCCACCCACCAACCCCCTCCCCACCCCGCCTGACACTCCTCGTCCCTCCGCCAAGTAGCGGAAGGAAGCACAAACACGTCAAACAGCCAGCAACAAGCAGCACGACCAAAGTTGTACATTTAAGAGTTGCTACGCTTGAATTTCGATTTAAAGCTTTCGTGACTGCAGGGATTCATCTTCTTGGTTCTTTCGGTAAAGTCACGTAGAAGGGAAATAATAAAATAATAAAAATAAAACATAATAAAATAATTCTCACGACGTTTCGGCCACAACGCAAGCAGCCGTCCTCAGGCTGTCTTTCCGACAGACCTGTTCTTCACCTGAGGACGGCAGCTTGCGTTGTGGCCGAAACGTCGTGAGAATTATTTTATTATGTTTTATTTTTATTATTTTATTATTTCCCTTCTACGTGACTTTACCGAGAGAACCAAGAAGAAGGAGGCGATTGTCTGCCAGCGCCACAATTCGAATTTGAAAAACTACGCACCGAAAATGACTCAATTGGGAATCCACGGAGAAACATCGCCCTCGAATGGCAGATTCATGTCCGCGAAACAAAGTGGCGCCATCCTCCGTGACAGCCTCGCAACGCCATGAGAAGGATAGCGCCGACGATTTTTTTTGTTACAAAATTGGTGTGTTATTAATATTATAGCCTCGTGTGTTATTGTTGTCATTGATGGGCCTTTTTCGGTTGAACGTAATCCGGGAAGGAAGAGTGTGGTGGAAACAAAGCAGATCTGGGTAGAAACCGGATCCCCATGGGACATCACGCTTCGGTGTGCGTGTATACAGCAAGTACAAAAACAAAGCTCCCCGTATAACCTTGACAGACTTTCTTTTGGGGCAAGTGCTGTTAGCGAGCACATATGAGGGCCGGCACGACACACGAGCGGTTGGGTGGCCAACACCACGCCCGGCCGCCTTTGTCTCCCTAGTGGAGATGTTTACACATCGTACCAGGTACTCATTTGAGGCTGAGTCGACCTATGGGAGGCCCAGGACAGGTTCAGATAATCGTCACCGGTTTTGGCCGTGAGCGGGAATTGAACTCGGGTCGCCGGGTTCATCGCAGCGCGCTAACCGCTACACCACCGCTCCCTTACACACATACACCTCACCACTACCACACATCACCCACACACCTCACCACTCCACACACACACGATGTTTACACATCGTACCAGGTACTCATTTGAGGCTAAGTCGACCTATGGGAGGCCCAGGACGGTTCAGATAATCGTCACTGGTGTTGGCCGCGAGCGGGAATTGAACCCGGGTAGCCAGGTTCGTAGCGCAGCGTAGCGCTAACCGCTACACCACCGCTCCCCACACAGCAAGTACAACACACACACAGACAAAAATCCCTCGTGTAGCCCACGCAGAATGTTAGGACAAGTGCTATTACTGAGCACAACTGAAAGCCACCACCATCACCACCACTGCCATTACTATATCACTGCCTCCACGACCCTCAATTCCACCACCAATGCCAACAACACCACCACCGATTGTCACAGCCACAACTGCTACAGCCGCCACCACCGCCACCACCACCGGCCCCCTACGACATGCCAATGTGTCTACAGTCCTCCACAGGCGCGCGTAAATTTAATCAAGCACAGGGTGAGATCACCGCGACTCGCTAATGAATCCACACCGCCCCGCGGGACTGCTTTGCGAAACCCGTCGCTCACGGGCGCCGGGATTTGCTCGTCGCCTTGATCTTTACCACAATTTCCTCCCCCTAAAAAAATAAACCATAGACAAAGATGCACCCCCATATGAACCTCGTTCACCCACTCACTCACCACTCACTCACCCACTCACCCANTCATTTAATCATTCCCTCACCCATCCTCTCACTCATCCACTCGCTCATTCACTCATCTCGTCACTCATCCATCACTCACTCATCAGTCACTTACATATCCACCCAGTCACTCACTAATCTCGTCACTCACTCATCCAGTCACTTACTCATCCACCCACTCACTCATCACTCACTTAGCCCGTCACTCACTCAGCCATCAACTCAATTCACCCATCCTCTCACTCACTCACTCAAAGACAAAGATCCCCCGTATAGCCTGAACAGATTGTCGGGGCAAGTGCTGTTAGCGAGTAGCACCTATGAAGGGAGAAGAAGAAAGGATGGGTGGCCAGCACCTCGGTCGACCGCTTTTGTCTCCCCGAATGGAAATGTTTAGACGTCATAAAAAAACAATACCGCACACACACACACACATTCACTAAAAAGGCGTTCCATAATAGGGTGGCCACCTGTCTGGGTTTGAAGTCAGAAAATTGTCCACTGCTTTCGGGTGGCAGGAATTGATTTGTGCGAGATCCGGTACCGGTGTTGTGTTGAAAGTGAGTTCTCTGCTGTGCTGTGCTGACCATAGACCAAGGCGGATTGAGAAACTCCGTCTGGGTTGGGTTTGTATGGAGGAAAGGTGGCGACCCCGATTGCGTGATCATCATCCCCTCCCTGATCTTTACAATATGCCCACAAATAAAACTCGCACTCCCACACCAACATGGGGCTTAGCAAAGGCGAACGTCTAAGGTTAACTCACTGTGTGAAGGTCACGAAACCAAATGCCTTGTGCAAGCCACAGACTGGATGGGTGGATAGATGAGGAGTGAACATGCCTCTGCGTGTGTGTGTGNTAGTGTTTTGTTACTGGGCATTTGGGAGGCAGTCGCCCTCCAACAACAGCGGTCGGCAGAGGAGCGACGCTCACAACAACGAGCGAAGCGCCGGGGGGGNCTAAAATTCAGTGGCACAAGTGGGAGTGCAAGGGGTCATCTCAGTCGGTCGACCCTATGGCACCTGGGTCTGTCCCGTGACCTGCTGCCAGCATACCTTGGACACTTCACGTGGCCTCAAAGCGCACCTAGCCTGGCACAAGCGCCATGGCGACGTCACCGCCACTTAGTGGCGAATGGCGGTTGTTGCTGTGTTTAATCATGCTAGCTTCCGTGTGTGTGTGTAAGGGTATTGGTGGAGCGGTAGCGTGGTGAGCGAACTGCGCTATGAACCCAGCGGCCCAGGTTCCAATTTCCGACTACACCCAACATCAGTGGCGAAGATCTGAACTCATTCTGGGCCTCCCCTAGATCGTCTCAGTCGTAAATGAGTACCTGGTGCAGTGTGTAAACATCAGCACTGGGTAGACAAAGGCGAGCCGGAGTGGTTTCTAAATACACCACTGCCTCTCGTGTGCAGTGCCAACATTCGAAAGGTACTCTCGCTAAGGGCACTTTCCCCAACAGTCTGGTAAAGGCTACACAGTGGACCTTTGTCTTTGTGTGTTTTATGTATGTGCGTGTATATGTGTGCGTGCGTGTGTACATGCATGCATGCCTGGGAGCGGTGTAGTGCGTATGTGTGTGTACATGCATGCATGCGTGGGAGCAGTGTGTGTGTGTNCGTGTGTGTACATGCATGCATGCGTGGGAGCAGTGTGTGTGTGCGTGTGTGTACATGCATGCATGCCTGGGAGCGGTGTAAGTGCGTATGTGTACATGTATGCATGCGTGGGAGCAGTGTGTGTGTGTGCGTGTGTGTACATGCATGCATGCGTGGGAGCAGTGTGTGTGCGTGTGTGTACATGTATGCATGCGTGGGAGCAGTGTGTGTGCGTGTGTGTACATGCATGCATGCGTGGGAGCAGGGTGTGTGTGTACATGCATGCATGCGTGGGAGCAGTGTGTGTGCGTGTGTGTACATGCATGCATGCGTGGGAGCGGTGTGTGTGCGTGTGTACATGCATGCATGCGTGGGAGCAGTGTAAGTGCGTATGTGTGCATGCCTGCATGCGTGCCTGGGAGCGGTGTAAGTGCGTATGTGTACATGCATGCATGCGTGGAGCGGTGTGTGTGCGTGTGTGTACATGCATGCATGCGTGGGAGCAGTGTGTGTGTGTACATGCATGCATGCGTGGCAGCAGTGTGTGTGTGTGCGTCTGTGTGTCTAAGCTGCGTCTGGCTCGCTCACCCGTGCTTGTACTTTTCCAGAAGCGCTAGGGAATGGAGCACGGTTCAATCAGCAGCGAACAAAGCTTCAAAGTGCCAGCAGCAGCCAAAACAAGTGGCTTGTCCACGCGCACACAAGCCACACACACGGCTCATTCAGAACTAACACATAACTCGTACAGAACTCCCACACAGAGCTCACACACAGCTCTTAAGACGAATATACAAAGTATTGTTATGTGGAACCGCACGGAAATCCACACTCTGCATAGAGACACTCATAGACGAGTCCAGGCTCAAGAGGAATCGTCTATGACGCAGTGCCTCACTCTCGCCTTTAGACTGTTCTAGAAGACCCATGGACTAGTAGAGACCCACAGGCTCACAAGGAGACGTACGATGACCGCGGTCCTTTTAACCGCGCCTTGAGACGCGGGCACATTTAGACGCTGCCGCATCAAGGAATTCACATTGTGTTATGGTTGTTGTCATCGATCATGATGTTGTGTTGGTCAAGCTAGCAACAGCCTCGCCGCATGTTTATTTCACTCTGCCCGTTAACCGCTGTCGTAAAGTAAAATCTTTAAAGAGGCCGCGTCACCACGACACTCACATCGCTCCGATGGCTCTCGGTGAAATCCTGGATCAATTTCAACATCAAACTGAACGTCTTCAAGGCCCTACATCAGAGGTCGCAAACGGGTTTTGATTCCTTACCCGTACCCGTATCCGGCCGCACCAGGGTCGCAAATGGGTACCCGTACCCGTACCCGGCCGGGTACGGGTAGCCGTTCCCTACCCGTACCCTACCCTACCCGAATGAGTGACAAACGGTGACTCACCAGTGACTCACGGCCTACCCGTACCCGGCCGCACCAGGGTCGCAAACGGTACCCGTACCCGGCCGCACCAGGGTCGCAAACGGGTACCCGTACCCGGCCGGGTACGGGTAGCCAGGTATCGGGTAGGGTACGGGTATCGGGTACCCGGTTGCGCCTTCTGCCCTGCATGGATAGACCCATGCCTGCCACTCCCGTCTCAGCCCCATCTACTGCCCTCCACTCTCATCCTCTAACTCTCCCCTATCATCTCACTTTAACTCGCCTCAACACACTCTCTGTAGAAGGGGGGGGGTGGGAGGCTGGAAGTATGACCGCATCACGTTTTCGTCTCATCCACAACACTGTCGGTGGGAACAACTCACTCGCTCACCCGTACCCGTCAACCCATGCGGTTTACCCGTATTCATGTACAGGGAAATTGAGTTTTCAGGTCCATACGACGTACAGCCGTTTCAATACGTGCATCATTTTTTAAAATCTATTTGTTTGCATTTCTCCTTGTGATGGGACTTTGTAGGATAAACGTTGAGATTTATTTTTCGATTTAAAGCTTTCGTGACTGCAGGGATTAATCTTATTGGTTCTTTCGGTAAAGTCACGTAGAATGGAAATAATAAAATAATAAAACATAATAAAATATTTTATTATGTTGAGATTTATATTTATAAAGGTCTGAATTGGTCTGATAAGGGGTTGACAGGTATGTTCACCTACCGACTCACCCACCACCCACCTCACCACGCTGTGTTCCACCACCACCACACCCACTCACCCACCCGCTCACCACGCTGTGTTCCACCACCACCACACCCACTCACCAACCCACTCACCACGCTGTGTTCCACCACCACCACACCACTCACCAACCCGCTCACCACGCTACAGATCACAACACTTGTCTCTCCGGCTTCCCCGTCGCACTGCTCCACTTTAGAATCCCATCCCCCCCAGATCCATCATCGTCCCTTCTTGCAATAATAGCCGCGATTCTAGATTTGAAGCTTTCGTGACTGCAAGGATTCATACTCGTAGTTTTTTCGGTGAAGTCACGTAGGTAAAAAAAGAAATTAAAATTCATAAAAATAAATTAATAAAAATCACGACGTTTCGGAGGCAACACAAGTCTCCGTCATCAGGTGGGACCGTCACAGCCACATTTACTCTCCTCCCCTTAACTTGTATTTAAGAACTTGCATCTT
The DNA here is from genome assembly GCA_018977245.1 of Lethenteron camtschaticum. Classification (NCBI taxonomy): domain Eukaryota; kingdom Metazoa; phylum Chordata; class Hyperoartia; order Petromyzontiformes; family Petromyzontidae; genus Lethenteron; species Lethenteron camtschaticum. Next base: position 8,895,444 of record MU249612.1, on the reverse strand, counting down.
GGAATCCCTGCCTCACTCGATACAGCAAATCTGGCTGTGACGGTCCCACCTGATGACGGAGACTTGTGTTGCTCCGAAACGTCGTGATTGTTATTATTTTATTTTTATTAATTTTAATTTCATTTTTACCTACGTGACTTTACCGAAAAACTAAGAGCAATAATAGCCGTGCTCCATTCAAAGAGAAGACGAAGTCAACCTTTGCCTTTTGCAACCGTGATCATGCAAACTTGGCACGTACATGTTCGGGGGGGGGGGAGTGACAATGTTACGATTCACGATCAAGTACGGCAAGGTGTCAGAGAGTAAGCGGCGGTCTCAGGGTACATGGACCCCGATTCATCCTCGCACTTTGTGCAGCTCGTACTTTCGCTACACGCACGGGCAGGAAGCGACGAGTCAAATCATCGCCCCCCGCCATCACGCAAGCGATGGGTTTGACGGCGTGTAACTCTATCGCACGCTGCAAGAAGCGAGTCCAAAACAATCTCTAGCATTCTAATCGTGTTAATCATAATCTACGTGACCACGGGGAGTACATAGGGAGGTGTCAGAAAGTTACACCGACAAACAATACAAGAACATTTCGATTTAAAGCTTTCGTGACTGCAGGGATTCATCTTCTGGTTCTTTCGGTAAAGTCACGTAGAATGGACAGACCTGGTCTTCACCTGAGGACGGCTGCTTGCGTTGTGGCCGAAACGTCGTGAGAATTATTTTATTATGTTTTATTTTATTCTTTTATCATTTCCATTCTACGTGACTTTACGAAAGAACCAAGAAGATACAAGAACAGTAGGAGTGCAAAGTATAGAAAAGGTAAAAGCACTCGTGGTTAGTGGACAGACGTTTGACTTAGGCCACACAATATAATCTGAATCCAGACAGCCAAAATCCAGGCAGCAATTTCCATTTATTCTGACTTCCTGACCTTGCCCTGCAGATGCTCGGTGCAGTCTCGAGTGAAACGTCAAATCTAAACGACTGAATCCCGTTGTGAGAATCGTCATTCACCTTAGCGGTGAGCGAGCGAGTCGCGAAAAACAATCAACGTGTTGGGTAGCGGAGGGCCTTGCGACGCAGATTTGGCCAAATCATTACGTGGGCCCAACCGAAAAAAATATATCAATTGTTCATTTTAACGGTGCTGTTCTTTTTCATTCACCGTCGCTTGACACTTTGGGCCCGTGCTCAGCGACCGTGAATTTTAAAAAAAATATTCCGTCGGGGGGATAATCTGGCCGTGGATAATCAAGAGATAACTGAACGTACAGTGGCTGTTTCCCTTGTTCAAGCTGGTTTTATGCCACACATGCAAACTGTGAATGCGTTCCTGGCGGCTGCCCAAAGAAACCTGTGTTATAAACAAGTTGGGGGGGACCTTGCATACACGGGCGTCCTGTAACGTGTCCCGACATGTTTGTGTATCTTCTTGGTTCTTTCGGTAAAGTCACGTGAATGGAAATAATAAAAATAAAACACAATAAAATAATTCTCACGACGTTTCGGCCACAACGCAAGCAGCCGTCCTCAGGTGGAGAGCAGGTCTGTACAGAGACAGAGTCTGAATGACTCAGACTCTGTCTACCGTGGCCGAAACGTCGTGAGAATTATTTTATGTTTTATTTTATTATTTATTATTTCCATTCTACGTGACTTTACCGAAAGAACCAAGAAGATGAATCCCTGCAGTCACGAAAGCTTTAAATCGAAATGTGTTTGTGTATTTAATTAGCGGTACGGAAAGGCAACTTTGTAGCTGCCAGGGCAAAAACACATTTGGCACATTTGCAAATATGTAAAAAAAATTAGCTTTTGGTTTGTGTCTCCACGTTTGCAGCGAGGCTCGTATCGACGTGGCTGGTTTGTATCAACGTATTGTCAAACTTCTTTCGCACCGCACGTAGCCAACCGTGCTAAACGCACGAACGTTGACTTTTCACATTGGAACATCTTCATGCGCTATCGTGTTCGCTCGCCGTTACGGAGCTGTTCTACGTATGTATGTTGAACTTCGTTCGCACTGTGCGTAGCCAACCATGCCAATCGCACAGAGCTCATGCCTGAACACGCTTTCAGTCCCAGGTCCGAGTTTGCGTGTCTCTCTCCCGTGGTCGCGTGGATTTTTCTCCTCCGGATTTTCCCCTCCACATTTAGAATCAACGTGCGTTCAGATTATTTGGCTGGAACTGTAAATTTCCACGCGATAAGCCACTTCGTTGAGGCCATCATTTGTGATAGCCAAGTCGCTTCTGAAAATATCTACACAGCTCAGTGGGCCTTCGTGGAGTTTACAGTGAGGGAAACAAAGTATTTGATCCCCTGCTGATTGGTCTTGGCCATGGTGAAGAGTTTCGAATCTGATTGATTGATTGCTTCTGTGAACAGGTGTCTTTTATACAGGTAACGAGCTGAGATTAGGAGCACACTCTTAAAGGGAGTGCTCCTAATCTCAGCTTGTTACCTGTATAAAAGACACCTGGGAGCCAGAAATCTTTCTGATTGAGGGGTCAATACTTATTTCCCTCATTAAAATGCAAATCAATTATAAAAATTTGACATGCGTTTTTCTGGATTTTATTGTTGTCATTCTGTCTCTCACTGTTCAAATAAACCTACCATTAAAATTATAGACTGATCATTTCTTTGTCAGTGGGCAAACGTACAAACTCAGCGGGGGGTCAAATACTTTTTCCCTCACTGTAGGTGCCACCTCGACGCTCCATTGGCTAACCCCACACTGACCAGCGAGGTGGAGTATGGTCAAGCAACCCTGAGAGCCGACACAAGTGGGAAAGTTTTCATCCAGCAGCGGATTGACAAAGTGGCGTTCGCCGCTTGTTTGCCGAAGTTTGCGGTCTTAATCCGGCAGTCCACCCTGGTTAATACTGCATGCTTCTCGCACAGCAGCCGTTAAAAGATCCCGTGGCGTCGTTCGAAAGAGTAGACCATCGTCTGTCGGCAGTCATGTTAAAAAAATTGAGTGAAGACTTGCAAATGACACAATGGGGATGCACACAGCATCATCATCGCTCCTGCTATTAAACTACGCAAGACTGTGTTTGTAAAATCTACCGGCGCCTTCCTTTGTGATTATATCCCTGCGCTATGAGAATTAATATCACGAATATACCAATTGCACTGTATTATTATTAAAGTGAGAAATATATATTTAACTTATTATGCATAGCAGTCCGGGTGTAATCTCACTGCCTCGAGTCATTTCTCCCATAAGCCAATATTAAATTGTTACTAATCTTCTTCTTGGTTCTTTCGGTAAAGTCACGTAGAAGGGAAATAATAAATAAAACATAATAAAATAATTCTCACGACGTCATTCAGACAGCTCGCTCAACCACTCGCCCAACCTCCACACTGCAGGTCACAACAACACACTCTCACTCACTCAATCACTCACCTACTCACTCACCTACTCACGCACCCAATCACTCACCTACTCACTCACCTACTCACTCACCTACTCACTTACCAATATCACTCACCTACTCACTCACCCTCACTCACCCTCACTCACCCAATCACTCACCCAATCACTCACCCTCACTCACCCAATCACTCACCCAATCACTCACCCAATCACTCACCTCCTCACTCACCTACTCACTCACCCAATCACTCACCTACTCACGCACCCACTCACCCACCCACTCACCGCAACTGCAGGTCACCCAACTTTTCTTTCCGTATCTTTCCTCCCACTGCTCCACTTGTGAATTTCCTCCCACCGTCCCATTGCCAAGCACTTTAAAAAAAACCTTGCTTAATAAAAGAGGCACGTCAACTTTTTATCTGTTACAGCTTTGGTAGTGATGCGTAATGCTGGCTACGTGATGTTTTGGGGCTTTGCTCACTGCGTAGCAATCACATTTACCAGATAATGACAATCACAAGATGATACACTCACACCTGCACACAAACACCAACTCGTACCGCCAAACTGAAATATTTACACACCCGCACAGAGACACAAGATCTATTATTGTACAGCCTTGGCAAAAACCACACCTAGACGCCTTTGTCTCCACAGTACTCACGTTCATACACCGGTTATGACAACGCCTGGGATTCGAAGTCAGGTTTGCTGGGTTTAAATAAGTGGACACACACACACAGATCCCTCGTAAAGTCATAGGGGTTGTTGGGGAAAGAGCTGTCAGCAGGCACGCCTACACAACCATCACATTAACACACACACACCAACACTACTGCACACACACACCTACACACACACACANCTATACACACAAAAAGTTGCGCACAAAGTTAGACAATACAAACCCCCACCATGTATGCGTATACTGCCCAGTACCCCAACGCACACGCAACCACTTTCCCTACACAAACTCAACCACATACACCACCACCACTATACACACATCAACAGACACACCACGCCTACACCCATCAAAGATACAAAGACAAAGATCCCCCGTATAGCCTGACAGACTATTGGGGCAAGTGCTGTTAGCGAGCACCTATGAAGGCCGGCACGGCACGCGAGGGGTGGGTGGCCAACACCACGCCCGCCGCCTTTGTCTCCCCAGTGACGATGTTTACACACGCACCAGGTACTCATTCGAGGCTGAGTCGACCTAGGGGAGGCCCAGGACCGGTTCAGATAATCTTCACCGGTGTTGGCCGTGGCGGGAATCTAACTCGGGTCGTCGGGTTCATAGCGCAGCGCGCTAACCGCTGCACCACCGCCCCTTAACACAACACCCTCACCCCCCACACTCCACACACACTGACCCTCACCACTCCACACATCACCCACACACCTCACCACTCCACGCACACACACACACCTCCCCACACATCACCCACAACACACACCTCACCACTCCACACACATCACCACCCTCACACTCCACACACCTCACCACTCCNACACACACAGCTCACCACTCCACACACATCACCACTCCACACANCACTCACCACTCCACACACACACACTCACCACTCCACACACCTCACCCTCCACATACACACACNTCACCACTCCAANCACCACNCCTCACCCACACAACCCACAACACACCTCCTCACCATACNACACACACACACANCTCACCACTCCACACACCTCACCACTCCACACATCACCCACACCCCTCACCACTACACACACACACTCACCACTCCACACACACACACACCCCTCACCACTCCACACACCCTCACCACNACACANCACACACTACTCACCACTACCACACATCACACACACCCCTCACCACCTCACACACACCTCACCACTCCACACTACCACCTCACCACTCCACACACACACACACCTCACCACTACCACACACACCTCACCACTACCACACATCACCTCACCACTANCACACAACACACACNACCACTACCACACAACCTCACCACACACACACCTCACCACTACCACACACACCCACACACCTCACCACTACCACACACACCTCACCACTACCACACACTCACCACTCCCNCACACATCACCCACACACCTCACCACACACATCACCACTACCACACATCACCCACACAACTCACCACTACCACACACTCACCACTACCACACAACACNCACACACCTCACCACTCCCACACATCACACACCCACCTCACCCACAGCAGCGGCGCAATTCCTCGACCCAAAAGTACCGGCGGTGACGTCACCACGGCGTTGGTGCCAGGCTAGGTGCACTTGGGAGGCCGTCACGCGAATTCGGTTCCGCTCGCAGGTGGCACGGGACAGACCAAGGTGCTGTGAGGTGAGTGGCAGGCAGAGGGACAAGCTTCGCTCACCACTAAGCCACCAACACACCCTCACCATAACCCCTCACCCTCACCCACCACACACACACAATGTAAACTTGCAGCTTTAGCCACAATGGGCCCTATTCACGGCTGCGTTAACGCGCCGAGAGCTTGCCAATCCCGCTCCCCGTTGCCGCCTCGTTCTCCTCACCACAGCGCTTTCTTCTCCTCACCATCATCACCATCATCATCACCACATCATCGTTTTCTCCTCACCTCGTCTATGGCCACCTCGTCCGATGCGCTGTCGCACCCCGCCTGTCAATCAACCGTGACGTCACCGCGGCTTATATAAGAAGCCCCGCCCATCGAGGGAGGGGGCGGAGCTAGAGATTTTTTTTGGGATGACCATTTGAGTGACGTCATGTCCGCTGGGTTAATAAATATTAAACAAATTACTGGAGTGGACGCCGCTGGTGTATCAGGCAGTGGTGCACGAAGCACAATTAATAAAAACTAAATTAAACTCAGCATGTTACCTCAGTAAAAAAAAAATCAATGCGTTCGTCGGTTGGAAATATGTAAATGTTGACCCCTCCCTCTACGATCAAATGACGTCACGTCCGTGTGGTTGCATGCTAAGTTCTCCGCCGATCTAATGACGTCACCAACATCGCTACAATTAATAAAAAAACTCAACACATTTGTTAATTACACAGCGCGGCCGTCAAAACTCTCTCGCTCCTTGTATATAATAGGGAACGTTTCGGGCAAAGGACCTTCTTTCATAGCACATTAATCAAGAGGCAAAGGAGTGAATTGAGAGTTGGAGAGTTTTTAACACTATGGGATCTGATAAGAATTGCATACAAAAGTGTTTTCTGATGTTATCATATGAATCCTAAAAGCTTTAAAGATGATCGGATTCCCCAGTATTAAATAAATATTTTAATTCTGTATCAAAAGCCATCATTTTAGTGACGTCACCGCTAACTTTCTATGACGTCACCTCATTTAGCCGCTGATTTTTCGTCATCATCAAGCTCCCTTCGAACCCGCCCACTTTAGCAACGTCACAAGAGACTCACCACCCCACCCCGTGACGTCATGTATCTCTGTGTGTGTGTGTGGGGGGGGGGCTCGTTGTATTGAATACCTGCTGTGTGACGTCACAAATGTCACCCGAACTCCGTTTGCCGGTCCGTTGGTTGTGTTTGGGTGGGAAACGCGAATTTCTCCGCAATGAATTATATTTTATTGGGGTCTCGCGAATGAAATGCGAAGTGGGTTAGATGGCGTCAATATAAACGTGTCGTTAAACCCGCCACCACCCGGCACGGCCAATAACGTCACGTATTTACGCGATCGAACTCAGAAAAACCTGTATTATGGATGATATTGGTCAAGAATGCCTACACGTGTTCAACTGGGAAGTTGGAGGTTAATGGCACTCCGAACCTGTCAACCCCTTATCAGGGCCCTAACTTATTACAACCAATTCAGACCTTATTGGTCACCCGTGCCCTATACATCTCAACGTTCATCCGACAAAGTCCCATCACAAGGGAGAAATACATTTTTTTTTAATTGTTAAATTTCGATTTAAAGCTTTCGTGACTGCAGGGATTCATCTTCTTGGTTCTTTCGGTAAAGTCACTTAGAAGGGAAATAATAAAAGATAATAAGATAATTCTCACGACGTTTCGGCCACAACGCAAGCAGCCGTCCTCAGGTGAAGAACAGGTCTGTCGGCATTTCAGACGCTGTCTCCCCGACAGACCTGTTCTTCACCTGAGGACGGCTGCTTGCGTTGTGGCCGAAACGTCGTGAGATTTTGTTTTATTTTATTATTGTATTATTTCCATTCTATGTGACTTTACCGAAAGAACCAAGAAGATGAATCCCTGCAGTCACGAAAGCTTTAAATCGAAGCTTATAGAATGTGGAGGGAAAAACTACGAGAACATGCAAAACTCCAAATATACAGCAGGTAGGATCGGACCCACGACCTCCTGCATACCAGGCGAGATGGTTAACATCTCGCCACCGTGGCTGGAGGATTGGGCGCCTTCACTAGACGGCTACGACCACATTTGGAAACGTGATTTGTAACCTTAATCCTGACCCGTTGTGTATCGATGGTTCAACGTGAACTTACCATGGGATTGAGGGTCTCCTACAGCTGCGTGTTGTCTTGGTGTGGTCTGGGACTGTTGATGTTTCGCTGCCTTGCCCCAAGCTTGCATTGTTAAGAAATCGGCAGGAATTTCGTACCTATGCAATTTGTACTCATACGCTTTATTTATACTGGTAGGAACCCACTGGTTCCACCAGCCCACAGGGGATTAGTGTCCATCCGTCGTGCAGGGAGGGGCTGGGTGGGGAGGGGCTGGTCACCCCGTAGTGCCCTTATAAAACTCAACATTTAACCTACTCACGCCGGCTTGTGCCCACACTCAGTCGGGCATATTTGCGTTGACCCTGGCCATTGACCGAGCAACCCAACGTTACTACCAGCTCCCTCCGCAGGATGTTATCCCCGTTAATTTAAGTAGTGATCTAGTGACTCTATAGTAGTAAGAAGCCCTCCCTCTGCAGGAGCTAGAACTTCGCAGAAATCCTACTTCATGCAAATGACAGTTTATATTATATTATCTCTAATAATGGAGTGACAGCACAGAGCAATGGAGCGTGCCCACTATGGCTGGAGAAGCTGTTCTCTCGTGCTCTGTTAGGGGACAAAGCTTGTGGAGCTTGAAGAGCTGAATGCAATTAAGAAGAACTCGCAAAACAAACACCGCTTGTGAAAGGCTCAACGCAAGATCTCCCACGAAGTTCATGGTCCACCCTAAACCGCATCGGCACAAACCACGGCAGTAGATGCAGATACCTGATGCACAAATTAAAAATAAACTCTCCAGTTGTATGTGAGTGTGGTCATCCAGAACAGACCATACGTGTGACGACGCAATGCCCCGATCCACAATCACACAGGAGACATCACAGCCATGATAAACTCCGCTTGCTCCTGACGTGGTTGTCTGAATGTGAGATTGTAGTTGTTGTTCTGCAGCAGCAGCAGCAGCCATACGACAAGAAAAAGAAGGGGACAAAGGTCCCTTGTGTTGTTACCCTGCGGCACACACACAGACACACACGGGCCGTGTTTGTAGAGGGCCCATAAGCGCCCTCGCCCACCACCTTGCGAAATGGCAACGTGCCCCAATAAACATTTCTGGTTCCGATGCCAAAAAGTCCGGCGAACTTTATTGGGCTCTCTGTGGAAACAGCGGCGAGTCAGCGGGAAGCATCGCCGGTTAACGTGCCAACGTTGGTCCAACGTAGCCCCAACGTTGCCCGAACGATGCACCTTGACCGGGATTGTGGCATCGCGACAGAGCGGGCTGGCGCAGCTGATGAGAACTCGTGCCCTTCTGCATGAGATTTGTCCAGGACGACTTCTTAATTCGCACAACGAAGTGGAGGATCGCATGCCCGTTCACGGTATGGTTCATTTGACAAAACGACCAAGACCGACACAGGGTGTTGGGAGGGAGTGGAGTCGTTCCACTTTGGACATCGAATCATTACCGCTTTTTACGTGTCCCTCCCCCGCACCTCCGATTAGCACGGTTGGCTTCGTACGGCACGAAAGATTCAACATACCAGATTCTCATGCTCACGACACAAAACGTCGAAATATGAGGATTCCGTTATTTGTGATTGACACGTGTTCCCGTTCAACGAAGCGTGGAGAGATGCCCCCTTGGGATTCCACGGAGAGAGGAGCGAGCGGATTAGAGAATGTACGTAGGTCAGATACGTCGCCGCATTGATGGAGAACGAAGAAGAGGCTTCTCTTACCCTTTTCTGGCAAGAATACAGGTGGTTCATCTTCTTGGTTCTTTCGGTAAAGTCACGTAGAAGGGAAATAATAAAAATAAAACATTATAAAATACAATTCTCACGAAGTTTCGGACACAACGCAAGCAGCTCCCAGGTGAAGAACAGGGCTGTCGGAAAGACAACGTCTGAATACCCACCAAGCTGGCAGCGTAATTTAAGCTGAGTTAGAGGAGGAGGGCGCCTTGACAAGAATTTGCATTCAACAGAGAATTTAGCATATTTATGGGAAATGCAGATATGGGATTNGTCACTACTTGTGGAATGTGTGGGTGGTGGGGGGGTTCAAAGTTATTTGCTTGTATTATGTAGGATTGCAGTAATAAAGGGAAGAATTTTAATAAAGGAGCTGCAGCAGCCAGACCACCACGTAAAAAACTAAAATATAAACTACATCAATATCATCAATATACTCAATATACTCTCCAATAAGCTGGCTACTAAAGTAAGTCATCTGAGGACGGCTGCTTGCGTTGTGGCCGAAACGTCGTGAAAATTGTATTTAATGTTTTATTTTTATTATTTTATTATTTCCTTCTACGTGACTTTACCGAAAGAACCAAGAATATGAATCCCTTCAGTCACGAAAGCTTTAAATCGGAATACAGGTGGTGTTAAGAATAAACACAACTGGACACACACAATTGCAGAGCATCAGTCTGCATTCACCACACATTTGTGCTAAAACACGGAAAAATATATTGTAAATGTGCATTTTCTCGAAACCGATTGGCCTTCAACACAAGAATTTTGGCCACCATTACTATAGAGCAAAGGACGCGAAAAGGCGACCAATACAATGACAATGCAAACGCCAAAGCATGAATAGCTCGGTTTAAGCAGATATACCCATGGCACCGTTTATGCCATTATCAAGTTAATCGGTGTCTAATTGGTGTTTAAACATCTTACCGCCTCCTGTATTATCGCCAGAAAGCCTAGCATTATTTTTTGTTCATCATCGTCATCTTGTACAGCTGCCACCGAGTGTGCTGTAGACACACATTGACTGTTAACATCCCTGTGACCAACGCAGCCTGGCGAGGCCTCCATCCCAGCATTGAAATTGACATCGGGCAGTACATTTATATTACAGCCCATTGGCTTGTGTGAAAGGTGGCGCGCGTGTTCTTCTGGGGCAGCATCATCATCGCGAGCAGTGCAGTGGGGGCTTGGGCAGGAGACGCGATGGGCCAAGTGGCAGACAAAGCAGAGAGCACGCGTGGAGGGGGGAGAACGGACGTCCGACCGAGGAGATGGAGCTATGAAATCAGCCCGTGTGGCGTGCAGACCACACGGTGGGTGGACGGTTGCCGTCGCAGGCTTGGGAAGGCCTTTGGGGAGGCCTTCATCCAGCAGCGGACTGATCATGGCTGCTGATGATGACGCGAGCCTCCTCAGTCTTTACACCCTCCACACTCGACACGTGTTGTCTTTGCTACCTGCAAGACACCGCACGGCGCGCGCAAAAACACCGTCTTTGACGCAACGTGTGCGACGGCACGTTTGGCGATGTGTGCCAGTGGGTGTCATGTGGATGTGGTTAGCGCCCTGCGCTACCTACCAACTCGGCAAACCAGAGTTCAATTCCCGCTCGCGACCAAATATCAGCGGAGAATATCTGAATCGGTCGTGGGCCTCCCCGAGGTCCACTGAGCCACAGTGGCGAGATGTTAACTCCCTCGCCTGGTACGCAGGAGGTTATGGGTTCGATCCGACCCTGACGCCTGTATATTTGGAGTTTGCGTATCTCTCTCCCCGTGGTCACGTGGATTTTTCTCCGGTATTTCCTTCCACATTTAGAATCAACATCACACGTTCAGAGTATTTGGCTGCTATAAATTTGCACACGATGAGCCAATTCGTTGCCATAGTCCGCTTGCTTCTGCAGAAGAGCTATGTATAGCTCAACGAGCCTTACATGGTAAAATAAAAAAATTGTTTAAAGTTTGATTTCATAGGTTCAATAGGTGTATGTTGTGGTACGCAAACATCAGCAGGGGCGAGACAAAGCCGGTCGCGAGTGGCGTTCGCCACCGGCTCCCTTCGTGCGCCGCTAACAGCGCCTGCGCCCAAACGCGCCGGCGGTGGAATCTCTAAACTCTGTGTGCGTACCGGTGATGATCGAGTCCCCCTCGTAGTTGAAGGCGCAGGAGAAGATCTCCTCCGTGTGTCCGTCGAGCACCTGGAGGCAGCGTCCGGTCCGCGGTTCCCACAGCCTAGCCGTCTTGTCCGAGCTCGCCGTGAGCACGCGGGTAGCCTGGCGTTGAAGCACACCTGGTGCCCCCCGACAGGGAGAACGGCCACACCACCAGAGCTCAAACCACCCCCAACGGCGAGCGAGGATTCTTACTCTTTCTTACCTTCTATGCAGTGGTCCCACGGCTTGCGATGACACGTTGAACGATGTTCAGATTCACCATTGGAACCTCATTTGCCAGTAAAATATGATAATTGGTTTTTTACCTCTCGATTTAAAGCTTTCGTGACTGCAGGGATTCATCTTCTTGGTTCTTTCGGTAAAGTCACGTAGAAGGGAAGTTTATTATGTTTTATTTTTATTATTTATTACTTCCCTTCTACGTGACTTTACCGAAAGAACCAAGAAGATGGTTTTTTACCCTTCTATCTGGCAACAAAACTGACACCTTTTTTACAAGGAGTCATGTTTGCATTGACCACAATACCTGGAGTCATAATGCACCTTTTGGCGTCATCTGGTCCAACCCATGTGAGACTAGGCTCTAAGGAAAGCTGTCTCGGGTGTGGACCAATCAACTTCAAGGACAGTGCATAAATTATCAGAGTTATGTTTTTTGTTTGCATTATGAATGCAGGTATTGTGGTCTATGCAAACATGACTCCTTGTAAAAAAGGTGTCAGTTTTGTTGCCAGATAGAAGGGTAAAAAACAATTATCATATTCAGATTAACGATCATTTCAATCGACGATGGTTTTCGTGGAAGCAATTTATCGTTAACGACTGGACCACTGTACTTTTCACTCCGGTTGTGTTTTTGTTTGTTGCTGCAACATCGCGACCCCCGTCCCGGCGCTGGGCATCTGTGAAAAAGAGCTTCATCGAAATAAACATTCTGAGTTTTTGCTGCACTAACCCCCCGCACCCTCCGCCCACAACCTACAACACCTGGCACCGCTTGGTGCTCACACATACAAACGCTATCCGGGCTCAACCTTTGCTTCGCTTGCGAGGCCAGGGCGAGACCGGGGCGCACGGCGGCTGATGCGGCCGTAGAGCTGTGACCACCGCCAACGGCGGATCCAGAGTTTTGATTCGTTTCGGGTCCCTACCTTGGAAATCTCCCCGTCGTGCCCCTCCAGTTTGGAGATACAGGTTCGCTCCGCGGTGCTGTACACCCGTGCCGTGCCTGGGCGACAGCACAACACGCGACGGCGTCGTACAAGACACGTGGCGCATGACGTATGTATGATAATTGTTTTTTTACCCTTCTATCTGGCAACAAAACTGACACCTTTTTTTACAAGGAGTCATGTTCATAGACCACAATACCTGCAGTCATAATGCAAACAAAAAACATAACTCTGATAATGTATGCACTGTCCTGAAGTTGATTGGTCCACACCCGAGAGCCTAGTCTCACATGGGTTGGACCAGATGACGCCAAAAGGTGCACATTTTATGTTTTTGTTTGCATTATGACTGCAGGTATTGTGGTCTATGCAAACATGACTCCTTGTAAAAAAAGGTGCCAGTTTTGTTGCCAGATAGAAGGGTAAAAAAACAATTGATATTTTTTACTGGAAAATGAGTCCAATGAAGTTAAATGTGCATACGTGCGGCCCATGGTACGCAACACATGATGCACGGCACACAACGCACGGCACGGGACGCATGACAGGTGACGCACAACACATGACGCGGTGTGGCGGTGGTGGTTTTGTGGTGGTTGTGTGGTGGCGGTTGTGTTGGCGGCTTCACCATCGGTGGAGGCGGTGGCCACCAGCTGCCCCGTGAGGTCAAAGCTCACGTCCAGCACCTCGTCCTCGTGGCCAGCCAGCGTGGCCACGCAGCGTCCGCTTCTCGAGTCCCACAGCTACAAAGACAAAGACCCCCCGTATAGCCTTCAACAGACTGATGGGCCAAGTGCTGTGAGCGGGTAGCACCTACAAAGGCCGGGACGGCACACGCAGGGGTGTGGGTGGCCAGCACCACACCCGGCCGCCTTTGTCTCCCCAGTGGCGATGCTTACACATCGCACCAGGTACTCATCTCAGGCTGAGTTGACCTAGGGGAGGTCCAGGACCAGTTCAGATAATCGTCACAGGTGTGTGACTGCGCCACCGCTCCCCATAAAAGCACACACACATAAGCATATGTACACAGACACACATTAATGGATAGACGCGCATAGGCATGCACACACGCGGGCACATACAGGCACACAGACATGGGTACGCACGGGGTAGATACGCACGGGCATGCACACGCACACGGGCACACACAGGTACACACAGGTACACAGACATGGGTACGCACGGGGTAGGCGAGCACGCACGCATACACACGCGGGTACACACAGGTACACAGACATGGGTACGCACGGGGTAGACACGCACGGGCATGCACACACACGCGGGCACACACGCGGACACACACAGGTACACAGACATGGGTACGCACGGGGTAGACAGCACGGGCATGCACACACACGCGGGCACACACGCGGACACATACAGGTACACAGACATGGGTACGAACGGGGTAGACACGCACGGGCACGCACACACACGCGGGCACATACAGGTACACAGACATGGGTACGCACGCGGTAGGCGGGCACGCACGCACGCGCACACGCGCACACGCGCACACCTTGCACGTCTTGTCCATGGAGCCGGTAGCGATGAGCGAAGAGTCCCAGTTGAATTGCGTGCTGCTGATCTCCCCCTGTGCCCGATCAGAGCGTGGCTCCTCCTGTGCCCATCGCACAGCAAAGCCACAGTCACACAGCAGGAGTGCGAGCACACACACTGGCTCCGTCCGTCCGTCGGTCCATCCGTACGTCCGTCCCTCGGTCCATCTATCTGTCCATCCGTGTGTGTGACCCGGGGCTCACAACAACTCTCGTAAAGAGGATCCGATGTGAACGAAACGTTATTGTAAAATCGCGTCGCTACTGGAGATCGAGAAATGGATCAGCGTTCCCGTCGGGATTTGCGGCACAACGACCGATTCGCTCGTTCCACCTCCCCCCCGCCCTCCCCCGATGACGTCATCACGTGCAACGGCCAATGGGCGACACTGGTGACAGCACGGCAGCCTCCCTCCGCCTGCCGCCCAGCTAAGAGGACGTTCACCGCGGAGATGGAGCGACGACTAAATCGCGTCGTGCGCGTCAGCGGCGACGGCCAGGAGAGGCCTTCATCCAGCAGTGGAGAAGGCCGTGGCTGAAGTTGAGAGCGGGGGNAGGTGGGAGGGGGGTTTACCTGCCCGTGCTGACGTCCCACACGGACACCGTGTGGTCGAAGGAGCCAGTGATCAGCTGATCTCCCGTCGTGTTGAAGCCCAGCGAGATGATTTCCGCAGTGTGTCCCTGTGCACACACACATAAAACACATATATAGAATTCACACGCGTGGATTTTGATTCATGAGACTCATTGGCGTAAGGACATGTCGAATGATCTGACCAAGTTTGTGTTGTTAGACCACCACCTTGCACATCCAAACGGTACTACAAGCATTTAATGAAATGCCGGTTATTGTTTACGCACAACTCGCCACTCACTCACCTACCAACTCACACACTCACTCACCCATCCGCTTACACACTCACGCGCACTCACTCACCTACCAACTCACACACTCACTCACCCATCCGCTTACACACTCACCCGCACTCACTCAGTCACCTACCAACTCACCCACCCATTCACCCGCTGACTCACTCATCGACCAACTCAAACACCCAACAACAACCGCCATTCGCCACTAAGTGGCGGTGACGTCAGCACAACGCTTGTGCCAGGCCATGTGCACCTTGAGCCACGTGAAGTGTCGAACGCCCGCTGGCAGGAGGTCACGGGGCAGACCCAGGTGCCACGGGTCGACTGAGATGACTGGCTGATGCACCAACTGTGCCCCCTACTGTGCCAACTCAAACACCCACCCACTCACTCACCTACCAACTTACACACCCACTTACACACTTGCACGCACCACTCACTCACCTACCAACCCACCCACTCATACACTCACCCGCTCACTTACCCACTCACACACTCACCTGTACTCAACTCACTCACCTACCAACTGACCCACCTCACTCATCCACTCATTCACTCACCCATCAGCCCATCTCTTCTCTAGCCCGTTGCTGCGTGCATTTATCCCCTCTATCCGGCAAAAACAGAAGCTGCTTGGGCATGGGGTGGCTTGGCATGCGAGCTGCATGACAGCCTGCCCAATGCCCGGCTGCTGATGCGGTGAGCCGTGAGCCGTGCATACGGTGAGCGTGGCTGCCTCCGTGCCGGCCTGCACGTCCCAGAGTCGCGCCGTTGCGTCCATGCTCCCGTGGCCACGAGTGTGCTGGCCGGGTTAAAGCCAGGCACACCTGTAGAGAACGCGGGGAGACAGGGATAAGCCAACCCCAACACCACCACCATCACCACCGTGACCATCAGCGTCATTACCACCATCGCCACCATGATCGTCAGCATCATTACCACCACGACGATGGTGTAAATGATGCTGAAATATCATCATCACCCTTACCGTGATCATCACCGCCATCCTCGCCATCACCCTCCTCATCCCGCAACCCACCACTCACGATCTCGGCCGAGTGCCCCCCCCCCACCCCCTCCCCCCCACTCACGATCTCGGCCGAGTGCCCCCCNCACCCCCTCCCCCCCTCCCCCCACTCACGATCTCGGCTGAGTGTCCGCGCAGCGTGTGGCAGCACTGCCCGCTCTGTGCACTCCACAGTTTGCACGTCTTGTCAAACGACCCCGTCGCGATCTTATCCTGTGGGGTCAGGGCGGGAGAGGAGGCAGGGGTCACAGGGACGTGGGGGGGGGGTTGCGACACATAGTGGGGGAGCGGGGGGGGNTCAAATGAGAAGTGGGGGAATGGAGATACAAGTCGACTAAGAGAGCTGAGGCAGCTGTGTGTGTGTGTGTGAGCTGTGTGTGTGTGTNAGCTGTGTGTGTGAGCTGTGTGTGAGCTGTGTGTGTGAGCTGTGTGTGTGTGTGAGCTGTGTGTGAGTGTGTGTGTNGTGTGTGAGCTGTGTGTGTGTGAGCTGTGTGTGTGAGCTGTGTGTGTGTGTGTGAGTGTGTGTGTGTGTGAGCTGTGTGTGTGTGTGAGCTGTGTGTGTGTGAGCTGTGTGAGCTGTGTGTGTGTNAACTGTGTGTGTGAGCTGTGTGTGTGTGTGTGAGAACTGTGTGTGTGTGTGAGCTGTGTGTGTGTGGGAGCTGTGTGTGTGTGTGAGCTGTGTGTATGAGCTGTGTGTGTGTGTGTGAGCTGTGTGTGTGTGAGCTGTGTGTGTGAGCTGTGTGTGAGTGTGTGTGTGTGCGTGTGTGTGTGTGTGTGTGTGAGCTGTGTGTGTGCTGTGTGTGTGTGAGCTGTGTGTGTGCGAGCTGTGTGTGTGTGCTGTGTGTGTGTGAGCTGTGTGTGTGTGAGCTGTGTGTGTGTGAGCTGTGTGTGTGTGAGAGCTGTGTGTGTGTGAGCTGTGTGTGTGTGAGCTGTGTGTGTGTGAGCTGTGTGTGTGTGAGCTGTGTGCGAGCGAGCTGTGTGTGTGGGCAGCTGTGGGACAGCTATGAGCGAGCTGCGTGGCTGCGAAGGCTGCGTGCGCACGCGAGGGAGCTGCGTGCGTGTGCGCGCGTACATAGGGATTGAAGGCGATGGCGTACACGACGTTACGGTGTCCGTCCAGCGTGAGTCGCTCCTCTCCGCTCGCCGTGTCCACACCTTGCACGTGCGGTCATAGCTTCCCGTGATGAAGCTGGGGACACGGGGGGGGGGGGGACATGGGGGAGGGGACACAGAGACATGGGGACATGGGGGGGGACACAGAGACATGGGGACACGTGTACATGGACACATAGACACACACAGGAAGTCTGGGACAAACAACACAGAGACGTGGGGGTAACAAGAAGACATGGAGACGCACACATGGGATATTGAGACACGGGGACACGGGCTCAGGCTCACCTCTCACCGGACTGAAGGCCACGTTGGTGAGGGGCAGGATGTGAGCTCTGAGTACCGCTGCACACACACCACAGAGAACACACACACACGGAGAAGCACACACACACACATGCACACACGTGAAGACGCATGCACACACACGGAGACGCACACACACCACAGACGCACACACGCGGAGACGCACACATACATGAAGACGCACACACACACGGAGAAGCACACACACACATGCACACACGCGGAGACGCATGCACACACACACATGGAGATGCGTGAGAGAGAGGCTTGCCGTGCCTAAATCACACCGAGCTGGAATTTAGCGACAAAAAGTGCAAAATTTAATTCCGAATCGGTTTCAGAAGTTTTATTTCCCACTGAGTAAAGCCCGTAGAGCCAAGAAACTCTTTGTCAAGGGGGAGGGAGTGACTCAGCCAGCAGGTCAACATCGAAGTATTCCACAATTTACAGATATGAAAAAAAACTTAACAACAATTATGTTGTAAAATTACATTCACACTTAAAACTTTAGAGATTTTAACACGGTTGGTTTAAATGAGGACAGAGATGGCAGAATGGAGAAAATGTGGCGAAATTTATTGAGACATTTGATCAACTTTAATTTCTGTTTGGATGTCTTCAGCTCTGACTTTTATCTTCGGTTATCCAAGGTGTTCCAGATTATTTATTTCGACTGAAGGAGGAATCCGATAACCTATGAAGCTCTTTTTCACAGATGTCCAGCTTCAGGGTCTAGGTCTCCCTGTAGCGCAAACCCCGTGGGGCTCATAATCTTTGGGGTAGGGGAGGCCTCAAAAGATGAAGCCTTTTTTGTGCGCGTGTCTCTAAAGTGTCCCTAGCATGTCCGCATGTCCCTAGCAAATCAACGTGTGTCCCTAGTGTGTCCCGAGCGTGTCCCGAGCATGCAGGTCGACCCCACGGGGGATTCGAATCTTGGGGACAATCCCAAGAAACTGGGACGGAAACCGAGAAACATTCAAAAGTGGCGCATTCATTCCAACCTCTGCAGGTCTTAACGCGTCAACCTAATTAACAAACTAACGGCCGTACAGGCAGGCGAGCGAGCGGGCAGGCGAGCGAGCGAGCGGGCGGGCGAGCGGGCAGGCAAGTGAGCGAGCGAGGGGTGAGCGGGCGGGTGGATACCTTGAAGAGATGGAACGGGCGGTCGCTGGCCTGCTGGAGTTTTCCCAAGAGCCTCTCGACCAGCTGGCGCACCTGCGGGGCCCGGGACGGCGTCACGAGCGGCTCAGAGGCCACGATATCCCCGACCACGGCCGCCACGTCCGTGCTGGCACCGTCATCGCACGACGGACACGCACACACACACACGTGGACACGGGCAGATGTGCAGGCGGGTAGACAGACAGGCCAACGGACAGACGGACAAGTGGGGCAGACGGACAGGCAGATGGAACGACAAATGGATAGGCACACGTACAGCCAGGCCAATGGACAGATGGATGCATTAAAGAAGAGACGGGGAGAGAGACGGGCGGAGAGATACAAGGACAAGGGTCAGGGGCAGTAGCGGACCGGAGGAATCTGATGAGCTATAAATCGATTTTTTTACAGATGTCCTCAAGGAAGGGGGACTCCACTCACTCTGGGCTGAGGTCCAGCAGGTCAATCGACTTGGTCTTCAGCTGCCCATGGTGCTCGTACTCCAGAATGATGCCTTGCGACAGACAGGTGTGTACAACACTTGATTTGAAGCTTTCGTGACTGCAGGAATTACCCTTTGGTTCTTTCGGTAAAGTCGCGTAGAAAGAAAATAAATTAAAGAATAGAGTACGATGTTTCGATTGCAATCGATACGTCGTACTGTACTCTAAGATTTAATTTTCTTGATAATTGTTTTTTTACCCTTCTATCTGGCAACAAAACTGACACCTTTTTTACGCGGAGTCATGTTTGCATAGACCACAATACCTGCAGCCATAATGCAAACAAAAACATAACTCTGATAATATATGCACTGTCCTTGAAGTTGATTGGTCACACTATAATAAGTAATAAAAATTATCAAAAAAAATATTTCATTTTTATTTTAATGATAGAATAAGTATGTCATCAGTGACATAATTGAAAACGTGTGAGAATTGTATTTTATTATGTTTATTTGTATTTTTTATTATAGACTTTACCAAAGAACCAAGAAGATGAGTATACAAAGTTTACCAAGTCGATACCACATCGGGAAGTGGGTTAAAATTGAGTTACAAGATTTGAGGATACAACAACAACAGACAGAGTGAGTTTAATAAAAACGTGTAATAAAAACCACAGTATTACGAGCGTTACCTGGCGGGTAATACCGCAGTAGGAACCTTTTCAGCCGCATGTCTGTCCTGCGAGTGAGTCTCCCTCACCCTCCTCCGTCTCTGCACGTGGAAGGTACGGACAGACAGACAGACGTTTTGCAAACAAACGTCCAGAACACTGCAAGGGGGGGGGGTAACATAGCATGCAGCGTTGTCGTAGCTAAAAGGTAAAATGCTCAGCCATGCAATTGAACCACTCACGTCACTGCTGGCGGAAGGGCCAACACTGAAGGGAGATCGAGAGTGGGAGATCTATACTCTTAGGTTTTTTTCGGTAAAGTCACGTAGGTAAAAATAAAATTTCTAAATGATAATAGAAATAAAATAATAATCACGGCGTTTCGGAGGCAACACAAGTCTCCGTCGTCAGGTGGGACCGCACAGCTAAAATTTACTGTATCAAGTGAGAAAAAAATCCAAGAGGCAGCTCTTAAATACAATTCTAGATTTGAAGCTTTCGTGACTGCAAGGATTCATACTCTTAGGTTTTTCGGTAAAGTTNCGTAGGTAAAAATAAATAAATAATAAAACACATTTCTAATAATAGAAATAAATAATAAAAATCACGACGTTTCGGAGGCAACACAAGTCTCCGTCATCAGGTGGGACCGTCACAGCTAAATTTACTATCAATTCCGATTCAGTGATTCTGCACTTGCTCTATTACTATAGTACTATACCGCCTTAAACTTTTACGAACGACCGGGTGTTTAAGCTTACGATTTGTCTATTATCTGGCTGTATAGCAAATGAAAAGACACGATTACTTTACCAAGCAAGTAAAACATTTACGCGTTTTAATATCCACGTGTTTTAACATTTAATTTGGGTCACTTTATAACGAATGCTGCAGGCCTCACACTGGCATCATCCGGCACTGCACACAGACGCACAAGAGACAAATAGACCCCCTCAGGTGCGTGCACGTCACGCCATGCCCCCTACGTCTCCCGCCCCACGAGGAACTCACGGCGCTTGAGTCGCGGACTCAAAGCCTGAGTCGAGGACTCGAAGCGAAACGTCGTCGCCTCACGAACCGCGGTCCGCCATGACGAGCGAAGCGGCGGCAACACGTTGCTAGGAGACGGGCGTCGCGCGGACGGCGTTTCGGTGGGGAGGATCATCCGCTTCCGGAAGACGTCTTCCAGAAGATGGTGGTTGAGGGAGGCTTCTAGAAGTAGGGAGTCTTCCGGAAGAGGCAGAGAGGGAGTCTTCCGGAAGAGTGATGAGAGTCTTCCGGAAGAAGCAGAGAGAGAATCTTCCAGAAGAATGATGAGAGAGTCTTCCAGAAGAGGCAGAAAAGGAGTCTTCCGGAAGAGTGATGAGGGAGTCTTCCAGAAGAGGCAGAGAGAGAGTCTTCCAGAAGATTGATGAGAGAATCTTCCAGAAGAAGCAGAAAAAGAGTCTTCCAGAAGTTTGATGAGAGAGACTTCCAGAAGAGGTAGAGAAAGAATCTTCCAGAAGATTCATGACATCGTCTTCCAGAAGAAGCGGAGAAAGTCTTCCAGAAAATTGATGAGAGAGTCTTCCAGAAGAGGCAGAGGAAGAGTCTTCCAGAAGAGGCAGAGAGAGAGAGTCTTCCGGAAGATTGATGAGAGTTTTCCAGAAGGGCAGAGGAAGAGTCTTCCGGAAGATTGATGAGAGAGTCTTCCAGAAGAGGCGGATACAGAGTCTTCCAGAAATTGATGAGAGAGGCTTCCAAAAGTGGTAGAGAAAGAATCTTCCAGAAGATTCATGACAGCGTCTTCCAGAAGAAGCAGAGAAAGAGTTCCAGAAGATTGATGAGAGAGTCTTCCAGAAGCGGTAGAGAAAGAACTTCCAGAAGATTCATGACAGAGTCTTCCAGAAGCGGTAGAGAAAGAGTCTTCCGGAAGATTGATGAGAGAGTCTTCCAGAAGAGGCAGAACGTCTCCAGAAGATTTCGATTTAAAGCTTTCGTGACTGCAGGGATTGATCTTCTTGGTTCTTTCGGTAAAGTCACGTAGAAGGGAAATAATAATATAATAAAATAAAACATCATAAAATAATTCTCACGACGTTTCGGCCACAACGCAAGCAGCCGTCCTCAGGTGAAGAACAGGTCTGTCATTCAGACTATGTCTTCTCGACAGACCTGTTCTTCACCTGAGGACGGCTGCTTGCGTTGTGGCCGAAACGTCGTGAGAATTATTTTATTATGTTTTACTTTTATTATTTTATTATTTCCATTCTACGTGACTTTACCGAAAGAACCAAGAAGATATATATTATTTACCTTACCAGCTAAGGCTCACTGAGCGAGAGCTTCTTTTTTGAGAAGTGACCTGGCCACCACAAACGATAACTCAACGAAGTGGCTTATCAGTGGATATTTCAGCAGCAAAAATACGAATAGTAATCACTCATGTTTCGATTTAAAGCTTTCGTGACTGCAGGGATTCATCTTCTTGGTTCTTTCGGTAAAGTCACGTAGAAGAGAAATAGTAAAATAATAAAAATAAAACATAATAAAATAATTCTCACGACGTTTCGGCCACAACGCAAGCAGCCGTCCTCATGAAGACCAGGTCTGTCGGGAGACAGCGTGACTTTACCGAAAGAACCAAGAAGATGAATCACGCATGTTTCTAAATACGTGCTCCCTTTGTTAAATTCTGTCTAATGCATCTACTACCGTACTACTATTCAGCGTAGAGCCAGGCAAGCCTGTAGTATTGTCCGAGGTGCTACTCTCCCAAGGGCTGTATGCGTCGGCTGACATTTGATCAAGATGTTGTGGTTCATTTGTGGCAAGCACTTCGCACTCACTACACACAAAGTGCTTGCCAACAAATGAATCACAATAGTTCTAGTTTGAAGCTTTCGTGACTGCAAGGATTCATATTCTTAGGTTTTTCGGTAAAGTCACGTAGGTAAAAAATNAAATTAATAAAAGTAAAATAAAAAATAAAAAATCACGACGTTTCGGAAGCAACACAAGCTTCCGTCTTCAGGTGGAACCGTCACAGCCACGACAGCTGTATATTTGACACAGCCACGACAGCTGTATCAAGTATACGGCTGTCGTGGCTGTGACGGTTCCACCTGTGTTGCCTCCGAAACGTCGTGATTTTTATTTATTTTTTTATTTTACTTTTATTATTTTAAATTTTTACCTACGTGACTTTCCGAAAAAACCTAAGAATATGAATCACAATAGCTTTGCTGATTTCGTCAAGGAGCAAAAGGCCATCATCACCTCGCAAGAGGATTTTGGTTCGGACATCGAACAAAAACGGTGGTCACCGCATGCGCGGCGCTTTCAAATGCGCTTCTGCGGCCGTCTGGAACGCTCTTCCCTTCCGATGTTATGAAGCCACTGGAGCTATGCACGTTTAAATCATCATCTAATTGACAAATTCATTACTTTAGAACTGCTTTTTGTGTTGAGTTGTCCTTCCGCGAACCTTCGATTTGCATGGCCGGCTACACATACACATCAGTGCCAACTGACGGCCAAAGACGTAGATTCTTGACTCTGCCGTGACCTTTCAGCATCCCTAATTCCAAAAGCAATTACCAAATTGGCTTTTCTGATCGGGATTAAAGAAAATCGCATTAACCCCCCCCCCCNACTTCAGACCCACGGTGGTGCGTTAAGCGTTTCACAAGACGCCTCTTTGGGTCTGGCACCATTTGCATTCGAAATCCCGCCCGCATTATTGCTCTGGAGGTGTTTGAACTCCTCCTGCCGCGTTGCACAGAAGGTCCTCGTTTGGCGTGCGAGTGGTCGTTCGCGTTCGCGCAGAAAAGGTGCCGCGGAAAGCGAAAACAACGTCCCCTAATAGGGGTTTTCCCTTTTTTCTGGCAACAAAACTGATACCTTTTGCAAGGCATCATGCTTACATTAACCACAATACTTGCAGTCAAATGCAAACAAAAAACAATACTCTGATAATTTATGCGTTGTCTTTGAAACTGATTGGTCCACACCAGAGACAGCTTTCTTTGGAGCCTCGTCTCATATGGCGTTCGGTCGAACACCATATGAGACTAGGCTCTAAAGAAAGCTGTCTCTGGTGTGGACCAATCAGTTTCAAAGACAATGCATAATTATCAGAGTATTGTTTTTTGTTTGCATTTGACTGCAAGTATTGTGGTTAATGTAAGCATGATTCCTTGCAAAAGGTGTCAGTTTTGTTGCCAGAAAAAAANGGGGAAAACCCCTATTAGTATATTTTGGTACTGGCAAAGGAGGTCCCATGATGTAGAAACAACGTTCCCGTGAATGAATGTAGCAACGGTAGAGTTGGGCGAGATGCGATGTGCTACTACGCCACTGCACAGTGGGATGGCGGGACAAATGACTGAGGATACCTCGCCGCCCCGGTACCTATCAATCCGCGTCATATCGGCACGCGGTCCGCGTCACGACAGCGTGCGTTCCGCGCGAGAAAAGTGTGTTCCCGAATGCAAGAACGGCGTTGTAGCGAAAACGCGTTAAGCGAGGACTTACCATATTTTTTTTNATTTTTTTAAAGCTTTTGCAGATGTCCAGTAGATGCACAGCGACATTGTGCTGTGTTTCCGCAGGGCAAAGCATCACGTGGGAGGTGTGCAAGTACCATGAGCGATTGTCTGCGAGCGCTCGCGAACAGCACTTGCCCCAAACTTCTGTTGAGGCTATACGGGTAATCTTTGAGCAAGCGAGGGAGCGGTGGCGCTGTGGTCAGCAGCTCCGAGCTACGATACCGGCAGGCCGGTATTGGATCACCGCTCACAGCCTGCATTGCCCCATCCCTCCGTTCGTTTTTTGGTCCCTCGCCGCGAGAGATTTTGAGATTAAAGAGTCGCTTGGTTTCCAGCCACAGACAGACAGAAAGCGAGAGAGAGAGCAGTGGTGGCAGCGGTGGTGGTGGTGAAGACTGGACCCAAAATTAACCCCACCCTTAATCGCTCGAGATAAATGTCTCCCCCCCCCCCGCCCCGCTGAGATGTGTTTCCACAGCCGGCTCTCAGAAGTGATTTCCACTTGGACCATTTTCAGCGGTAACCAAGAGCCCCCGCAACCCTCAATAACACTCCCTGTAAGCAACAAGAACACTCATAATCAACGTTTTTGGGTTTAGATCGCGTTATTTATAAATGTGTCGTAACCCTCCACCACCCGACACGGCCAATCAGTAAAAAAGTGTCACGTTGACAAAAGACAAAATAGTTCACTACTTTAGCCCACCGGTGTGTTGAATCGTGAAACCACAACATTTACCATTTTTGAGTACGACGTTTCGCTGGTAATTGCATCCAGCATCATGGGCAATTCGCCAGAATGGTGAGGCTCTGCTCTGGCTCCCGGTCTTATATAGCTGCTCTATATCGGATTTTTGCACACAGCGTTGGTGTACGGTGCTTTTTCTGCTATTTTGCTGTCTTTTCTTGGATTTTCTGTTTGCACATAGTCGCATAGTCACTTTAAGATGTTTTCTTGTTCATGTTTTTGTTTTCTGTTTGTTGCGGTTGCACCCGATTCAAGAGCTGAATAGCTCACAGGGCTATACCTAATAAATGAACTTGAACTTGAATTATTGAACACACACGATCTCGCCTTTACACTCTACAGTCGCTAGCCTATAACACAACGCTCGCTGTCTAACACCGACGGCGCTGACCGAGACAGCCAACAGGCTTTCTAGCAGCGCAATATCGAGAGAAGATGGCAGCGACGACAGCGACGAAGAGACGATCCAATCCCAGAACCGACAGCCTTGAGCCCCCCGCTCTCATCCCCTTTTATGCTCCCAGTGCGGCCTGGCTCGGCCCTGGCCACGCCTCCCTTCTCGAACCTGCCAGCAGGTTCCAGGGGCCTCCAGGTGGGGGCCTCCATGACCCTTGCCCCGGTTCCTCCGCCCTGCCGACACAGCCGTGTATATGCTCACCGGCGTGTGGACTGTTGCCGCTGCTGGTCACCAATCGGCGTTATTACACTACACTTGTATAAAGTGGGGGGGGGGGGGGGCATATAGACACAGAGGGTGGGGGGCTCGACATAATAGGAAAGAAATTTCCTGGTACGGCATCAGAGGAGGAGGAATCCGGTGAGCTATGAAGCTCTTTCACAAGATGTTCAGTGTGCTGCGGGTCAGCAAATTACAAACAGAAAACGATGCAAAACAACGAGTGGAGAGTGCAAAGTTGAGAAAATAGCTAAGTCACTAATTAATTATATGAGTCCGATTTATCAAAATTTCGCAAGGCAGCAAAAACAACAACAAACAGTCCCAGACCACACCAATATATCACGCAGTCCCTCAACCCAGCCACCAATCCACCCAGCCACCCATCACCAAGACACCAGCCCACCCAGCTACCAACCCACCCAGCTACCAACCCACCCAGCCACCCACCACTCAGTCACCAACCCACCAGGGCACCAACCCACGCACCCACCCAGTCACCCACCCACCGAGCCACCAACCTACCCACCCAGCTACCAACCCACCCAGCCACCCACCACCCAGCCACCAACCCACCCAGCCACCCACCACCCAGTCACCAACCCACCAGGCCACCAACCGGCGCACCCACCCAGTCACCCACCCACCCAGCTACCAACCCACCCAGCCACCCACCACCAAGACACCAACCCACCCAGACACCAACCCACCAGGCCACCAACCCACGCACCCAGCCAGTCACCCACCCAGCCACCCACCCACCCAGCCACCCACCCAGCCACCAACCCACCCACCCAGCCACCCACCCAGCCACCCACCCAGCCACCCACCCAGCCACCCACACACCCACCCACCCAGCCACCAACCCAATGTGGAAGGAAAACCCAGAAAGATCCAGAGGAAGATCAATGTGTTCACAGGGAAGAACGTGTCAACTCCAAATATACAGGCATCGTCAGGGTCGGGGATCGAACCCAGGACCTCCTGCATACCGGGTGAGGTAGATAACATCTCGAACCGGGACAACCCCCTGCTTAAGACGTCTTATCTGTTTAATGCCGTATTTTGGCACCTATAATTACAACTCCACTGCTCAGATTAGATCTGCGCAATAAATGCTAGGGGGAGGAAGGCGGGGGAGACGGGTGGGGGGGAACCCAGACTGTGTCTATATTCGTGTCACTGCTGAATGTGCTTTTGTCTTATGCACTAAAGTGTATTATTTTCTTGGTTCTTTCGGTAAAGTCACGTAGAAGGGAAATAATAAAATAATAAAAATAAAACAATAAAATAATTCTCACGACGTTTCGGCCACAACGCAAGCAGCCGTCCTCAGGTAAGACAGCTTCGAAAGACGCTCCAGGTGAAGGGTTGTCGGAAAGCCGCTGTCTTTCCGACAGACCTGTTCTTCACCTGAGGACGGCTGCTTGCGTTGTGGCCGATACGTCGTGAGAATTATTTATTATGTTTTATTTTTATTACTTTATTATTTCCCTTCTACGTGACTTTACCGAAAGAACCAAGAAGATGAATCCCTGCAGTCACGAAAGCTTTAGTGTATTATTGTTTGCGCGACACTGCTCTTACCACCCTCCGATTCCTGCACATGCCCATCACAATTCACGATTACCCCAACCCCACTGGCTCTCACCCAGGCTGACCCATCAGACACGTCACTCACCATCAATTCCACCTTATTCTGCCTACAACCCCCGCAACATTAGCTCCTTCCCAGCCCCTGTCTTCTATCCATTCCAACCTTCCTCACGAACGCCGTCCGATTTCACTTAAAGTGTCTGGAAAGGCTATATGAATGCGAAAGAGAATGAATGGAATACACGTGGTTTGACAATGTTTATATATGCACCTACGCCTTCTCCGACGATCTGCCCCTCCATACATTTCTATTTTAAAAGTTCTTGAATGATCTTCTTGGTTCTTTCGGTAAAGTCACGTAGAAGGAAAATAATACAAATAAACCATAATAAATAATAAAATAATTCTCACGACGTTTCGGCCACAACGCAAGCAGCCGTCTTCAGGTGGAGAACAGGTCTGTCGAGGCGACAGCGTCTGACATGTTTTCACCTGAAGACGGCTGCTTGCGTTGTGGCCGAAACGTCGTGAGAATTATTTTATTATGTTTTATTTTTATTATTTTATTATTTTCCTTCTACGTGACTTTACCGAAAGAACCAAGAAGATGAATCACTGCAGTCACGAAAGCTTTAAATCGAAATTCTTGAATTATTTTTCAGCTGAATATTTTTCAATGCAAGCAACACGTCCGCACCGGACTCCACATTCGACTGCCTCATCGGCAGAGTGGGGCTCGCTTTAGCCAATGCTCGTGGTGCAAATAATAATAATAGTTCAATTTATAACGCGCGCAAATTTGCAGACGTAGTGGCCGCAACTCAGAGGCGCGGAGCCAAGCTCAGAGTCGCTCGAAAGCACGTGGTTGTAGAGGTGAGTTGTTAAGTCTCTCTTGAAGGAGGCGATTGAGGTGATGTTGCGAATGTGCAGAGGGATAGCGTTCCAGACTGTTGGGGCTGCCACCGAGAAGCGGCGCATAGACACGATGACCATCCTGGATCTTGGTATCAAGAGGAGGTCGTGAGTCGCGCTGCGCAGGCATCTGCCGTGTGCTGCGCTGCAAGTTGTCAGTAATGAAGAAAGATACGGCGGGCAGGCGGATATGAAGGCGTTGTGGCAGAGGCAGGCGGTCTTGTATGTGACCCTACTGGCGATGGGTAGCCAGTTGAGAGCAAATGCCACGGCGAGGTGTTTACAAGACAGGCGCGTGATGGGCGTGTCGTGAGATGTGTGGGTGTTGCGATGTAATGTGAGCCTCTGTTAATTTACAGCCGTTTTCTAACCCACTGCTGTGAGATCAGAGGAGAGGTGGGGGTTCGTTTGACCATACTTCACCATGCTAGTCAGTGCGTGTTGGTAATCGCCGCCTCGTACGCACAAATAGTACAACGAGTACAAATAGTGGACGCGCGTGTGCACGCATCGATGGCACAGATCGAAAACATAAAATGCCGGTGGGCAAATAATATTGCCTCTGCATCTCATTAACCTGCAACTTCACCTCTTAATTCTAAATTATTTTATTTCTATTATTGCTTCTATAAATTGTATTTTTATTTTTTACCTACGTGACTTTACCGAAAAAGCCTAAGAGTACTCACCTCTTAACCTTCTACATTCTCCACTCTCTAATCCTTGACCTCCCCCACCATCAACAACCACCTCCCCCTCCTCCCCACCAACCATGTGCTTTACCGTGACTCCTTCAAGTCGGCCTCGACGGAGTTGGGGCAGCGATTAGGACGTAAGCGCTTAAGACGCACAAAGTTAGGAGCGTCCGTCCGCGCTGATCGGATTTGAGTGCTTCGAGTATATATAGAGAGAGAGATCAAGAGACCCTCCCGACAAGTGGATCGTTAATCAGCGCCTCCAGAATCGCCCATCACCTCCTGCACTGCGCCCTTCCTCTCGTCTCACAGGTGCCCAGCCAGCTCCCGTCTCATTTGGAAGGGTCCCTCGAGTTAAGAGGATGGGATGGGATGCAGTGAGGTGGGATGGGGTGGAAAGGGGATGGTGTGGACTAGCTAACTAACTTTTTTTTTATTTTAACAGGTAAAGCCCATTGAGTTTTGTCGTTCTTTTTTCAGAAGCCACCTGGCTATCGTAAATTATATCTCAGTGGCTTATGACGTGGAAATGTCATACAGCCAAATGCTCTGAAGGCGTGATGTTTATTCTAAAATGTGGAAGGAAAAACCGGAGGACCCGGAGAAAAATCCACCCGCCACGGGGGAGAGAGAGAAAGATACACAAACTCCAAATATACAGCAGCAGGCGTCAGGGTCGGGATCGTTCCCACGACCTCCTGCATACCAGGCGAGGTGGTTAACATCTCGCCACCATGGGGTGAGATGGGATTGGGTGAAATAGGATGGGATGGAAAAGGAAGGGGTGGGATGGGATGGATTCGAATAGAATGAAATGGGATGCGGTGGAATGAGTTGGCATAGCATTCAAATGTCAAAAGAGCCATCTCTGACAGCTTGCTTTGTGTACAAGGTGAGTTAAAAGCGTGGGGAAGCACGCTTCGTTTTAAAAAAATACTCAAAATTCTGCTGATGAGATGCAGAATGTGAAAACCGCTCCGGAGTTTGCGCGCTCGCTCAAACTCGCTGCTCAAACTCGCTGCTGGAAAGCCAAATCGGCTGACGACTTCCAAATGGGCATCGGTGCGGTTGCTTGCCTCCGTTTTCAAGTCCGAGACATTGGTGGTGGAAATTCGACGTTCCTGTCGGCGTGCTTAAACCTCACGGCGCAGTGACAACAATAAAATAACGACACTTAAGTACGGCTTGTTTTCTCCGTAGCAATTATAACAATAATAATAATAATGTGAGATCCACTTTGCTAAAAGCCGTGCTGGTGTATGTTGAACTTATTTCGCAGCGTACGTAGCCAACCGTGCTAATCGAAGCACTGTGGCTTGTCTTTAATGTATATCTGTGAGCTTCTATGGGTCTGCATGCGTCTCTGTATCTCCAGGTGTCTCTGGGTATAATGTAGCGTGGGT
Organism: Lethenteron camtschaticum; assembly: GCA_018977245.1. NCBI lineage: Eukaryota > Metazoa > Chordata > Hyperoartia > Petromyzontiformes > Petromyzontidae > Lethenteron > Lethenteron camtschaticum. Next base: position 8,864,722 of record MU249612.1, on the reverse strand, counting down.
CGCATGGCTACAATCGCATTGCTGTGGGCCGTGTCTCTAAGTTTCCCATTCATGAAGGAGACGTGCTTGTCGACCTGTATGTATTTTTCGATTCAAAGCTTTCGTGACTTCAGGGATTCATCTTCTTGGATCACTCGGTAAAGTCACGTAGAAGGGAAATAATAAAATAATAAAATTAAATATTATAAAATACAATTCTCACGACGTTTCGGCCACAACGCAAGCAGCCGTCCGCAGGTGAAGAACAGGTCTGTCGGAAAGACAGCGTCTGAATGAACACCACCAAGCTTGGCAGCGTATATTTAAGCTGGGTTAGGGGAGGAAGGGCGCCTTGACAAAATAATTTGCATTTCCACAGAGGAATTTAGCATATTAATGGAAAATGCAACGTCGTGAGAATTGTATTTTATTATGTTTTAGTTTTATTAATTTATTAGTTCCCTTCTACGTGACTTTACCGAAAGAACCAAGAAGATCTGTATGTATGTTGAACTTCGTTCGCACCGTACGTAGCCAACCGTGCTAATCGTAGGTGCGGGGGGGGGCAGTAAACCAGACACAACGAGCGGTTCTAAAGACACGAGTTTCAAATCGAGATTTAAAGATGCCGCAGCTCCAGTGGTTTCCGAACATCGGGGAGGGATGGCGATCGATTCGCTGTTTGCTTTGCGAGCAAGCGACAGGGAGGGCTTGGCACGCGTGACCGCGGCTAATCGATTAGGGCTCACTCGTGGATTCGTCGTTTGTCTGGGCCTCATGCCCTCTCTGTGCCGTGCGCTCACAACTCGCTGTGCTCTTTCTTCCCGCTCGCGTTCCTCCTTCAACTCACGACCCTCCCTGGCGCTGTCCACTGGACCGCGGTGCTGATCGGCGCGGACCTCTGGGTGGAAGTGAGGCTGCTGCTGCTACTGCTGCTGCCGCTGCTGCCGCTGCTGCTACTGCATCTGCTGCTGCCGCTACTGCTGCTGCTACTGCTGCCGCTACTGCCTCTGCTGCGGACGGAGACGAACAACGGAGATGGGAGACGGCGGAAACCGGTAAAGAATTCGTGGTGTGAGCGTTTTGCCTGTTAGCAGTGTCGCAGAGAGAGATGTAGAGAGAGATGGGGAGAGATAGGGGTGATACTGTGTCTGTACCAAGGACGTTTGCCAGTTCGCCTCTTAAAGTAGCATCGCTCGGCCAACTGGTTGGTGGAGCGATGTGTGTATGTTGAACTTCTTTCGCACCGTACGGAGCCTCACCACGATACTCGGAGGTGCGGGGGAAGGACAACAAACTAAACACAACAACAACAGCAACATCAGTTTGTTTTTAAAGAAGCGAGTTCGTCAATCTAGACGATGATTTTTTAAAGTGCCATAGCGCCCACTGGCTTCCTAACATCGGAGGGAAGAGCGTTCCAGACGGCCGCAGAAGCGACCGGCGACTTTGGTTGAGCAAAGAGAGACGCGACGCCGGCACGAGGAGTTGATGCAACTTTGTCGCGCGAATCGCTCCGGGCGCCGCAGTCACGTCACGTGGTGCCTAACACCCAATGGGCACGCGGGCAACAACGAGACGGGGGAAGGCGCTACAAATTATATAATTAAATAATCAACGGCCGTGTGGGGGGAGTGAGTGTGTGGGGGAGAGTGTGGGGGAGTGTGTAGGGGAGTGAGTGTGTGGGGGGAGTGAGTGTGTGAGTGTGTGGGGGGAGTGTGGGGGAGTGTGTAGGGAGTGAGTGTGTGGGGGAGTGAGTGTGTGGGNTGGAGTGTGGGGGAGTGAGTGTGTGGGGGAGTGAGTGTGTGGGGTGGAGTGTGGGGGAGTGAGTGTGTGGGGGAGTGTGGGGGAGTGTGTGGGGAGTGAGTGTGTGGGGGGAGTGAGTGTGTGGGGTGGAGTGTGTGGGGGAGTGAGTGTGTGGGGGAGTGAGTGTGTGGGGGGGAGTGTGGGGGAGTGAGTGTGTGGGGGAGTGAGTGTGTGAGGTGGAGTGTAGGGGAGTGAGTGTGTGGGGGAGTGAGTGTGTGGGGGGAGTGTGGGGGAGTGAGTGTGTGGGGGAGTGAGTGTGTGAGTGTGTGGGGGAGAGTGTNGGGGAGTGAGTGTGTGGGGGAGTGAGTTTGTGGGGGAGTGAGTGTGTGGGGGNAGTGTGGGGGGAGTGAGTGTGTGGGGGAGTGAGTGTGTGGGGGAGTGTGGGGTGAGTGTGTGGGGGAGTGAGTGTGTGGGGGGAGTGTGGGGGAGTGTGTAGGGGAGTGAGTGTGTGGGGGAGTGAGTGTGTGGGGTGGAGTGTGGGGGAGTGAGTGTGTGGGGGGAGTGTGGGGGAGTGTGTGGGGGAGTGAGTGTGTGGGGTGGAGTGTGGGGGAGTGAGTGTGTGGGGGAGTGAGTGTGTGAGTGTGTGGGGAGAGTGTATGGGGGGAGTGAGTGTGTGGGGGAGTGAGTGTGTGGGGGGAGTGTGGGGGAGTGAGTGTGTGGGGGAGTGAGTGTGTGAGTGTGTGGGGGAGAGTGTATGGGGAGTGAGTGTGTGGGGGAGTGAGTGTGTGGGGGNAGTGTGGGGGGAGTGTGTNGGGGAGTGAGTGTGTGGGGGAGTGAGTGTGTGGGGGGAGTGTGGGGGAGTGAGTGTGTGGGGGAGTGAGTGTGTGGGGGGAGTGTGGGGGAGTGAGTGTGTGGGGGAGTGAGTGTGTGGGGGGAGTGTGGGGAGTGTGTAGGGGAGTGAGTGTGTGGGGGGAGTGAGTGTGTGGGGTGGAGTGTGGGGGAGTGAGTGTGTGGGGGGGAGTGAGTGTGTGAGTGTGTGGGGGGAGAGTGTAGGGGAGTGAGTGTGTGGGGGNAGTGAGTGTGTGGGGGGAGTGTGGGGGTGAGTGTGTGGGGGAGTGAGTGTGTGAGTATGTGAGTGTATGGGGGTTGAGAAATGTGACGTAACATCAAAATGCGCAACTTTAAATAAATATAGACAACACGTTCTACTTAATTAAATTGACTTTTCAATAAATGTTTTCTCCTACAGCATCAGAGTGCAGCGGCACATTAAATACGCACTACAATGACAATAGTTTAAAGCGATTTGAAGCATGTTTTATTTGGGGGGGGGGGCAGAGCTGTGTGACGTCATATTTGAGGGGGGGNTCTGACTTTTTGTGACGCCGTGTGACAATGGGGGGCGGGGGGAGTAAAAAATTGTCCAAAATCGCGTGACGTCATTTATGGACGGCCCCTTAGGTGCTTCCCTCTAACAGCACTTGCCCGACAGTCTGTTAAAGTTACGCGGGGCTGGTCTTCGTTTTGTGGTCTTCACTGCCTGAGAGTCGCGGGTGGAACTTCAATGAGCTGCCTTGCTCTGCTCGAAGCGTGGACAATTGGCTTCGTGGCTATTGCTGGTGCCGGCTAGGTGCATGTCCGGTGAGCATAGGAGGGGGGTGTGGGGTGGGGGGCAGGGGTGGTGCGCGCATAAGCCTCGCCTGAGTCAATGAGCTCATCCCTCCGGAAAGCTCCCCATTAGCGCGATTAGCTCGAGTGAGCGTGGGCAGGGTAAGTTTAGCCAAACTCGATTTGATTTAAATCCTCGGACGCACGGATTACGGGCGAGGGAGACGTCAAGGCACCGGCGACCGTTCGGAAAGGCCGTGTCCAGAAGCGCACTCCGTGAATTGTAATGAACTTTGATTTTAAGCTGACTGCAGGGATTCATATTCTTGGTTCTTTCGGTAAAGTCACGTAGAAGGAAAATAACAAAATAATAAAATAGTCATTCAGACTCTGCCTTCTCGACAGACCTGTTCTCCACCTGAAGACGGCTGCTTGCGTTGTGGCCGAAACGTCGTGAGAATTATTTTATGATGTTTTATTTTTATTATTTTGTTATTTTCCTTCTACGTGACTTTACCGAAAGAACCAAGAAGAGTAATACACTCGATAACGCGTGAACGAGTGGTTCTTTCGGTAAATTTTATTATGTTTTATTTTTATTATTTTATTATAAAACATAATAAATTTGTGTTATGTTTTATTTTTATTATTTTAATACTTCCCTTCTACGTGACTTTACCGAAAGAACCAAGAAGATACTACTAACTACTACGCGTTGAACGAGTGTTTTCACATTTCCCGTGTTTAAATATTTAAACAAAAAAAGCAGATACCATCAAAGAAACTATTTTTAAAAAACAACGATGGATTACACCGTTATCAGGGTGTCCGCTTAGCACACTGACAAGCCCTCCTCCCCCCCCATCGTTGAGTTCGATTGCAGATAAATGTTGGCTCGGTGATTCGCCCACCACGCCACGCATGGACCCAACTGATGATGCAATTCCCATATAATTACCACTTTGTCCGCACGCAGAAGGGCCGAATTGATTATTCGTTAGCAACCCCTCCCCTCCCCCTTCAATAAAAAGAAATAAACATTATGTTTTATTTTTATTATTTTAATAAAACATATTAAGTTTTATTTTTATTATTTTAATAAAACATATTATGTTTTATTTTTATTATTTTAATAAAACATAATGTTTAATTTTTAGTATTTTATTATTTCCCTTCTACGTGACTTTACCGAAGAACCAAGAAGATGAATCCCTGCAGTCACGAAAGCTTTAAATCGAAAAAACATGAACTACGTAATGTTGTTTAATGCTGCCGTAGTATTGTTAAATCGAGCGTGGGTGGGTAAAATGTGGGTAACATCCACCTCTTCCAAGGCGTCTGGCTATCGTAGAAACGTAGGCCAAAGGAGCCTGTCTTAGAGGGTTACTGTGGTCGAGCGGCAGGCTCTTGCAGGGCTGCGCCTTCAACTCTCTGAGAGCGCCGTGGTGGATGTCGTTACCCCGACCAATCTGACTCTGTCTCACGTGTTGTGCCCGCAGTGTCTTCAAGAAAACGAGCCCAATGGCAAGGTGGGTCGCGCGCAATGCAATGCAGTACGATTACACGGCACGATGTGGATTCGTGTGACGTGGAAACGTGACCGCGTCTCCGGACGTTCCGCAGAAACCGCGGGCGTCTTCATTTCATAGAGAGAGGCAGCCAGAAATAGAGCAGGGGACGAAGGAGCGGTAGGAGAGTGCGTGGTGGAGGGGGGTGAGATGAGTGGGGAGGGTAGAGAGTGTGTGGAGGAGAGTAGAGTGAGATGAGAGGGGTAGGAGAGTGTGTGGAGGGGAGTAGAGTGAGAGGGGTAGGCAGGAGAGGCGTGGAGGGAGTAGAGTGAGATGAGAGGGAGAGGTAGGAGAGTGCGTGGAGGGGAGTGGAGTGAGATGAGAGGTAGGAGAGTGCGTGGAGGAGAGTAGAGTGAGATGAAGGGGAGAGGCAGAAGAGTGTGTGGAGGGAGTGGAGTGAGATGAAAGGGGAGAGATAGGAGAGTGCGTGGAGGGGAGTGGAGTGAGATGAGAGGTAGGAGATTGCGTGGAGGAGAGTAGAGTGAGATGAGAGGGAGAGGTAGGAGAGTGCGTGGAGGGNGTGGAGTGAGATGAGAGGTAGGAGAGTGCGTGGAGGGAGTGAGATGAGAGGTAGGAGAGTGCGTGGAGGGAGTGTAGTGAGATAAGAGGGGAGAGGCAGGAGAGTGCGTGGAGGGGAGTAGAGTGAGATGAGTGGGAGGGNTAGGAGAGTGCGTGGAGGGGATTGGAGTGAGATGAGTGGGGGGAGGTAGAAGAGTGCGTGGAGGGAGTAGAGTGAGATGAGAGGGAGAGGCGGAGAGTGCGTGGAGGGGAGTAGAGTGAGATGAGAGGGAGAGGTGGAGAGTGCGTGGAGGGGAGTAGAGTGAGATGAGAGGGGAGAGGTGGAGAGTGCGTGGAGGGGAGTGAGATGAGAGGGAGGGTAGGAGAGTGCGTGGAGGGGAGTGAGAGAGATGAGAGGGAGAGACAGGGAGTGCGTGGAGGGGAGTAGAGTGATATGAGAGGTAGAGGTAGGAGAGTGCGTGGAGGGAGTGAGTGAGATGAGCGGGAGAGGTAGGAGAGTGCGTGGAGGGGAGTAGGCCTTCCCCCTAGGTCGACTCAGCCTCAAATGAGTACCTGATGCAGTGTATATAAACATCACGAGTGGGGGAGACAAAGGCGACCGGGCGTGGTGCTGACCGCTCACCGCTTCGCGTTCCGCACCTTCCTGCATAGGAGCTGCTCGCTCACAACACTTGTCTCTAAAGTCTGTGCAGGCTACACGGGGTACTTTTATCTGGTCTTCGGTGAATTTCACACCTTGAATCTCTCCCGTTGTGCAGATCACGCTTTACCTGGGCAAGCGCGACTACGTCGACCACGTTGATCACGTGGACCCCATCGGTCAGTTGACCCACTCATTGTCACCAGTTTCGCGAGTTCAACCCCTGGCTGGGGTAACTGGGCCCCTCTCTCCGGGGTCAATAGCACAATTGCAAAGTTGTGGGGAAATTCAACACCGCTTGTCCCGTACTCTGGGGTGACTCTGGCCCGGCCATAGGAACGTGCAATTTCCAACAAACGCCACGGGGTTGTGAACGCGAGATGAACACGGCTGGGACGCGTCGTTTCCGCACGATGGAGGAGCCATTTGGAAGCTGTGACGCGCATGACGGTGCCTGTGACGTCACGGCATCTACTTTAAGGACCCGGATTGATGAAGGAACCATGCCTGGAGTGAGAACTCCGTGGTTATCACCTGGCGATGTGCTTGCTGATCGCTGGGGGGGGGGGGGGGGGNCAGCGTGGATAGTGGTTAAATGACGTCACGCACCTGGGGGGGGGGGGGTCAGACATTTGTGACGATGTGTGACGATGGGGGGGGNAGGTTTGAGAAATGTGACGTCACGTAAAAATGCGCAACTTTAAATAAATATAGACAACACGTTCTACTTAATTAAATAGACTTTTTGATCAATTGTTTTCTCCCTCAACATAGCGCCACCTTAAATACGCACGACAATAGTTTAAAGCGATTTGAAGCATGTTTTATATTTTTTTTTGGGGGGAGGGGGGCAGAGCTTTGTGACGTCGTATTTGAGGGGGGGGGGTCTGACTTTTTGTGACGATGTGCGACGAGGGGGGGGGGGGGTTGAGAAATGTGACGTCACATCAAAATGTGCAACTTTAAATAAATATAGACAACACGTTCTACTTAATTAAATAGACTTTTTGATAAATGTTTTCTCCTACAACATCAAAGTGCAGCGCCACATTAAATACGCACTACAATGACAATAGTTTACAGCGATTTGAAGCATTTTTTATTTTCAAAATGGAAATGTGGTTTTGGGGATGGGGGAGAGCTTTGTGACGTCATATTTGAGGGGGGGGTCTGACTTTTTGTGACGCCGTGTGACGATGGGGGGGGGGGCTGCAAAAATCGTCCAAAATCGCGTGACGTCATTTATGGACGACCCTTAGGTCAGCGGTCGGGAACCTATGGCTCGCGAGCCATATATGGTTCTTCCAGTGACGGCATATGGCTCCCAGACAATTTTGAGTAGAAAAAATAATTTAAAAAAAATCTGTTTGTAACTGATTTTAAAATACTTGTGATATTACTTAATAATACTGTGTCATTTTAAAGTGAACAGAAATTAGTTTTGAAGATACATTTCACGGGTCACGCCTGCATGAAGCTCAACCTCACCACGTATGAACCAGACTACAAGGCCATCAGCAAAACCACGCAGCACCAGACGTCGCATTAAAAGTAAGACATATTTAATTTATTATACGTTAAAAATACTATATGGCTCTCAATGAAATATATTTAGAAATATTTGGCTTTTATGGCTCTCCCAGTCAAAAGGTTCCCGACCCCTGCCTTAGGTGCTACTCTCTAACAGCACTTGCCCCGACAGTCTGTTAAAGCTACCCGGGTTGGTATTTGCCTCGTGGTCTTCACTGCCTGAGAGTCGCGGGAGGAACTTCCATGAGCCGACTCGGTACCAGCTGCCGTGTTCTACCCCCGGTGGCTTTCGGGCTATTGCTGGTGCCTGGCTAAGAGCATCGGGGCGATCTTTGTCTCGCAGATGGGATCGTCATCCTTGATCCGGAGTATCTTAAGGAACGCAAAGGTGAGTTCTGTCTTCGTGTGGCGTGTCTTCATCATCACCATCGTCATCGCCATCGTCGTCGTCGTCATCAGCCGTGGTCCATCCACTGCTCGCCGGGCCGTCTCCGTGCCTCCGCGAATCTCGCTATCTTTCACGGCTCCTTAACGAGCCGGTCGCTCCATCTCCCAGGTGCAACGTTACCTGCGCGCTCTCGAATGCCACGCGGGCAAATGCGTTGAAGAAAAAAAAAGTGATTCTGTGCATTCATGGGGGGGGGGGGGATGGGGNCGGTGGGTGGGTGCAGTGCCCGGGAAACTCACTGACCGTGTGACCCCCCCCCCAAAGCGCGGGGCCCGGGGCGCTCGCCCCAAAGAACGCCTCTGTTTCTGTGTAATGGAACGTAAACGTGAGTGTGCGTCTCTGCACGTTGCCTCTCACGATGCTGGGCCCGTCGTTTCGAACTCTCACGACTCGTCGTAGATGTCCAAGGCTCCCCCGAGCAATACAAGCTGCTGATCTGATGTCAACAGATAGGCGCCCGAGTCTGGAATCGAACCCAGGTCCCTTCTGGTCTCTGAGGCGCTGATGTTCTCAACGTGCCGAGATGTTAACTACCTCGCCTGGTATGTCGGAGGTCGTGGGGTCGATCCCGACCCTGACGCCTGCTGCTGTATATTTGGAGTTTGCGTGTCTCTCTCTCTCTCATCATCATCACGGTGGCTAGGAGATGTTAACTACCTCGCCTGGTGTACAGGAGGTCGTGGGTTCGATCCTGACCCTGATGCCTGCTGTATATTTAGAGTTTGCATGTCTCTCTCTCTCTCATGATCACCATGGTGGCTAGATGTTAACTATCTCGCCTGGTACGCAGGAGGTCGTGGGTTCGATCCCGACCCTGACGCCTGCTGCTGTATATTTGGAGTTTGCGGTGTCTCTCTCCATGGCGGTCGCGTGGATTTTTCTCCGGGTCCTCCGGTTTTTCCCTCGATGCTTTCAGAGTATTTGGCTGCTATGACTTCCCACGTGATAAGCCACTTCATGAGGCTATCGCTTGTGGCCAGGTCGCTTCTGAAAAACCGCTGCCTAGCTTAGTGGCCCTTACCTGGTAAAATAAAAAAATAGTTTTAGTTTATTTTCATAAATAATATTTTATTTCTAGATTTGAAGCTTCCGTGACTGCAAGGATTCATACTCTTTGTTTTTTTCGGTAAAGTCACGTGGGTAAAAAATTAAATAAATCACGACGTTGCCGTCATCAGGTGGGGAAGCATGGCCTGCTGCCGATGCAGACTCTTTTAAAACGTCGAGTATGAAAGAGTTTTTAGTTGTATAGTACATTGTCTATGTTATTTGACTGCTGCTCTTTCCTTTCTTGGATTCCCCCCCCCCATTCACCCTCCTCCACCGCCGCCCCCACCCTGCAGCCTACGTGCAGATGACGTGCGCGTTCCGCTACGGACGCGACGACCTGGACGTGCTGGACATGACGTTCCGCAAGGAAATCTACGTGAGCACCATGCAGGTGTTCCCGCCGCTGCCCGAGGACAAGAAGCCGCTCACTCAGCTGCAGGAGCGACTCGTGAAGAAGACCGGTGACAACAGCTTCCCGTTCGTATTCGAGGTGTGAGCACGGCGTCCGTCCGGTCCGTCCGACTGGACCGACTCACCGACCGACCCACTGACCGACCGACTCATCGACTGACTGACCGACCTACAGACTGACCCACTGACCGACCCATCGACTGACCGACCGACTGACCGACTCACCGACCGATTTTCTGACCGACCAACCAAACAACTGATCCACCAACCGACCCACCCAGCGACCCACCAATTGACCTACTGACCGACTAACCGACCCACCGAACAACCCACCCACCCACCGACCCACCCACCGACCCACCGACCCACCCATCCATCCACCCACCCACCGACCCACCCATCCACCCACCCACTGACCCACCCACCCACCGACCCACCCACCGACCCACCCACCGACCCACCACCGACCCACCGACCCACCACCGACCCACCCACCCACCCATCCACCCACCGACCCACCACCGACCCATCCACCCACCCACCGACCCACTCACCCACCCACCGACCCACCCATCCACCACCGACCCACCCACCGACCCACCCACCACCCACCGACCCACCCACCAACCCGCCCACCGACCCACCCACCCGCCCACCGACCCACCTACCCGCCCAGGCGATGATGCAGGTGATGATGTGGGTGATGATGCAACGACTCTGCGCTCACTTTGCGTTCACGTTTGGATCGTCGTACTAACGACGCCGAGAGAGCAGCGAGTCGCAGAGAGAGAGAGAGGGCCGCTGTGGAACTGACTCCCTTTCGACTCTTTCAGCTTCCACAAAATCTACCGTGCTCCATCACTCTCCAGCCGGGACCGGATGACGCTGGCAAGGTGAGTGGCAACATTTTGAAAATAAAACTTGGTCCGATTTTAGCGTCGGTGCCAACTTGGTCTGATTTTATTTAGTTTTTTTTTNAATGATAAAAGTGTTTTTGTAGGTTTAGAGAAATGTAATTGTGTCGTGCACCCAACCACCCGACGCATCCAATCGGTAACGGTTCTCAAGCTGCGAACTAACGAGGCCAGTCAGTTCCTTACACCGGTTGTGTGTGTGCGTTGTACGTGTTGACTTGTTTTTTGGAAGTGTTGAATTGTTTTTTGGACGTGTTGAATTGTTTTTTGGACGTGCTGAATTGATTTTTGTACGTGTTGAATTGTTTTTNGTACGTACTGAATTTTGTTGTCCAAGTTGACTTGTTTTTTGGACGTGTTGACTTGTTTTTTGGACGTGTTGAATTGTTTTTTGGACGTGTTGAATTGATTTTTGGACGTGTTGAATTGTTTTTTGCACGTGCTGAATTGATTTTTAGACGTGTTGAATTGTTTTTTGCACGTGCTGAATTGATTTTTGGACGTGTTGAATTGATTTTTGGACGTGTTGAATTGTTTTTTGGACGTGTTGAATTGTTTTTTGTACGTGTTGAATTGTTTTTTGTACGTGTTGAATTGTTTTTTGTACGTGTTGAATTGTTTTTTGTACGTGTTGAATTGTTTTTTGTACGTGTTGAATTGTTTTTTGGACGTGTTGAATTGATTTTTGGACGTGTTGAATTGTTTTTTGGACGTGTTGAATTGTTTTTTGTACGTGTTGAATTGATTTTTGGACGTGTTGAATTGATTTTTGGACGTGTTGAATTGTTTTTTGGACGTGTTGAATTGTTTTTTGGACGTGTTGAATTGTTTTTTGTACATGTTGAATTGTTTTTTGGACGTGTTGAATTGTTTTTTGGACGTGTTGAATTGTTTTTGGACGTGTTGAATTGTTTTTTGGACGTGTTGAATTGATTTTTGTATGTGTTGAATTGTTTTTTGGACGTGTTGAATTGTTTTTTGGACGTGTTGAATTGTTTTTTGTACATGTTGAATTGTTTTTTGGACGTGTTGAATTGTTTTTTGGACGTGTTGAATTGTTTTTTGGACGTGTTGAATTGTTTTTTGGACGTGTTGAATTGTTTTTTGGACGTGTTGAATTGTTTTTTGGACGTGTTGAATTGTTTTTGGACGTGTTGAATTGTTTTTTGGACGTGTTGAATTGTTTTTTGGACGTGTTGAATTGTTTTTTGGACGTGTTGAATTGTTTTTTGGACGTGTTGAATTGTTTTTTGGACGTGTTGAATTGATTTTTGTATGTGTTGAATTGTTTTTTGGACGTGTTGAATTGTTTTTTGGACGTGTTGAATTGTTTTTTGGACGTGTTGAATTGTTTTTTGTACGTGTTGAATTGTTTTTTGGACGTGTTGAATTGTTTTTTGGACGTGTTGAATTGTTTTTTGGACGTGTTGAATTGTTTTTTGGACGTGTTGAATTGTTTTTTGGACGTGTTGAATTGTTTTTTGTACGTGTTGAATTGTTTTTTGTACGTACTGAATTTTTGTTGTCCAAGTTGACTTGTTTTTTGGACGTGTTTAATTTTTTTTGTACGTGTTGAATAGCTTTTTGTCCGTACCCAAAATTTCGTCAGTCACGCGACCTTTCTGGAGCGCATCTCGGCAGCAGACGTCGTCGGTTCAATGCGAGCCAAACTCTGGACCGGTTTCGACATTCGGTCTCTCATCAGCGCGGTCACCCTCCCTTGCTCGCTCGCTCGCCTGCTTCAAGCAACGCTGGTGCATTGCCGGAAGTCTATCGACCGAAGATCCATTCTCTCTCTCTCTCTCTGTGAGATATGGGTGCCCGTTTCAACATAAGCGGTAGCTTTGTCGAGGAATACACTTCCTGCAGGAGCTGTCCAGCACTTAGGAGCGGAACGTCGGACATTGTATCGATGCAGTGGTTGTGGTGGTGGTGGGAGGGTGTGATCGACGCTGTGTGTGTGTCCTTGTGCGTGTCCGCCAGCAAGCCTGTGGCGTGGACTTCGAGGTGAAGGCGTTTTGTGCCGAGAATCTGGAGGAAAAGATTCACAAAAGGTCAGAGTAGTGGTCAACGGGAGGAGGCTCACAGAGATGACCCGCGGACTCGCACAGAGACCCGTAGACTCGCACAGAGACCCGTAGACTCACACAGAGACCCGTAGACTCACACAGAGACCGTAGACTCGCACAGACAGCCTTAAACTCACAGAGAGACCCGTAGACTTGCAGACTTGCAAAGAGACCCGTAAACTCGCACAGTGGCTGTGTTGGTGTGAATCCTGTGAAATTGCAAGCCCACTGGCTATCAAGAAAGATTCGTTCACGAAGCCATCCTATATATAGACACAGACACAACGCAAGCAGCCGTCTTCAGGTGGAGAACAGGTCTGTCTTTCAGACTGCCTTCTCGACAGACCTGTTCTCCGCCTGAAGACGGCTGCTTGCGTTGTGGCCGAAACGTCGTGAGAATATTTTATTATGTTGAATTTTATTATTTTATTATTTTCCTTCTACGTGACTTTACCGAAAGAACCAAGTAGTCGAAACTTTATCTTTACCTTTGTCGCCCAGGAACTCTGTGCGACTGCTAATCCGCAAGGTGCAGTTCGCTCCCGAGCGCTCCGTGCCTCCGCCCAGGGCGGAGACGACGCGCCAGTTCCTCATGTCGGACAAGCCGCTCCAGCTGGAGGCCTCCCTCAACAAGGAGGTGAGTGGAGCACCCCCCCCCACCCCACGTGACACGCAGCCAAAGCGCGCGTGACGCTAGGCCGAAAGTTTATTTTTAAATCCTTTATATTAAGTTCACTTGCTTGCTTGCGCGCTTACGACCGTGCAAATCTTTCGGTCGTTTTTTAACCCACTTCCCGTGATCCAATCGAGCTGACATTTTGCACACAGACTCGTTGTGCGTGACAATTATTTTCGTGATTTTTTTTTCAAATTTACACTTTTAGGGAAAAAATATATATTTAATTACCAATTTCTTAATGGTGGCAGGCAATATCTGACCCATAGGTGGCAGCCATCTCAAGCCAGAGGACGAGAGGACTCTAGCCGCCACGCATATAAAGGATTTATAGTGAAAAACTTTGTTTTTACGGGTTAATTTTTTGCTTTTTTCGATTATGAAGTACCGTGCGAGAATCGGGATGTTTATGTGGGCCGTGGTGAAATCCATGAGCTCCGAAGCTATCCGAATGTGTAGAGAGAGGAGGGGGGGGGNTAACCGGAGGATCGGAGAATATCCACGCCACCACGGGGGGCCGAGAGAGAGAGACAGAGAAGCAGAACACTCAAAACTCCAAATATACAGCCGGCGGCAGGGTCGGGATCGAACCCACGGTGTGTGGGGTCAGAGATTCTGCGACCCCATCGAACCCGTCGTGCTGGGGTCGATGACGCTATCAGTGGTCCCTCCCAAGGCCGTTGTAGCTGATGGGATTGTAAGAAAATATATAACGAGTTACTGTTTGAGGCTGAGTCGACCTAGGAGAGGCCCTGGACCAGTGAGCGGGAATCGAACTCGGGTCGCCGGGTTCGTAGCGTAGCGCGCGAATCGCTGCAGCGCTGCCCCCCCCCCCCCACACACAGTNTAAAGACAAAGATCCCCCGTGTAGGTGAGTTGATGGGGCATGCTGTTGCGGACTATGAAGGCGGCACGGCAACAGGGGTGGGTGGCCAGCCACCACGCACTTTGCCCCAGTGGCGATGTACACACACACAACTTACTGGGGTGGGCTTTTCCAGCTTTACACCACGGCGAGCCCATCAGGGGACGGTAATATCAACAACGGCTCGAGCAAGCCTGAAGAAGTGTATCGGGTGAGTCCTTCCTGCACTCCGCCCCAGCGGAGGAGAGAGAGAGAGTGCCCGCGATACGCACAGAATATGGTTTATCCATAATAAATCCTCTTCTTGGTTCTTTCGGTAAAGTCACGTAGAAGGGAAGTAATAAAATAATACAAATAAAACATAATAAAATAATTCTCACGATGTTTCGGCCAGAACGCAAGCAGCCGTCCTCAGGTGAAGAATGAAACACCACCAAGCTTGGAGCTNTAAAGCTGGGGGGGGAGGTGGGAAGAAGCTCAAAAAAGCTCANTAGTTTAGCAATTTATGATGCGTAGGAGGTGGGCGGGGGGTTTCGTTTTAGCCCGTGCATTATTAGTTTTATTTTATTTTTATTATTTCTACGTGACTTTACCGAAAGAACCAAGAAGATGAATCCCTGCAGTCACGAAAGCTTTAAATCTAAAAGAAAAAAAACATCCATAATTCAGGTTTTTTTGTGGGCAGCATGGGGATGGTTTGATCAGGCGACAGCCAAATTTATGGAGAAGTTCACCTGTTTTTTTAGGAATCCGAGGAGCTATGAAGCTCTTTAGATCGCGTAAATAAAAAATAGAAATGCGTCGTTAAACCTGCCACCACCCGGCACAGCCAATTAGTAAGGTTTGTCACGTAAACAGAAGTGCAATTCGTACTGGTACAGCACGCCGGTTGTGTGTTGGAGAGCCAAGCCACAACATTTACAATCTGAGCTACGACGTTTCGCCAGTAATTACAACAGGCTTCATCAGGCGACAGACAGATTTGTGGAGAAGTCCACCTGGTTTTTTTGTATACTGGAGGAATCCGAGGAGCTATAAAGTCTTTTTCCACAGATGACCAGTGGGGCACGGGGTAAGAGCGTGACAACAACAAACGATTACAAACAACACGATAAGAGTGTAAAGTCCAAAAAGGTAAACAAATCACCCAAACACAAACAAAGTAAACTAAACCATCCCCATCCCACCAGACAAAGCCCACTGAGGCATTCACTTCTTTTCAAAAGCGACCTGGCCACGGAGGGCAGAGGAGCGACGCTCACAACAACGAGCGGAGCGCCGGGCGATAAAACACAGCAGTTGGCACAGTAGGGGCACAGGTGGTGCATCGCCAGTCATCTCGGTCAGTCGACCCGTGGCACCTGCTGGGTCTGTCCCGTGGACCTCCTGCCAGCGGGCGTTCTACACCTCACGTGGCCTTAAGGTGCACATAGCCTGGCACGAGCGCCGTGTAAGTCACCGCCACTTGGTGGTGAATGGCGGTTGTTGTTGTGTGCCGGGATAAGCGGTGGTGCAGCGGTTAGCGCGCCGTGCTACTAACCGGCTACGACCCGAGTTCGACTCTCCCCAGCCCAACACCAGTGACGATTATCTGAACCGGTTCTGGGCCACCCCTACGTCGACTCAGCCTCAAATGAGTACCTGGTGCGATTGTAAACATCGCCGCTGGGGAGACAAAGGCGGCCGGGCGTGGCGCTGGCCACGCCACCCAATCACCACGAATATCTGAACCGGTCCCTGGGCCTTTCCCTCAGGTCGACTCAGCCTAAAATGAGCACATTACCTCGTGCTCTGTGTAACCATCAGCAAAGGCGACCGGGTGGTAGCGTGGTGTTGTCCTACACCGCTGCCTCGCGTGCCGTTTCAAGGCCTTTGTAGGGCGCGACTCGCTTACAGCACTTGCCCCCCCCCCCACCCACGCCTACAGCGAGAACTATCTGGGTGACCTTTATTTTTAAATCCTTTATATTAAGTTCGCTTGCTTGCTTGCTTGCGCGCTTACGACCGTGCAACTCTTTCGGTCGTTTTTAACCCGCTTCCCGTGATCCAATCGAGCTGACATTTTGCACACAGACACGTTGTGCGTGACAATTAATTTTCGTGAAATTTTTTTCCCAAAATTTTACACTTTTTAGGAAAAAATAAATGATATTTAATTACCAATTGCTTAATGGTGGCAGGCAATCATCTGACCCATAGGTGGCAGCCATCTCAAGCCAGAGGACGAAGACTCTAGCCGCCACGCATATAAAGATTTATAGTGAAAAACTTTGTTTTTACGGGTTAATTTTTGTGTGTGTGTGTGCGCGTGCGTCTCTGCTGCTGCAGTGGAGCAGATCACAGACATAGTCTTGTACTCCAGGACAAGTACGCAAAGAGTGTCTGCGTGGAGGAGCCCACGTGAGTACGACACTTAATCCCCACCCCCTCCCGCTCGAGTGCGCAGGCGGTGCAACTGCGTCCCGTGATGACCCGCGATGACCCGTGGTCTAACTCTCACGAGGCGGATCGGAAACTGCGTGAAGCATCGTCGGGATGGGGTTCCAGGAAGTCAGAACCATTCAGATTCGGGAGAGTCGCGATCGACTGAACGCTTGGGGCGCGTGGGCGATTAGGGAATCAGGATACATATTATTAGGTTTTTTCGGTAAAGTCACATAAATAAAAAANTTCAAATTAATAAAAGTAAAATAAAAATGAAATAAAAATCACGACGTTTCGGAGGCAACACAAGCTTCCGTTTTCAGGTGGAACAGTCACAGCACGATAGCTGTATCAAGTGAGAGAAATTCCAAGAACACAGTATTTGCATATATACTGGTTGAGGGTGGAGGAGCCAAGGTAGGCCTTGAATATTATTTTTGTGAGGTTCGGTTCGGCTGAAGCACGCTGTTAGGAATGAGCCTTCGTTGCGTAAACTAGGCTTCCAATCTAGAAGAATCAGGATATTTGTTCATGCCACCGAAATCCGATGAGCTGTAAAGCTCACCACCACCGGCGGATTCCAGATGTCCAATATCATTGATCTGTCGCTGTGTCGATTGGTCAGAAGTTAAGCAGTGGCCTCGAAAACCATCCCTTAATTACGAATGTCAACATCGAACTGCGACGTCATTGAATCCCCCGTCCCCTTTTCTCTCGCGCGGCAGGGACACGGTGGGGCCGGCTAGCACCTACTCCAAGGTGTACAGCATCGTGCCCACGATGGGCGTGAACGTTCGAGAGAAGAGAGGAGTGGCGCTTGATGGGAAACTGAAACACGAGGACACCAACCTCGCCTCCACCACCATGTGAGCGGCCCCTACCTACATCAACACCACCATCACCCCACCACCTCACCACCACCAACCCCACCACCACCACACCACCCACCACCACCTCACCCCACAACCACAACCACCACCCCACCACCCCACCACCCCACCCCACCACCACCACCACCCCACCACACCACCACCAACCCCACCACCCACCACCAACACCACCCACCACCACAACCACCACCCNACCACCACACCACCCACCCACCCACCCACCACCACCCACCACCACCAACCNCACCCCCCACACCACCACCCTACCACCCCACNACCACCCCACCACCACCCACCACCACCACCACCCCACCACCACCACACCACCCACCCCACCACCACCCACCACCACCCACCTCACCACCACACCACCACACCACCACCACCACCCACACCCCACCACCACCACCACACCCACCACCACCACCACCACCACCACACCACCGAACGAAGTTCAACATGCACACAAAGATAAATATTCCCCCGTATAGCCTGTAACAGACTGTAGGGACAAGTGCTGTTAGCGAGCACCCATGAAGGCGTATTATCCGTTCAGTGTATTATCCGTTTTTTCCCCATTAAAACGATAGTCCCATTTAAGTGTTAAAAAAAGTAAGCATCCTGTATATATTCTTTGTATTCTTTGGTTCTTTCGGTAAAGTCACGTAGATAGAAAAAAAAGTGAATAAAATTTAAATAATTATTGCAGTCACGAAAGTTTAAGGTCAAAATTCCCCCCGTATATGTAAGGGGCCTATTTAATTACCAATTGCTAAGTGGTGGCAGGCAATCATCTGACCCATAGGTGGCAGCCATCTCAAGCCAGAGGACGAGGTAATTTTTTTTCTTATTTCAGGAGCGACCTGGCCACAAACGATCGCTCACAGAGCGTGAATATTCCGTTTTGCTGAACGCACAAAAGGCCGAGCGCGCGTATGAATTGAACACCCTCCTCCTCCTTCCCCTCCTCCCCTCTAAACCTCTGGGGCACGGGGTGCGTGGCCCAGGTTGGTGGAGGGCATGGACAAGGAGATGCTGGGCATGCTTGTCAGCTACCAGATCCGAGTGATGCTCACCGTGGGACGAGGAGGGTACGGCACATGCAGCACCGACTCGGCACACGCGCGCGCTTTAACATCGATATGGAAGTGGTTTTGTTGTTGCTGTATCAGAATCAGAATGTGTGTTTATTGCTGGGGGAATCCGATGAGATATGGAGCTCCTTTTCTTATAGATTTCCAGTCGGGGCACGAGGTAAGAACGTTACCACAACGAACACGATCTTCTTGGTTCTTTCGGTAAAGGCACGTAGAAGGGAAATAAAAAAAACATAAACATAATAAGATAAAATTCCGTGAGCATTGTATTTTATTATGTTTAATTTTAATTCTGTGAGAATTATTTTATTATGTTTTATTTTTATTATTTTATTGTTTCCCTTCTACGTGACTTTACCGAAAGAACCAAGAAGATGAATCCCTGCAGTCACGAAAGCTTTAAATCGAAACGAACACGATAATAGTGCAAAGCATAAGAAATGTAAACAAATCACCCAAACACATAAATACAACTAAACCATCGCCATCCTAGATTTGAAGTTTTCGTCACTGCATGGATCCATACTCTTTGATTCTTTCGGTAAAGTCACGTAGGTATTAAACTAAATAAATTAAATTAAATCACGACATTTCGGGCGCAACACAAGCGTTCGTCATCAGGTGGGACAACCACAGCAGCAGCAGTTGTGATTTAATTTAATGTTCAATTTAAAGCTTTCGTGACTGCGGGATTCATCTTCTTGGTTCCCTCGGTAAAGTCACGTAGAAGGGAAATAATAAAATAAAGGGGAATAGGAAAATAAATAATTAAATAATTATGCAACATAATGAAATCATATAATCATATAATAAAATAAAATAATAAAATGTGTCGTGTTTTATTTTTATTATTTTATTATTTCCCTTCTACGTGACTTTACCGAAAGAGCCAAGAAGATTAATTTATTTTGTTTTATACCTACGTGACTTTACCGAAAGAACCAAAGAGCATCGCCATCCTACCAGGCAAAAGCCCACTGAGGAATTCACTTGTTTTTTCAGGAGCGACTTGGCCACAAACGATCGCTCAAAGAGAGTGGGCCCATCATTTGGACATCCACAGCGCCGAAATAAATGTGAATAATCTTCGTGCAGTACCAGCACGTGACACGAGGGGGCAGCCCCTGCGTCACGTGTTCTTCAATTCGCAAGTTGCCACATCGATCTTGATTTGAAGCTTTCGTGACTGCAGGAATCCATATTCTCTGGTTCTTTCGGTAAAGTCACGTAGGTAAAAAATAAATCACGACACCATTGGAACCTCCTTTGCCAGTATCAAAATATGATAGTTGTTTTTTTACCCTTTTATCTGGCAACAAAACTGACACCTTTTTTACAAGGAGTCATGTTTGCATTGACCACAATACCTGCGGTCGGAATGCAAACAAAAAACATAACTCTGATAATGTATGCACTGTCCTTGTTGCCAGATAAAAGGGTAAAAAAACAACTATCAATAATCACGACGTTTCGGGCGCAACACAAGCGTCCATCATCAGGTGGGTAAGCATGGTCTGCTGCTGAGGCAGACTGTTTAAAAAGGTTTGAAATAGGTGTAGCCCAAGGGACTCACGCCATCTCGTATTCCACCAACGGTGCCTCTTAAAATATTGAGTTTGGTCTTTTTTTAAATCCTTTATATTAAGTTCGCTTGCTTGCTTAGGACCGTGCAAATCTTTCGGTCGTTTTTTAACCCACTTCCCGTGATCCAATCGAGCTGACATTTTGCACACAGACTCGTTGTGCGAGACAATTAATTTCGTGAATTTTTTTCCAAAATTTTACACTTTTTAGGAAAATATTATATTTAATTACCAATTGCTTAATGGTGCAATGCAATCATCTGACCCATAGGTGGCAGCCATCTCAAGCCAGAGGACGAGAGGATCTAGCCGCCACGCATATAAAGGATTTATAGTGAAAAACTTTGTTTTTACGGGTTATACTTAGTCCCCCGTTGCTTTTACCGCAATTCGGAATAAATGTCTCTCCACTTGCTATTTTGGTTTGCCGAGCCCTGCCCCAGAGAACACCACAACTGCTGCAGTACAAATTAGCCGGCGGGTCGTTCGCTGAGAGGCTTCGCCAGCATGCGCTCACTGTTGTCGTGTTTAGCGTCGTGTGTGCTATTTGCCGCATTTTGATTTTAAATGTGATTTGCTTTTTTTTTGTTTCTTGCGCAGAATCTTGGGAGACCTGGCTTCCAGGTAAGGGCTAAAGCCACTTCCTGATTCGTCATTTCACCGATCGCCCCCTGTTTTATTTTTTTAAATAATAATTTTATACGTATTTTAAAAGAAAATGTTTGCTTTTCGATTTAAAGCTTTCGTGACTGCAGGGATTCATCTTCTTGGTTCTTTCGGTAAAGTCACGTAGAAGGGAAATAAAATAAAAAATAAAACATAATTAAATAATTCTCACGACGTTTCGGCCACAACACAAGCAGCCGTCCTCAGGTGAAGAACAGGTCTGTCGGAAAGACAGCGTCATTCAGAATTATTTATAATGTTTTATTATTTNATTATTTCCCTTCTACGTGACTTTACCGAAAGAACCAAGAAGATGAAAAGGTTTGCTGGCGGCGCGCGCAAAGTGCGCGGTGGTGACGTCACCGCGCAACACGTGCGTGATGACGTCACCCGCATCCCACAACGTTGGAGGCTGGGTTCGTGCGTGCCGATGATGTCACGCCCCCCCCTCCACCCCCTCCACCCACCCTCCATCCAGCAGCGGATCGATCATCGGCCATAATTGATCCACTGCTGGATGACGGCCTCCCCAAGCCGCCACCTGCAATGCTGTCAAAGTTTGGGTACCAATAATGTTTTGTCATAACGAGGATGATCACTACGACATCTGCGATGAAGTGATTCATAGCCCCTCGGATTCCCCCTGTCGAAACAAACATTCTGATTCTGATTCCGTCAAGCGATGAGTTCTTAGCGTCCTATCATACATTTATATATCACCAAGAGTTGATCTCATCACTCTCTTCTTGGTGCTTTCGGTAAAGTCACGTAGAAGGGAAGTAATACAATAATAATAAAAAAAACATAATAAAATAATTCTCACGACATTTCGGCCACAAGCAAGCAGCCGTCTTCAGGTGAAAACCAGGTCTGTCGAGGCGACGCTGAAGATGGCTGCTTGCGTTGTGGCCGAAACGTCGTGAGAATTATTTTATTATGTTTTTTTTATTTTATTACTTCCCTTCTACGTGAATTTACCGAAAGAACCAAGAAGACGAATCCCTGCAGTCACGAAAGCTTTAAATCGAAACTCATCACTCTCGTTCCCACCTTTGGCTGCCACTCTGACATTAGTCTCCACCTCCAGCCATCACGCTGCCCTGACAAAGCCCCACTCGCATGTTTCATTTCTTCTCTTCTTTCTAACGGTCCATATTATCACTTTGGGTACGACGTACAAGAGAGATGCAAATTCATAGCACAATGGGAGGGGGTGGGGTTGATCATTGCCCGTGGCGTGTTTCTCCAGTGAGGTGTTTGTAGACCTGCCCTTCACACTTATGCATCCCAAGCCAGTGGAAGGCAGTAAGTCACACGCTCGCACGCTCGCACACACACGCACGGTCACACGCACGCACTCACACGCACGCACACACACGCACAGACACACGCACACACACACACACGCGCACACGCACACGCACGCTCACACACACACGCACACACGCTCACACACACACGCTTGCACACACGCGCACCCGCACACGCACACAACAACACACGCCATTCGCCACTAAGTGGCGGGCGTCACCACACGCTTGTGCCAGGCCATGTGCACCTTGAGGCCACGTGAAGTGTCGAACGCCCGCTGGCAGGAGGTCACGGGGCAGACCCAGGTGCCACGGGTCGACTGACCGAGATGACCGAGATGACTGGCTGATGCACCACCTGTGCCCCCTACTATGCCCAACTTGCTGTGCTTTAGCCACCCGGCGCTCCGCTCGTTGTTGTGAGCGTCGCTCCTCCGCCCTCCGTTGTTGTTGGAGGCGACTGCCTCCAACTGCCCAGTAGCGTCCTTCACGAGCCTCCTCCACTGAGGCCGATCTTGACACCGCTGGTACCAGTCATCGGCAAGTCCACTCAGCTCCACGTCCTCCTGTACCACATCACTCCATCTCTTCTCTAGCCCGTGCCACGCCCGTTTAGCCCCCTCGATCCGGCCGAACAAAAGCTGTTTAGGCATGCGGTGGCTGGGCATGCGGGCTACATGACCCAGCCAACGCAGCCTTGCCTGCCGGAGGAGCTCACTGATGGAACTTTGCCCAGATTTTTCAAGGACTTGTGAGCTCCTCACACAATCCAGCCTGGTTAAACCCAGGATGGATCGTAGGCAGGCCAGCCTAAATGTTTCCAACCTCGCGGTGCCGGATGGGCAACACTGTCGTGGGCAGTGCTGTAGGGGAGGGCCAATGCCCATTGGCCTCTCCCCTCATGGCGTCTGTGACCACCACAGTGGCTAAACGGGGGCTCTGGACGGGTGCGAGGGCTGGTAACCCTCCCCTTCAATTAACCACCACAAACTACGAATTAAACATGAACCACACGCACACACACACACACGCACACAATCACACACACTCACACACACGCACGCGCGCACACACACAGACACACGCTCACACACGCTCGCACACACACGCACACACACACACGCACGCTAACACGCACACACGCGTGCCAGGCCATGTGCACCTTGAGGCACGTGATGTCGAACGCCCGCTGGCAGACACGGGCAGACCCACACACGGTCACTGACAGATGCATACTGGCGAGCACCACCCCCCCTCGTGCCAACGCTGGCACAAACGCCCGCACAAACACACACACGCGCACACACACGCACACACACACGCACGCTCACACACGCACGCACACACACACGCACGCTCACACACACACGCACACACACTCACACACACACACGTTCACACACACACGCGCATAGACACACACACACGCTCGCACACACACACGCACAGACACACAGACACACGCACAGACACACAGACACACACACACANGTACACACATAGATAAAGGTCCCGCCTCTCCCCGTGTAGCCATACAGATTGCTGGCACGAGTCCTGTTAGCGAGCGCCTATTAAGGGTGGGCCGGCCAGCACCAAGCCTGGCCGCGTTTGTCTCCCCTTGCAGAAGTGTACGAACCGCGCCGGGTACTAATTGTTCAGGCTGAGATCGAACTTGGGAAGATCCTTACCGCCGATTCTTCCCGTGAGCGGGGATCGAACTCGGGCCACGAACTCCGCACACGCGCAATGACAAAGCTCCCCCGTGTAGCCACACCGACTGTTGCGGGTCAAGTGCTGTTTGGGAGCCCCTATCGAGGCTTGAGCGGCACCCATATAGGCTGGCGTGACCAGCAGCACCCTCGGCCGCCTTTGTCCCCCATTGTCTGATGAGTGTGTCTCGTCGTTTGAGGAATCTCTGCTGATGTTCCACGAGTCTTCCTTAACGCTGCTATTCTCTGTCTCTCTCTCTGTTGCAATCGGGAATCAAACATTACAGTAAAGTAAGTTGCCACAATGTCACAAGTATTATATATAATTGTGTAGCAATACATTACAATAATGGTTCACGATTACATTTGATGGTTGTGCCATTCTCATTGGGGTTAAGGCTGTCACCGAGGAGTTCCGTTTCATGCCCACAGTACACAGCAGTTGCACAATACGGAGGGGGCGGGTGGGGGGGGGCTATGCTGCTACGTGTGATACCCAATTGAGTATTTATTTCATTAGACCTCCTTTTCCAGTACCAAAATATAATAATAGGGGTTTCCCTTTTTATGGCAACAAAACTGAAACCTTTTACAAGGATTCATGTCTGCATTAACCACAATACTTGCAGTCAAAATGCAAACAAAAAACACTCTGATATATATGCATTGTCCTTGAAACTGATTGGTCCACACCAAGGGCGGCTTTTTTTTGAGCCTCGACCCAATAATAGGACTTTTTAAAAAAATTAAAATAGGAAAAAGGGGAAAACCCTATTATTATGATGAGTATTCATTTACTTACCAAATTCAGACCATGACACCGACGTACTTCAATGGCCTGCTGTTTCGAGTGTAGTATTGCTTCTATGGGCAGTATTAACCGGGACAGTGTTGAGTCTATGGGCAGTGTTGAGTCTATGGTAGTGTTGAGTCTATGGGTAGTGTTGAGTCTATGGGCAGTGTTAGTCTATGGGCAGTGTTGAGTCTATGGGCAGTGTTGAGTCTATGGTAGTGTTGAGTCTATGGGTAGTGTTGAGTCTATGGGCAGTGTTGAGTCTGTGGGCAGTGTTGAGTCTGTGGGAGTGTTGAGTCTATGGGCAGTGTTGAGTCTATGGGTAGTGTTGAGTCTATGGTAGTTTGAGTCTATGGGCAGTGTTGAGTCTATGGGCAGTGTTGAGTATATGGGCAGTGTGGAGTCTATGGTTGAGTCTATGGCAGTGTTGAGTCTCCCTCCCCCACCCACCACGTCTCTATTTGAAAACATCCAAATATAGGACCGCAGAGCTTGGATGGATACACTTCGTTGCCGTGGGACTGGCTGCCTTTCTCGCTCGCCTGTGTAATGCCCACGCTCCATCAAAATCACTCGCTCGCTCTCTCTCTGTGAAAGTAGTTAACAAACTCCCCCCCTTATCGATTACAGAGAAGGCGACATCATCATCGAGGATTTTGCTCGCAACACCTGCGACGGCAAGAAAGAGGTGGAGGATGAGGAGGCGGCCGAGGCCGAGGGGTGACGTCACACCCCCCCCGTCACGTGACCCCCCTCCACGTGCTTCGTCAGGACGGCGGTTGGGTTGCCCGTGTGTCGTCACAATCGAGCCAGCCGTCGATCATCATTATCTCTGGAGACAAGTCAGCGCAAAGCAATCACGCGTATTATTGTTGTTGTTGTCATGAATTAGGAAGCTTAGATTGTATTATTATTCCGCTGGTGTACTAGGGAAGCCAAGCTGTGTGTGGTAGAGGGCGATGTTACTGCTGCTGCTGTGACTGTGTGTGATGTCGCCATTGATTAGCTAGCAGGTCAAGCTTTCAGCATTGGGGGTGTTATTGGTCAAAATCACGCAGACGCTGTGTGGAGAACCCGGAGAAAACCCGTGCAGCAGAACAGGGGGAGGTAGGGGAGGGAACGTACAGACTCCACACATGATGGGCGTCAGTCGGGAGTTGAACCCAGGCCCTTCTGGCTTTTCAATTTCCTCCTGCTACCACGGTTACCGCTGCCGTCAGCTGCTTTACGTATCGAGATGCACGCCCATGTTGAGGTGTGGGGCTGTAGCAGGCGGGTGGCCTCACCTCTGCCGTGTTCGTCCGTCAATCCTGCAGGTCACAGCTGGTCACTCACCTCGCAGACTCACTCACTCACACACAGACACTCACTCATCGGCTCACTCACTCAGCCACTATACTGCAAGTCACAATAACTCACAGAGTCACTCACACACGGACACTCACTCATCGGCTCTCTCACTCAGCCACCATACTGCAATTCACAATAACTCAGACTCACTCACTCACACACAGACACTCACTCATCGGCTCACTCACTCAGCCACCATACTGCAAGTCACAATAACTCGCAGACTCACTCACTCACACACAGACACTCACTCATCGGCTCACTCACTCAGCCACCATACTGCAAGTCACAATAACTCACAGAGTCACTCACTCACACACGGACACTCACTCATCGGCTCACTCACTCAGCCACCATACTGCAAGTCACAATAACTCACAGAGTCACTCACTCACTCACACACGGACACTCACTCATCGGCTCACTCACTCAGCCACCATACTGCAAGTCACAATAACTCACAGAGTCACTCACTCACTCACACACGGACACTCACTCATCGGCTCACTCACTCAGCCACCAACCATACTGCAAGTCACAATAACTCACAGAGTCACTCACTCACCCACTCACCCCTTAGTTCTGCAACTGTGATTACCAAAACAAAAATGAAAGTACAGCATCGCACGTGGTATCATCCCAGTAACACGTGCTCCAACTCTCACTAAGACTGCGTCCCCGATGTCGCCGTTACGTGTGTGTGTTAGAGAGTCTTAGACCGCAGGGCGTGGACTCCCGCTGTAGCTACGTTACACTGTGGGTACAAATAAATGAATAAACACATTGTCCTGCGGAGGGAGCTGGTGGGAACGTTGGGTTGCTCGGTCAATGGCCAGGGTCAACGGCGGCGTGGTGTATTCCGCAAATATGGCCGACTGTGAGGGCGGGCACAAGCTGGCGTGAGTAGGTTAAACGTTGAGTTTTATAAGGGCACCACGGGGTGACCAGCCCTCCCCTCCCCACCCAGCTCCTCCCCACCCAGCCCCTCCCCACCCTCCCCACCCTCCCCTCCCCACCCAGCCCTCCCCACCCAGCCCCTCCCCACCATCCCCTCTCCACCCAGCCCCACCCTTCCCATTTTTGGATGCACGACGGACGGACGGACACAATAATCCCTGTGGGCTGGTGGAACCAGGTGGTTCTTACCAGTAACAGTGGCGCTATAACAACTAATGATGTCGCTGTTAAGGGCTGGACTGTGGTCTGTGCAGTGGCTGATTTTTCTCAGGTACGTGCGCGTATTTCCCGATTTGTAACGCAGCGCTAACGTGGCGAAGGGCACGAGTTCGCGAGTGGCTGTTATTCGTATCGGCTGGGGTTTACTATCAATTACAGGGATTCCTCTACTTACGAGCATTCGACTTACGAACTTTCAGAGATACGAACAAAGCTGGTCCGTATGTCCAGTTGCCTGTTCGGACCGAGAGCCGTAAGTGGTGGCATCTACATCTGAAGAACATTAAAACCGGTGGCATCTACATCTCAGGAGATTATGCAACTTTTTAAAGCCATTCCCGTGTTTAGTGCACACGTGTTGGAAATCGACAGAAGTAAAGTTGGACTTACGAACACATCGACTTACGGGCAGAACATCTTGAACCTAACTAGTTCACAAATAGAGGAGTCCCTATACTGCTTAATGCTTTGAATTAAAGATCAACCTGCTGAATATCTGTGTATGTCCGTATTTGTTTGTCTGCAATGAACCATGATTGGAACCGGTCCTGGGGCCTCTCCTAGATCGACTGAGCCTCAAATGAGGCTCAGTGTGTTCCGTTGCTGGTTAACACAACACAACTCATGAACTAATAAAGGTGACGTATTGTCACGTGGACATTTATAGTAGCAGCCAAATACTACAATCGCTTGATGTTGGTTCTAGACGCGGAGGGAAATAATTAACCCGTAAAAACAAAGTTTTCACTATAAATCCTTTATATGCGTGGCATCGGTTTTATTTTATTATTCATTTCAGTTTTTCTTGAGTAAGAGTTTCATTTTTATCACATTGGTATTTTAAATTAAATATGAAAAAAAATTTCCCTAAAAAGTGGAAAATTTTGGAAAAAAATTTTCACGAAAATAAATTGTCACGCACAACGAGTCTGTGTGCAAAATGTCAGCTCGATTGGATCACGGGAAGTGGGTTAAAAAACGACCGAAAGATTTGCACGGTCGTAAGCGCGCAAGCAAGCAAGCAAGCGAACTTAATATAAAGGATTTAAAAACCGGAGGAGTCGGAGAAAAATTCGTGCGACCACGGCGAGAACGCGCAAACTCAAATATGCANCAGGCGTCAGTGCCGTGATCGATCCCACGACCTCCTGTATACCAGGCGAGGTTGTTAACATCTCGCCACGGCGGGGAATGTTAGTAGTTCAAGTTCATTTATTAGGTATAGCCCTGTGAGCCATTCGGCTCTTGAATCGGGTGCAACCGCAACAAACAAAAAACTAAAACATGAAACAAGAAAACATCTTAAAGTGACTATGTGACTATGTGCAAACTGAAAATCCAGGAAATGAACAAACAGACTGTGCCTCCATCCCACTGACCATCCCTCCACGTAAAATAAAATATGTAAACGTATTTATACAGATCTCATAGAGCCAGATTTGCGTAATTTCAGCAGCGTTGGTTCAATACGAGAAAAGCTCTGGATCCGTTTTGACAATCAGTGTCTCATCATCAGTCAGGAATTCATTGGATCATCGGTTGAATACAAATCAACTGAACCGGTTTTGACATTCAGTGTCTCATCAGCAGTATCAATAATTGATTGGACCATCGGCTCAACACACGTAAACTGAACCGGTTATGACATTCAGTGACTCATCAGCAGTGTCAATAATTGCTTGGACCATCGGCTCAACACACGTATACTGAACCGGTTTGCAGACATTGGACCATCGGCGTCTCATCGGCAACCGGCTTGCCCGGCCATCGATGGAGCAAACTCCAAGACGTCCGTTTGGGTTATGGCAACAACCGACTGATGTAAACCCCATTCACGCACAAGCCGCGTGTCCGTTATCACAGGAACAGCTGCGGCTGCCAACTAAAAGTGTTTGGGGCTGGAGTGTGGTGGAGGGGGGGGGNCTGTGTGGTGGTGGGGAGATGGCTGGGTGGTGGTGGTGGAGGGAGGGGAGGGGAGGGGGGGCTGTGTGGTGGTGGGGGAGATGACTGGGTGGTGGTGGTGGAGGGAGGGAGGAGGGAGAGCTATGTGGTGGTGGGGGAGATGACTGGGTGGTGNTGATGGTGGTGGAGGGAGGGGAGGGAGAGCTATGTGGTGGTGGGGGAGATGGCTGGGTGATGGTGGAGGGAGGGAGGAGAGCTATGTGGTGGTGGGGGGAGATGGTTGGGTGGTGGATGGTAGATCACACGTCCCCCTGCTGCGTTCGGGTGACGGTGTCTGTCAGTTCTAAATATACCCCGGGCGACACACGCAGAGAGACAGAGAGACAGAGAAGGCCATCGCCTCGCCTCTCGCGGTCGTGAAGACACAGGAGATGGAGCCTCTGTTGCTGATGATGATGATCTGGGCGATCGGACATCCCGCGGGTAACGAACTCCTCGCATCGGCTCGACTCGCGTCGTGATTCCACGGAGCGCTTGCGTCTTTAACCGGGCGTCGCGCACGACTCTTTCGCACCGTACTTAGGCCAACCGTGTTAATCGGAGGCGACATGTGTGTTGTGTGTGTGAGTTTTTGTTGCTATTGTTCTTGATAGTCTTCTTCTTGGTTCTTTCGGTGAAGTCACGTAGAATGGAAATAATAAAATAATAAAAATAAAACAATAAAATAATTCTAACGACGTTATTATGTTTTATTTTATTATTTTATTATTTCCATTTACGTGACTTTACCGAAAGAACCAAGAAGACGAATCCCTGCAGTCACGAAAGCTTTAAATCGAAAATTCTTGATAGTCGTTGAGCGATACCGGCCCTGGGCCTCCCCTAGGTCGACTCAGTCTCAAATGAGTAACCTGGTGCGGTTGTGTATAGTAAACATCGCCACTGGGGAGACAAAGGCGGCCGGGCGTGGTGCTGGCCACCCACCGCCTCGCGTGCCGTGCCGGCCTTCATAGGTGCTACTCGCTTACAGCACTTGCCCTAACAGTTTGTTAAGGCTACACGGGGAGTCTTTGTCTTTGTTAAGGAAGTGTTTTTTTTGGTCAAATGATTCACATGGAGGCGGGAGCTCAGCTCCTGTTCACAGCCTCAACCAGTGGTGGGAATTCCACATTCCTATGGCGGGGCGAGGCTATCCACAGGATAACCACTCTTTTGACTTCCCCACAAAGTAGTGCAGTGCTCTACTCACGTTAGGGAACTTGTTTTAACCATACTTCACCACGCTGGTCACCGCAGATTGTTCGAGAGGGAGAGCCGAGCGGGTTACGTAATCACTTGTTGCACGCATGTTAAGCCGTGGCCGGATATCGAACTCCGGTTTTCTCACCTCCACATTGAGACACGCGCATTGAGATGACCCAGATTATTTTGTGATGCTATAAATGTCCAAACGATGGGGTGGCTTTTTAAATCCTTTATATTAAGTTCGCTTGCTTGCTTGCGTGCTTGCTTGCTTACGACCGTGCAAATCTTTCGGTCGTTTTTTAGCCCACTTCCCGTGATCCAATCGAGTTGACATTTTTCACACAGACTCGTTGTGCGAGACAATTAATGTTCGTGAAATTTTTTTNCCAAAATTTTACACTGTTTAGGGAACAAATTAAATATTTAATTACCAATTGCCTAATGGTGGCAGACAATCATCTGGCCCATAGGTGGCAGCCATCTCAAGCCAGAGGACGAGTGAACTCTAGCCGCCACGCATATAAAGGATTTAGAGTGAAAAACTTTGTTTTTACGGGTTACTTGTTACGGGTTCATTTCTTTGAGTGATCATTTGTGGCCGGGTCGCTTCTGCCAAAAATAAGTGAATATCTAGGTGGCCTTTAGCTTGGTAGGATGGGGTGGTTTAGTGTTGTATTGTTTTGATTTAAAGCTTTCGTGACTGCAGGGATTCATATTCTTGGTTCTTTCGGTAAAGTCACGTAGAAGGGAAGCAATTAAATAATAAACAAATATTAAATATAAAACAATACAATTTTCTTGCTGTGGATTTCACAGCTGATGATGATTGCTTGTGTCGAAACGTCGTGATAATTTTATTGTTTTATATTTTTATTTTTTATTGTTTCCCTTCTACGTGACTTTACCGAAAGAACCAAAATATGTTGTGTTGTGTTTTGGTGTTGGACGATGTGTTTACTTTTCTTGTACATGGCACTACACATCGTGTTTGTGTTATCGTTTGTTGTTGCAACGTTCTTACCCCGTGCCCCCGACTGAGCAGCTGTGACAAAAGCGCTTATAGCTCATCGGATTCCTCCCTGCAGTCTACATCATAAACATTCTGCCTCTGAACTCGGCACGAATGAACTCGGCGGGACTGAATGCGGTTCCAGTGGGGTAAAGGCGCGGCACTGCAACGGCCTTCGTACGGCACTGCTGGGAGAAAGTCGTCTGAGCTATAGGAAGCCCTCGACAGCTCCCCCCCCCCTCCCCAAACCCCATCCCCCTCTCTCTCTCTCGACTGCTTTTGGCCTACTCTTCCACGCTGGCGATACTTCTTCAAAGTGCCGGGAGTCATATTCTTAGTTTTGTTCGGTAAAGTCACGTAGGTAAAACATTAAAATTAATAAAAGTAAAATAAAATAAAAATCACGACGTTTCGGAGGCAACACAAGCTTCCGTCTTCAGGTGGAACCGTCACAGACACGACAGCGTATAAGTAAATGATCAAGTAAATGATACAGCTGTCGTGGCTGTGACGGTTCCACCTGAAGACGGAAGCTTGTGTTGCCTCCGAAACGTCGTGATTTTTATTTTATTTTACTTTTATTAATTTTAATGTTTTNACCTACGTGACTTTACCGAACAAACCTAAGAATATAACTCCTTGCAGTCACGAAAGCTTCAAATCTAGAATTAGTGCCGGGAGTCACCCCCCCCCCCTCTCCACGCGGTCCATTGTGGTGGACGCAACTTGACGATGAGGGCGAGGAGTGACAGGTATGAAGAGAGAAAACAAAACGTTGCGCCCCTTGGTTTAGACTGCCGCACCCGGAGATCGCGCGCGTGCCCAGCCCCTGGCGACCTGCTGCCTGTGCCCGAGATGGCAACTCCAGTTTGAGTCTCCGTCGCCCATTCATTTTCCTTCCTCCCGTACCCCCCTTACCCCTCCCTATACCCTACTAACCCCCTATACCGTGACCACCCCCGTACCCCCTCCCCTATCCCCTACTAATTCCCCTATACCGTGACCACCCCCGTACCCCCCTCCCCTATCCCCTACTAATTCCCCTATACCGTGACCACCCCCCCATACCCCTCCCTATCCCCTACTAACTCCACTACCGTGACCACCCCCCAACCCCTCCCCTATCCCATAGGCACCCCTATACCGTGACCACCTTTCCTACCCCTCCCCTATCCCCTACTAACCCCTGTACCGTGACCACCTCCCCTATCCCCTCCCCTATCTCCTACTAACCCCCNTATACCGTGACCACCTCCCCTACCCCCTCCCCTATCCCTACTAACCCCCTACCATGACCACCCGTTACTTATCCCCTTGCACGCCACTGCCATTTAAACAATTTTCATTGTGAAGCACCTGGCTCAACGTTGCGCTCTCTCTGTGTCTCTACACACACACAGAGAGTAAGATATGTCTCTCTCTGTGTCTCTACACACACACAGAGAGTAAGAGATGCCTCTCTGTGTCTCTACACACAGAGAGTAAGAGATGTCTCTCTGTGTCTCTATACACACAGAGAGTAAGAGATGTCTCTCTCTGTCTCTACACACACACAGAGTAAGAGATGTCTCTCTGTGTCTCTACACACACACAGAGTAAGAGATGTTTCTCTGTGTCTCTACACACACACAGAGAGTAAGAGATGTCTCTCTGTGTCTCTACACACACAGAGAGTAAGAGATGCCTCTCTGTGTCTCTACACACACACAGAGAGTAAGATATGTCTCTCTGTGTCTCTACACACACACAGAGTGTGTAAGAGATGCCTCTCTGTGTCTCTACACACACATAGAGTAAGAGATGCCTCTCTGTGTCTCTACACACACACAGAGTGTGTAAGAGATGCCTCTCTGTGTCTCTACACACACACAGAGTAAGAGATACCTCTCTGTGTGCAGCACTGCTCGTGAGTGGCGAGAACCAGGAGGCGCGACTCTTCAGAGACCTCATGACCGGCTACAAGAAGGCGTCGCGCCCGGTGAGCACCCAGGGCACGGTGATCGACGTGCTGGTGAAGATGACGCTCACCAACCTCATCTCGCTGGTAAGATCACGCGCCCCGGTGGTGGTGGTGGTAGTGGTGGTAGTGGTGGTAGTGGTGATGGTGGTAGTGGTGGTGGTGGTGGTGGTGGTGGTAGTGGTGGTAGTGGTGGTTGTGGTAGTGGNGGTTGTGGTAGTGGTGGTGGTAGTGGTGGTGGTAGTGGTGGTGTGGTGGTAGTGGTGGTGGTGTGGTGGTGGTAGTGTGTGGTAGTGNTGGTAGTGGTGGTGGTGGTGGTTGTGGTAGTGGTGTGGTAGTGGTAGTGGTGGTGTGGTGGTGGTGGTGGTAGTGGTGTGGTGGTGGTAGTGGTGGTGGTAGTGTGGTGGTGGTTGTGGTGGTGGTTGTGGTAGTGGTGGTGGTAGTGGTGGTGGTAGTGGTGGTGGTGGTGGTGGTGGTGGTGGTGGTGGTGATGGTGGTAGTGGTGGTGGNAGTGGTGGTGGTGGTAGTGGTGGTAGTGGTGGTGTGATAGTGGTGATGGTGGTAGTGGTGCTGGTGGTAGTGGTGGTAGTGGTGGTAGTGGTGGTGGTGGTGTAGTGGTGGTGGTGGTGGTAGTGGTGGTAGTGGTGATGGTGGTAGTGGTAGTGGTGGTGGTGCTAGTGATGGTAGTGGTAGTGGTGGTTTNGGTGGTCGTGGTGGTGGTAGTGGTCGTGGTAGTGATGGTGGTTGTGGTGTGGTGGTGGTGATGGTGGTAATGGTGGTCGTGGTGGTGGTGGTGCTAGTGATGGTAGTTGTGGTGGTTGTGGTGGTAGTGGTGGTAGTGGTCGTGGTAGTGGTGATGGTAGTTGTGGTAGTGGTGGTGGTGGTGGTTGTGGTGGTGGTAGTGGTGGTGGTAGTGGCGGTGGTTGTGGTGGTTAGTGGTGGTAGTAGTGGTGGTCGTGGTGGTAGTGGTGGTGGTAGTGGTGTGGTGGTAGTGGTGGTGGTAGTGGTGGTGGTAGTGGTGGTAGTGGCGGTGGTAGTGATGGTGGTGGTGGTAGTGGTGGTAGTGGTGGTGGTGGTGGTAGTGGTGGTGGTAGTGATGGTGGTAGTGGTGGTAGTGGGGGTGGTAGTGGTGGTAGTGGTGGTGGTAGTGTGGTGGTAGTGGTGGTGGTGGTAGTGTGGTCGTGGTGGTGGTGGTGGATAGTNGTGGTGGTAGTGTGGTAGTGGTGGTGGTAGTGGTGATGGTGGTAGTGGTGGTAGTGGTGGTGGTAGTGGTGGTGGTGGTGGTAGTTGTGGTGGTGGTAGTGNTGATGGGNTGAGGGTGGTGGTGGTGGCAGTGCCGGTAGTGGTGGTGGTGGTGGNAGTGGTAGTGGTGGTGGTGGTGGTGGTGGTAGTGGTGGTGGTAGTAGGTGGTGNTGGTGGTAGTGGTGGTGGNAGTGGTGATGGTGGTGGTGGTGGTAGTGGTNGTTGGTGGTGGTGGTGGTGGTGGTGGTGGTGGTGGTGTAGTGGTGTAGGATGGTGGTAGTGGTGGTGGTAGGGTAGTGGTGGTGGTGGGTGATGGTGNTAATGTGGNGGTGGTGGTGGTGGTGGTAGTTGTGGTGGTGGTGGTAGTGNGGTGGTGGTAGTGGTGGTAGTGGTAGTGGTGGTGTGTNGTGGTATGGTGGTGGTGGTGGTGATGGTGGTGTGTAGTGTGTGGTGGTGGTGTAGTGGTGGTGGTGGTGGTGGTGGTGNTGGTCGTGGTGGTGGTGGTGGGTATGGTTGTGGTGGTAGTTGTGGTGGTGTGGTAGTGGTGGNGGTGGTAGTGTGGTGGTGTGGTGNTGGTAGTGGTGNTAGTGGTAGTGTGATGTAGTGGTAGTGGTGTAGTGGTGGTGGTAGTGTGATGTTGGTGTGGTAGTGGTGGTAGTGGTGGTGGTAGNGTGGTGTAGTGGTGGTAGTGGTGGTAGTGGTGGTGGTGTAGTGGTGGCGCCGTGGCAGTGACGCTTTCGTCTCGCAGCGATAAGTTCCTCGTTCGATTCGCGACTCGGGCGCCTTTGTGCGTAGAGTTCGCATGTTGTACCCTGTTCTGCAGAGTGTGAGTGCAGATCCGGGAATGTGCTATTAAGAAATGGGCCTTACCATCAGTCTCACAACAAACCAAACACCTGCCTGGGTATTTTATGTGATCAAACACTCGACCCCCTCCACTCCCCATGAGTGATGGGCAGTTCTGGAAAGAGTGGAGAAGTTTCCGTACCTGGCAGTGAGCTTTTGACAATCCCCAGACTGGCAGTGGAGGTCTCGCTCCGAATCAGTCTGGCCGCATTATCTTTGCATCGGCTGCGTAACGCTGCTGTGTGGCAGCTACCTGGCCTATCGCTCCGCACGAATATTCCAATCTTCTCGGCCACAGTCATGCCCTCCCTTTTTAAATCCTTTATATTAAGTTCACTTGCTTGCTTGCTTGCACGCTTACGACCGTGCAAATATTTCGGTCGTTTTTTAACCCACTTCCCGTGATCCAATCGAGCTGACATTTTGCACACAGACTCGTTGTGCGTGACAATTTATTTCGTGAAATTTTTTCCCAAAATTTTCCACTTTTTAGGAAAAAAANCAATATTTAATTTAAAATACCAATGTGATAAAAATGAAACTCTTACTCAAGAAAAACAGAAATTTATAATAAAATAAAACCGATGCCACGCATATAAAGGATTTATAGTGAAAAACTTTGTTTTTACGGGTTAATTTTTCTGTGCTGATCAGTCCCACCCGACTGCCTGGACCCTGATCAGTCCCACCCGATCTGCGCTGGTTTGAAACGTCCAGGCTGGCCTGTCCACGCTCCATCGTGGTTTAACCGGGCTGGATTGTGTGCGGAGCTCGTCAGATCCTTGAGACATCTGAACATCACTCCGATCATCAGCGCTACGAACCCGCTCACGGCCAACGTCGCGATGAATACCCGAACTGGTCCCGGACCTCTCCCTAGATCGACTCAGCCTTAACTGAATACTTAGTGCTATGTGTCAGCGTCAGCACTGAGGCCTGGCGTGGCGCTGGCTACTCACCTAGTCGTGTGCCGTGCCGGCCTTCATCGGCGTTCACGAACAGCACTTGCCCCAATGGTCTGTGCAGGCTACACGGGGGAACTTGTTCTTTGTCTTTGTGTTCACAGAAAGAGCGAGATGAGATCTTGACCACAAACGTGTGGCTTGAGCTGGTGAGTAGCAACTCTCCCTGAGTACACCCACGTGTGTAATTTCGACATCGACATCACCGCCACTGTAGTGAAAACAACAGGCCAATTCGTTACTGCTTCAGCACACCGGTTGCGCGTTGGAGAGTCAAAACCCACTACAACGTTTGCAATTCGAGTACCGGACGTTTCGCCGGTAAGGACAGGAACCCGGCATCGTCAGGCGGACAGCCAGGGAGTTGTGGTGAAACCCACCACCACCTCCTCCTCCTCCTGTTGCTGTTTGGTCTTCAGGAAATCCTCGAGTTGGGATATTTTAAATCCTTATATTAAGTTCACTTGCTTGCTTGCGCGCTTATGACCGTGCAAATCTTTCGGTCGTTTTTTAACCCACTTCCCGTGATCCAATCGAGCTGACATTTCGTGAGAAAAATTCCATAACTTTACACTTTTTAGGAATTTTTTTTATATTTAATTACCAATTGCTTAATGGTGGCAGGCAATCATCTGACCCATAAGTGGCAGCCATCTCAATCCAGAGTATGAGAGGACTCTAGCCGCCACGCATATAAAGGATTTATAGTGAAAAACTTTGTTTTTACGGGTTAATTTTTTNCCGGCCTGGTCGTCTTTCGGCTCTGACCTCCGTCAACCTCCACCCTCCCCCCCCACCGTTACCCCATCAGCAATGGGAGGACGAGCGGCTCAAGTGGACGGACGAGACTGAGTACGGGTCGACAATCCCTGCCCTAGATGGTGTGGCTGCCCGACATCGTGCTGAACATAGGGCGGAAGGGGGGGGGCGACGGATGTCCATACACCTCGCCCATCTCTCACCACCCCCCCCCCTACAATCTCACATCTTGAAACGATACCTGCATGGGACAGATTTCGGGCGCAAGAATTATACTCGTAGTTCTTTCGGTAAAGTCATGTAGGTAAAAAATAAAACTAATAAAAAATTAAATAAAAATCACGACGTTTCGGAGGCAACACAAGTCTCCGTCATCAGGTGGGACCGTCACAGCCAGATTGCTGCATCAAGTGAGGAGGGATTCAAGATGCAAGCTCTTAAATACATTCTAGATTTGAAGCTTTCGTGACTGCAAGGATTCATATTCTTAGGTTTTTTCGGTAAAGTCACGTCGGTAAAAATTTTAATTAATAAAAATAAAAATCACGACGTTTCGGAGTCAACACAAGCTTCCGTCTTCAGGTGGAACCATCACAGCACGATAGCTATAATCACCATCACCACCGCCATCGTTACTATTTGTTATCCATGACCGCGGCATCTACGTTTGGCCGCGCGTGGCTGTGCGCGCGCGTGTGCGTGCAGCGTCGACGGCCAGTTCGAGATCACCCTCTTCGTCAACGTGCTCATCTACCCCTGGGGCCTCGTGTACTGGCTGCCTCCGGCCATCTACCGCAGCCCCTGCTCCATCGTGGTCACCTACTTCCCCTTCGATTGGCAGAACTGCTCGCTCATATTCAGGTGACGCCGACGACGGAACGATGCGGTGGGCTCCCCTTGCCCGCGAACGAGTTTGGGTTCCAGAAGTCTGTTTCGTGAGTCGATTTGTTTCGTAAAGTCCAACTTTTACCCCCTGTCGATTTCCAAATGCATTGTAACGGCGTGGACGCTAAACACAGGAGAATGGCTTTAAAAGCTGTATGATCTCATGTAAATGTAGATGCCACTGGGTCTTCACGTTCTGCAGATGTAGATGCCACTGGTTCATCACGTTCTGCAGATGTAGATGCCACTGGTCTTCACGTTCTGCAGATGTAGATGTCACTGGGTCTTCACGTTCTGCAGATGTAGATGTCACTGGGTCTTCACGTTCTGCAGATGTAGATGCCACTGGTTCTTCACGTTCTGCAGATGTAGATGCCACTCGGTCTTCAAGTTCTGCAGATGTAGATGCCACTGGATCTTCACGTTCTGCAGATGTAGATGCCACTGGGTCTTCACGTTCTGCAGATGTAGATGCCACTGGTGCTTCACATTCTGCAGATGTAGATGCCACCGCCGCCGCCATCTATTGCGCGGCGGTTTAATTTACGACTCGTGGTCCGAACAGGCAACTGGACATACGGACCAGGTTTGTTCGTATGTCTGAATGTTCGTAAGTCGAATGTTTATAAGTTGAGGAGTACTTGTATTACCTCGTTTTCTGTGTTTAGTTTAATCATCCTTCCACCCCCGGCCCCCACTACTGTGATTAGCACGATTGGCTGGATACGGTTGGTGCGAAAGAAGTTCAACATACATACTGGACATCGACTCAGAGACCCACGTACTACACAGAGCTCCATAGACTCACACAGAGACCCATAGACTCATACAGAGGCCCATATAATCACACAGAAGCCATAGACTCACGCAGAGATCCATAGACTCACACAGAGATCCATAGACTCACACAAAGACCCAGAGACTCACACAGAGACCCATAGACTCACAAAGAGACCCATAGACTCACACAGAGACCCATAGACTCACACACAGACCCATAGACTCACAAAGAGATCCATAGACCCTGATTAGTCCCCTGACTCACTGGACCCTAATTAGTCTCCTGACTGACTAGATCAGTCCTCCTGATGGACTGGACCCTGATCAGTCTCACCCGACTGTCTGGACCCTGATCAGTCCGCCCTCGTCGTCGCTCCTGTGAGCAGGTCCCAGACGTTCAGCTCCAAGGAGATCAACTTGGTGCTCACGCTGGAGGACAACGCCACCGTGGAGTGGATCCACATCGACCCGGAGGCCTTCACAGGTCCCACGCCGCCACCAGCTTCGTGCAAGCGCTTACCCCCCCTCCTCTGCGGCATGCCACATTGGAGATCAACTCCACACCACGCTAAAACACCGCGTTACTAGCGCGCGCCCTATTGCACGCAGTGCCAAACGAAGCCTTACTAACTAATCCCTCACTAACGCATCCCTTATTAACGCATCTCTTACTAATGCAACCCTTACTAACGCATCCCTCACTAACGCATCCCTTACTAACCCAACCCTCACTAACCCAACCCTTACTAACGCATCCCTTACTAACGCATCCCTTACTAACCCAACCCTCACTAACCCAACCCTTACTAACGCATCCCTTACTAACCCATCCCTCACTAACCCATCCCTTACTAACGCATCCCTTACTAACGCATCTCTTACTAACGCATCCCTTACTAACCCAACCCTCACTAACCCACCCTTACTAACGCATCCCTTACTAACGCATCTCTTACTAACGCGCCCCTTACTAACGCCTATACTAATATATACGTGAAACAAACGCCTGGCTAAAAATGCCTTAATAATAAAAAAGACACCTTACTAACGGACGCCCGACTAACGAATGGCTTGCGCGTCGAACTTCCTTCGCACCACCGTAACGTAGCCGCACGTGCTCATCGGAGATGCCTCACTCGTATTGAATCTCTCTGTGCACAGTGGCCTTACTAACCTGGGTGCGGGGGGGGGGGTAGTGGCACGGGGTCGGGGTAGAGAGAGGAAGGGGGATGGAGCGAGGGGGGGGTAGCGGTGAATCTGGCGACCCGAGTTCGATTCCCGCTCAAGGCCAATATCGGTGACAATTATCTGAATCGGTCCTGGGCCTCCCCTAGATCGGCTCAACCTGAAAAATTAGTGCCTGGCACGGTGGGTAAACATCGGTACTCGGGAGATAAAGGCGGCCGGCGTGGTGCTGGCCACCCACCCCTCGCATTCCATGCCGACCTTCATAGCTGCTATACTCTTAAAAATGAAATAAAAATTAATACATTAAAAATTGTTTTATTTTTATAAATTTAATTTCATTTTTTACCTACGTGACTTTACCGAAAGAACTAAGAGTATGAATCTTTGCAGTCACGAAAGCTTCAAATCTAGAATTCATAGCTGCTACTCGTTAACACCACTTGCCCAACATCCTGCAAACATGATGCCTTGTATAAAGGTGTCAGATTTTGTACCAGTTTAAAGGGTAAAAACCTACTACTATATTTTGCCACTGGTAAAGGAGGTCTCAGTGTAAATGCTTACCCCAAGCTCTCAATACTCTGATAGTGCGCTGTCTTTGAGTTGTACGCCTTTTGGCGTCATCTTGTCCAACACCAATGGAGACTAGGCTCTAAGAAAAGCTGTCTCGGGTGTGGACCAATCAACTTCAAGGACAGTGCATATCATTATCATCATCAGAGATGTTTCTTTTTGTTTGCATTTTGACTTCTTGTGTTGAGCTTATTGCAAACATGATGCCTTGTATAAAGGTGTCAGATTTTGTACCAGTTTAAAGGGTAAAAACCTATTACTATATTTGCCACTGGTAAAGGAGATCTCATAGTGTATCCTGCCAAGGCTATACTTTGTATTTGAAGGAGGGGAAGAGTCGTGGTTGTGGTGGTGGGGGGGGGGTCTTGCTCAGGGATGACGTCCCCCCCCCCACCCTACCCCCCCACCGCCCACCACAGAGAACGGGGAGTGGTCAATCCGCCACCGCCCGGCGAAGAAGATCACCAACGAGCGGTTCCAGCCGGAGGACCTCGAGTATCAGCAGGTCACCTACTTCCTCATCATCAAGAGGAAGCCTCTCTTCTACGTCATCAACATCATCCTGCCCTGCGTGCTCACCTCCTGCCTGGCCATCCTCGTCTATTTCCTACCTGGCAAAGGTGCGCGCGCCCCCGCTGTACACGTGTGTGCGTGTACCACGTGTGCGCGTGTGTGTTGTGTGCGCGTGCGTGGGAGCGGTGGTGCAGCGGTTAGCGCACTGCGGTGCGAACCCACGGCCGAGTCCGATTCCCGCTCACGGCCAACGCCGGTGACGATTATCTGAACTGGTCCTGGGTCTCCCTAGGTCGACTCAGCCTCAAATGAGTACCTGGTGCGGTATGTAAACATCGCCACTGGGGGACCAAGGTAGCCGGGCGTGTTGCCACCCACCCCTAGTGCGTCGTGCCGGCCTTCATAGGTGCTCGCTAGCAGCACTTGCCCCAACAGTCTGGTAAGGCTATAGGGGGATATTTGTCTTTGTGTGTGAGTGTGCATGTGTGAACCGGTCCTGGGCCTCCCCTCGGTCGACTCAGCCTCAAATTATTCGCTGTTGCGGTGGTGTGTAAACATTGCCACTGGTGCCATTGGGGAGACAAAGGCGGCCGGGCGTGGTGCTGACCACCCACTCCCTCGTGTGTCACCGTGTCGGCCTTCATAGGCGCTGCTCGCTAACAGCACTTGCCCCGACAGTCTGTTAAGGCTACACGGGGGTCTTTCTCTTTGTCTTTTTCTCCTCCAGCCGGTGGACAGAAGATCACTTTGTCCATTATGGTGCTGCTGGGGCAGACTGTGTTCCTCATCCTGATCTCCAAGAAAGTGCCCGAGACATCTCAAGATGTCCCGCTCATCGCTAAGTACGGATACTCCCGTTCCACCAAAGATATCACAATCAGAATATTGATTTTCTCTTGTTACGTCACTCACAAATGGGTGCACTTTGTAAATCGAGTCCTCTGGTGCTGTCACTCACAAATGGGTGCACTTTGTTTATTGCCGCTCCCCACCCCCCGCTCCTTCCCCCCATCAAGGTACCTCATGTTCAAGATGATCGTGGTGGTCGTCATCGTGGCCAACTGCGTCGTGGTCCTCAACGTGTCCCTGCGGACCCCAAACACGCACAGCATGAGCCAGCGCACCCGAGAGGTGGGCTCCGTACGCTCGCTCGCACGCGACAGCCGCGACGAGTCTCAAGGCTCGCTGCTCAGGAGGATCCTGCCAAGTTTTTGGGAGATGGGGGAGGGGTGGGGGATATTGCTCTACTGCTGCTGTGTGGTCTAAAATCGAGTCATTGATTTGGCAGGTAATCGCTCTTCGGCTTTGGGAGTTTTTTTGCACGATTGCAGTTCCCTGTGGGTGTGGGTTTAGCTATGGAGGAGGAGGAGGGGGATAACGGTAGAGCCCTGGTGAAACACACGTGGAACGGCGGTAGAGAGAATGTACAAACTCCACATACACACTCATAAAGC
The DNA here is from genome assembly GCA_018977245.1 of Lethenteron camtschaticum. NCBI lineage: Eukaryota > Metazoa > Chordata > Hyperoartia > Petromyzontiformes > Petromyzontidae > Lethenteron > Lethenteron camtschaticum. The sequence goes on along the minus strand of MU249612.1, from coordinate 8,822,386 downwards.
GAAGATCACCCGTGTCACCTTTAACAGGTAATAAAGCGGGAGGTCTTAAGATATCCAAACGCCAAATAGAAACCTTACTCATTGGTTCTTTCGGTAAAGTCACGTAGGTAAAAAATAAAATTAAAATAACATAATCACGACGTTTCGATTGCAACACAAGCAATCATCGCCAGGTGTGAAAAAAACAGCAAGAAATTTGAAAAAGAGGCAGTTTTTTCTGAAATGTATTGTATTTTATTTTTATTGTTTAATTGTTTACCTACGTGACTTTACCGAAAGAACCAAGCATATGAATCCCTGCAGTCACGAAAACTTTAAATCAAAATGTTTAAATTTTTCATACTTTGATACTGGCAGGACAGGTCACAACCCAATCACCCACGACTCACTCACCCATCACTCACCCATCACTCACCCATCAATCACCCATCACTCACCCATCACTCACCCATCACTCACGGTGAGACTGACCAATGGCACCAGGATAGTATCTACCCCACTAAACTCAACCGATAGTTTTTTACTGGTAGGAACCTCCTGGTTACATCAGCCCACAGGGGATATTGTGTCTGTCCGTCCGTCGTGCAGGGAGGGGCTGGGTGGGGAGGGAGGTTGGGAGGGTGGGGCTGGGTGGGGAGGGGAGGGTGGGAGGGGCTGGGTGGGGAGGGAGGGGTGGGGCTATGTGGGAGGGGCTGGGTGGGAGGNTGGGGACTGGTGGGGCTGGGTGGGGAGGGGCTGGTCACCCCGTGGTGCCCTTATAAAACTCAACGTTTAACCTACTCACGCCGGCTTGTGCCCGCCCTCACAGTCGGGCATATTTGCGGAATACACCACGCCGCCGTTGACCCTGGCTGAGCAACCCAACGTTCCTACCAGCTCCCTCCGCAGGAGGAATGTGTTTTACCAGTTGCAAGTCCCACTGAGCTATGCAGCACTCATTCAGAAGCGGCCTGGCTATCACGAGTATAGCACACGTATTAGAGCACCCAAATACTCTGAACGCGTGACGTTGATTCTAAATGTGGAGGGGATAACCGTGACCCGGAAAAAATCCACGCGGCCACGGGGAGACAGAGACACCGCAAACTCCAAACAACACAGGTGAAAGGGCGTAATATAACCCACGACCTCCTGTGAGGCGAGGTATTTAAATCTCCTAGCCACCGTATTGAGCTGGAGAGTAGAGAGATAAAACTCCAGATATTACAACAGGCGTCAGGGTCGAACCGAACCAGACCTCTGCGGTCCAGAGGGAGTTAACATCTCCTAGCCACCGTATGATGATGAATTAAATTCAAATTCAGATATTACAACAGGCGAGGGTCGAACGAACCCACGACCTCCTGTGGACCAGGCGAGCCATCAACATCTCACCACAGAGCGCCCGCTCATCACGCTCGATCACCATCCTGGCGCACACCAAAACACAACAACAACAACCCATACTCTTATCTTTCGGAAGTCACTAGGTAAAAAATGAAATAAAAATATTAAAAATAAGACAGCTAATCTTGTTGTGACGGTCCCACCTGATGACGGAGACTTGGTTGCCTCCGAAACGTATTTTTTTTTATTTTATTAATTTTAATTTCATTTTTTACCTACGTGACTTTGAAAGAACTAAGAGCATCAATCCTTGCAGTCACGAAAGCTTCAAATCATCAACAACCCAGCAACGGGTGGCAACCCCAAATGTGCATCTCACCCCCCCCACCCACACCACCCCTTCAGATCTTCATTGAGCTGCTGCCACGTCTGCTGAGGATGATCGCCGAGGAAGGCGCCGGCGGCGGCGAGCCGGAGGCGGAGGCCGAGGCGGGCTGGCCGGGTGGCCCTCCGATGGCCGGCGAGGGGGCCACGACGTCGAAGTTCCCTGGGCCTCATGGCGAAGGCCGAGGAGTACATGATGAGGAAGCCGCGCAGCGAGCTCATGTTCGAGCGCAGCGGCAGCGGCACGGCTCACCGGGGCGCCCAACGGTGAGGGGCCTGGGTTCGAATCTCGAACCAGGTGGTGGTGGTTGTGGTGGCTGGGTTCGAATCTCGAACCAGGTGGTGGTGGTGGTTGTGGTGGTTGTGGTGGTTGGGTTCGATTCCCAACCAGATGGTGGTGGTTGTGGTAGCTGGGTTCGAATCTCGACCATGAGGTGGTGGTTGTGGTGACTGGGTTCGAATCTCGAACCAGGTGGTTGTGGTGGTGGTTGGGTTCGAATCTCGAACCAGGTGGTGGTGGTGGTGGCTGGGTTCGAATCCCAACCAGGTGGTGGTGGTTGTGGTGGTGGTGGCTGGGTTCGACGAACCCTGGTTCGAATCCGACCAGGTGGTGGTGGTTGTGGTGGCTGGGTTCGAATCTCGACCAGGTGGTGGTGGTTGTGGTGGTGGTTGGGTTCGATCCCCAGCAGGTGATGGTGGTGGTTGTGGTGGCTGGGTTTANATCCGACCAGGTGGTGGTGGTGGTGGTGGATGGTTCGATTCCCGACGAGTGGTGGTGGTGGTTATTCGTTCTCTCTCTGTCTCTGTCTCTTCTCTTAGTCGCCGTGAGAGTTTCCGTTCTCCGCTTTCCTTCTCCCGTACTCCTCCNACTGGGCAGGAGCCTCCTGACAAAGAGTGCTTGAGACTCGCTGAGGCTCTGTCTGCTCGGTGAACATGTGGAGCCTTAACAATAACAACAACCATTAGCACCTCATTTGCCAGTAAAAAATATGATAATTGTTTTTTACCCTTTAATCTGCCAACAAAACTGACACGTTTTTTACAAGGAGTCATGTTTGCATTGACCACAATACCTGCAGTCATAATGCAAACAAAAAACACAACTCTGATAATGTATGCACTGTCCTTGAAGTTGATTGGTCCACACCCGAGACAGCTTTCCTTAGAGCCTAGTCTCACATGGTGTTGGACCAGATGACGCCAAAAGGCGCACAACTCAAAGACAATGCACCATCATAATAACAACAACAACGGCAAACAGGCGGCGGTGACGTCACCACGCGCCTGTGCCAGGCTAGGTGCACTTCGAGGCTATCACTTGAATATCGAAGGCTCGCTGCTGGCAGGAGGTCACGGGACAGACCCCCAGGTGCCGTGGGTTGACTGACGTGAGATGACCGGCAGATGATGTTGAACTTTTTTTCACCGTACATAGAGCCGCAACTTGTGTGTGCGGTGTGTGCGGTGTATGTGCGGTGTGCGTGCGGTGTGTGCGGTGTATGTGCGGTGTATGTGCGGTGTGCGTGCGGTGTGTGCGGTGTGCGTGCGGTGTGTGCGGTGTATGTGCGGTGTGCGTGCGGTGTGTGCGTGTGTGTGCGCGTGTATGTGCGGGGTGCGTGGTGTGGTGCGTGTAGTGCGATGGCGGTGTGCGTGTATGTGCGGTGTGTGCGGTGTATGTGCGATAGTGTAGTGTGTGCNTGCGTGGTGTGTGCGTGCGTGTGTGCGTGTATGTGCGGTGTGTGCGGTGTGTGCGTGTGTGTGGTGTGCGTGCGGTGTATGTGCGGTGTATGTGCGGTGTGCGGTGTATGTGCGGTGTGTGCGGTATGTGGTGTGCGTGCGGTGTGTGCGGTGTAGTGCGNTGTGCGTGCGGTGTGCGTGCGNTGTGTGCGGTGTATGTGCGGTGTGCGTGCGGTGTGTGCGGTGTATGTGCGGTGTGCGGTGTGGTGTGCGGGTGTGCGGTGTGCGTGCGGTGATGTGGTGTGCGTGCGGTGTGTGCGGTGTATGTGCGGTGTGCGTGGTGTATGTGCGGTGTATGTGCGGTGNGCGTGCGGTGTGTGCGGTGTATGTGCGTGTGCGTGCGTGTATGTGCGGTGTGTGCGGGTGTGCGGTGTATGTGGTGTGCGTGCGGTGTGCGTGGTGTATGTGCGGTGTATGTGGTGTGCGTGCGGTGTGCGTGGTGTGTGGTGTATGTGCGGTGTGCGTGCGGTGTATGTGCGGTGTATGTGCGGTGTGCGTGCGGTGTGCGTGCGGTGTGTGCGGTGTATGTGCGGTGTGCGTGCGGTGTGTGCGGTGTATGTGCGGTGTGCGTGCGATGTATGTGCGGTGTATGTGCGGTGTGCGTGCGGTGTATGTGCGGTGTATGTGCGGTGTGCGTGCGGTGTATGTGCGGTGTATGTGCGGTGTGCGTGCGGTGTGTGCGGTGTATGTGCGGTGTGCGTGCGGTGTGCGTGCGGTGTATGTGCGGTGTATGTGCGGTGTGCGTGCGGTGTGTGCGGTGTATGTGCGGTGTGCGTGCGATGCTGTGTGTATGTGTGGTGCGTGTGGTGTACGTCCGGTGTATGTGCGGTGTGCATGTGTGTGCGTGCGTTGTACGTGTGGTGTGCGGTGGGCGTGCGTGTGGTACGTGCGATGCTGTGTGCATGTGGTGTGTGTGTGGTCTACGTGCGGTGTGCGTGCGGTGTGTGCGGTGTGTGTGCGGTGTGTGTGTGGTCCGTGTGGTCTACGTGTGGTGCGTGCGGTGTGCGTGTGGTATGCGTGGGGTGTGCGTGCGGTGTGAGTGTGGTGTGCGATGCTGTGTGTATATGGTGTGCGTGTGGTCTACGTGTGGTGTGCATGGGGTGCGTGCGGTGTGCGTGCGGTGTGCGTGCGGTATGTTTGGTCTACGTGTGGTGCATATGGTGTGCGTGGGGTGCGTGCGGTGTGCGTGCGGTGTGCGTGCGGTGTGCGTGTGGTATGTGTGGTCTACGTGTGGTGTGCATGGGGTGCGTGCGGTGTGCGTGCGGTGCGTGCGGTGTGCGTGCGGTGTGCGCAGGCGCCGACGGCGTCAACGTGGGCACGACTCCGGAGCTCTTCAAGAACCTGTCGCAGTACGGAGCGGAGATTCGCTCCATCGTCGACTCCTGCAAGTTCATCTTCGAGTGCATCCGCGACCAGAACGATTTAGGCAGCGTGAGTCACCCATCCCACCACCCCACTTCCCCCTCCCCCCGTCCGAGGCGACCCCTGAACCAAACTAAAAACTAAAAAAAAAATTATTATATTTTGGGTGTTTTCGGTAAAGTCACGTAGGTAAAAAAATTAAAATTAATTAAAGTAAAATAAAAATCACGACGTTTCGGAGGCAATACAAGCTTCCGTCTTCAGGTGGAACCGTCGCAGCACGATTGCTGTGACGAAAAAACCGAAGAATATGAATCCTTGCAGTCACGAAAGCTTCAAATCTAGAATTAATACACACACATAATACACACGCGAATAACACACACACAAAACCACGATACGAGTGCAAAGTCGAGAAAAGGTAAGCAAGTAACTATAAACAAATAAGCTAATAAATAAAGTCTCTGGTTTTTTCGTTAAAGTCACGTAGACAGAAAAAATAATAAATAAAACGCGACGTTTCGATCGCAACACAAGCGGCCGTCTTCAAGTGAGAAAAACCCTCCAGCCAAACTCTTCCTTCCCCAGACTTGAAGCTTTCATGACTGCGGATTCATTTCTTGGTTTTTTCGGTAAAGTCACGTAAGTAAAAAATAAAATTTAAATGAATAAAAGTAAAATAGAAAAAATAAAAATCACGACGTTTCGGAGGCAACACAAGCTTCCGTCTTCAGGTGGAACGTCACAGCACGATTGCTTTACCGAAAAANCCCAAGAATATGAATCCTTGCAGTCACGAAAGCTTCAAATCTAGAAATTTTTTATTATTTACCAGGTCAACCCATTGAGCTACGAAGCTATTTTTACTCCTTTATATTAAGTTCACCTGCTTGCTTGCTTGCGCTCTTACGACCGTGCAAATCTTTCGGTCGTTTTTTAACCCACTTCCCGTGATCCAATCAAGCTGACATTTTGCACACAGACTCGTTGTGCGTGGCAGGCAATCATCTGACCCATAGGTGGCAGCCATCTCAAGCCAGAGGACGAGAGGACTCTAGCCGCCACGCATATAAAGGATTTATAGTGAAAAACTTTGTTTTTACGGGTTAAATTTTTCACAAGCGACCTGCAATCACGAGTGATAACCCAACGAAGTGGCTTATCGCGTGGAAATGTAGAGCGGCCGGATACTCTTAAGACGCAGTAACTGTTGCTACGTCGGTATTGCCGCTACGGTGACGCTCCCGATTAACGCACGGAAGCCGAACGGGACGGTGAACCATCATAACACAACGCAGGCCGGGTCAGTTCGTAAGTCGGGCACGTTCGTATCTCGGGGACTGTGTGATATATACTCTTAGGTTTTTTCGGTAAAGTCACGGAGATAGAAAATAAATATAAAGTTAAATTAACATTTTAAATAAAAGCAAAACGCCACGACGTTTCGATCGCAACACGAGCGGCCTTCATCAGGCAGAGAGAAAAGCGGGGGCCAGCCTCCAAATCGTGTTTTTTTGCTTTTATTGTTATTATTATTTTAATTTCATTTAATTTTCTATCTACGTGACTTTACCGAAAGAACCAAGAAAATGAATATCCACACCATCACTCTCCGCTCCATCCACCCCCACGCCACCTCTCGCGTCCCCTCCCACCCATCTCGTGTCGTCGTGCTAACGAGGGCCCCTTCCACTCTCCTTGCAGGAGAATGACGAGTGGATCCTCATGGGCCAGGTCATCGACCGCCTCTGCTTCTGGCTCATGAGCATCCTCATCTTGCTGGCACGCTCAGCATCTTCCTGATGGGCCATCTGAACGCGGTGCCGTTGCTGCCTTTCCCAGGAGATCCCAAGACATACACCCCGCCCCTATAGGGGAAACGCCACCCCTGCACACACCCCCACCCGCCCCTATAGGGGAAACGCCACCCCCTGCACACACCCTCACCCCGCCCCCCACACACGCACACAAAGACAAAGATCCCCCGTGTAGCCTGTAAGAGACTGTTGGGGCAAGTGCTGTGTTGAGAGTGGCACTTATTAAGGGAGGCTCTGTGGTACATGAGGGGTGGGTGGCCATCACACACAACAACAACAAGAACAACCACCGCCATTCGCCATCTTGACACCGCTGGTACCAGTCATCGGCAAGTCCACTCAGCTCCACGTCCTTCTGTACCACATCACTCCATCTCTTCTCTAGCCCCTGCCGCGCCTATTTAGCCCCCTCACAGACACCCCCACACGCACACCCCCACACGCACACCCCCCCACACACACACCCCACACCCCCCCACACACACCCCCCACACACACCCCCCCCACACACACACCCCACATGCACACCCCCACACGCACACCCCCCACACACACACCCACACACCCCCCCACGCACACCCCACACACCCCCACACGCACACCCACACACATACCCCACACACACACCCCACACCCCCACACGCACACCCCCACACACACCCCACACACACACCCCACACACACACCCTCCACACACAACCACAAGCACACCCCACACACACCCCCACACACCCCACACACCCCACGCACACCCCACACACACCCCCACACACACCCCCCATACACACCCCCCACACACACCCCCACACACACCCCCACACACCCCCCACACACCCCCCCACACACACCCCNACGCACACCCCCACGCACACCCCCTCACACCCCCCACACACACCCCCACACACCCCCACGCACACCCCCACGCACCCCCACACACACCCCACACACACCGCCACACACACCCCCACACACACCCCACACACCCCCCACACCCCACACACCCCCACGCACACCCCACACGCGTGTGGCTGTCGTCGGGTGGTGGAGGCTTCGTGAGGGCACCAATTCGGTGTCGGGTCACCACGTGGTCTCGCCACCAAAGTCTCCGCTAGTTTAGGCCACGAAACCTTCACGGTTCGTAAACTTGACATATTATCTGTCACGAGTGCGCGTAACACAATCGGCACCGGTCGATTTTTTTTTATTAATTCTTAATCGACCTACACGCGTGCTTTTGCGTCGTGCAACCCTCCACCACCTCGCGCAAGTCGACGGCACAAAACGATTCGTGTGGCCTCGGGAGCTTTCGACAGACGCGATGGCGTGACGCCAAGTAGCGCATTAAATCGTTTGTCCACGCGACTCCACGCGGACTTGTCGTGAAAACCGCATTCGCGTCAAGGGGGTAGAAAACGAACGTCATCGATCAGCTCTTCATCCCCCCCACAGAAGTTCCAGTAGGGAACGTGTCGGCAAATTATAACAACAACAACACCACTATGAGACATCTCCTTTACCAGTGGCAAAATATAGTAGTAGGTTTTTACCCTTTCAACTGGTACAAAAACTGACACCTTTGTACAAGGTATCGTGTTTCAATAACCACAACACAAGCAGTCAAAATTCAAACAAAAAAGAAACAACTCTGATAATGATATTCACTGTCCATGAAGTTGATTTGTCCACACCCGAGACAACTTTCTAAGAGCCTAGTCTTGAAAGGGTAAAAACCTATTACAACAACAACACCAAACAAACCATTTAAATACACACCGATGGGCGTGCGACGTCGAAATTTTCTTCTACAAAGTTCATGTGCAGTGCAGTCGGTTCTCATTTAGGCCGCGGTAGTAGCAGTCGTCGGATGAAAAATAGGAAACGGTTTTCGCCTTTCTGGCAATACAACAGGACGCGATGAGACGTTCCAACAGCAATTAGAAGCTTTTTGCAAATGAATCAAGTCCGCGGACTTGTGGTGAACATACAAACAAACACGTGGCTCTGATAATTAAAAATGACGCATTGTCTTTGAAAGTGATTTGTCCACACCAGAGTCAGCCGCCGCCTTCTTTGTGGCCTCGTTTGGCCAGTGTCAGTCCAGAGGACGCCACGAGGCGAACGGCACAAAGACAAAGCACGTGCCATCATAGCATTGAGAGTTCGGGGCGAGCAGCCATATCATGTGGATTCATATTCTTAGGTTTTTTCGGTAAAGTCGCGTAGGCAAAACATTAAAATTAATAAAAGTAAAATAAAATAAAAATCACGACGTTTCGGAGGCAACACAAGCTTCCGTCTTCAGGTGGAACCGTCACAGCCACGACAGCTGTATCAAGTAAATGAGAGATTGCAAGAGCTACCACTCCGTATATATAATGGTTGGAGAGGGGGGGAAGGGCCAAGTACGGCACACTTGAAAGCTTCAAATCTAGAATATCATGTGGACCTTGGTTGTGCCAGTACAGCCGTGGCCGATGCGTTCCTGGAAGTTGCCACGTTCACCGAAATCAACGTGAGCCAGCCCTGGCCCTGGGATCGAACTGGACTCAGCGGGGTTCAAGGCACGGTGCGCTAACCACTACCCTCCCCCCTCCCCTTACCCCACCCAAGCGGAGACCCTTCCACGCGCGTCTTGTTGTCGGAGAAGAGATGAAATGCCCATGAATGAGCTTTGGGGGCATGGTAACGGAGACTCCCGATGAAGGGGGTGAACGTTTTCCATTCATTCATTGAACTCCCCCCCCCCCGGGACCACGCGGGGGGTCTCGTGGAGAGGGGCGGGGGAGCGGGGCTAGGATGAGTCGGGCGGAGATGAATTGGGGGAATTCGATGATTCGCTCTTCGCTCAAACCTTTCAACAGACGACCCAATCAGTCGAGCAAGTTGCTAGGGGAGTCATCCACACCCCCGCCCCCCTTTAAACCGGGTTTAAACGGAACAAATATATATATAAACAACACCACATAACCACAGCAACGAGCGGCAACAAAAGAAAGAGACACAGACGCAGCGAGAGAGAGACAGAGAAATAGAGACGAGAGAGTGAGCGAGAGAGTGAGAGAGAGTGAGAGAGAGAACGAGAGAGTGAGCGAGAGAGTGACGAGAGACTGAGCGAGAGAGTGACCAAGAGAGAGAACGAGAGAGTGAGCGAGAGAGTGAGCGAGAGACTGAGCGAGAGAGTGACCAAGAGAGAGAACGAGAGAGTGAGCGAGAGAGTGAGCGAGAGGTGGGGTTTACATAAAGCAAAGTAAAAAAAAACTAAATAATGAACGAAGCAAAGTGCCGACTACACCGAGCATCTTCTTGTTTCCACTGATCGTAAAAAAAAATAGAGGGGAGGGGAAAGAAAGAGAGAGAGAGGAAAGGCCAAAGTTGTCAGCAGCGAAAGATTTAGCGCGCCGTCCGATGCACGCCATCACGACCAACCCGCTCCCTTCGGCCACCTCGAGCGCGAGAGGCACATCGACAGGCTGCTGCTGCTGCGTCGGCGCGGCGGGAGGACGCGGGGCACGACGCGGTCGGGCAGGGGGNCAGCAGCAGCCCGCAGCCTGAGCACGACTCGCATCGCTGAAGATGACTTCGAGGAGGAAGAGGAGGAGGAGAAGAGGAGGATGGTGGTGGTGGTGGCGGTGAAGGGGGAAGTGACAATGAACGCGGCAGCGAAGGTGGAGAGTTTGAGAGCAGCTTCGGAGGGGCGAGCGACGATGCTGGGCTTGTGCGCGTCCCCTCGGTGATCCCCTCGGTGGCCCCGCTATGGCCCCCACGGTGGCCCCCACGGTGGCCCCTCGGTGGTCCCTCGGTGGCCTCCACGGTGGTCCCTCGGTGGTCCCCTCGGTGGTCCCTCGGTGGTCCCTCGGTGGCTCCCTCGGTGGCCCCGCTATGGCCCCCACTGTGGCCCCACGGTGGTCCCACTGTGGTCCCCACGGTGGCCCCTCGGCGGCTGTCGGGGTGACCCCCGGTGCACACGAGGCAGCCGGCACCCGGGAGGGTCCCGCGGCTCCGGGCGCCCTTCTCCGCGGCTCCCCGAACGCGGTGGCCCGCTGACTCAGCTCCACGAGGAGGCGATGCGGGTCGCCTGTCCCTACCACCATCACCACGCAGCAGCAGCTGCACCAGCAGCTGCACCAGCAGCAGCAGCACCACCAGCAGCAGCAGCTGCACCAGCAGCAGCATCAGCGGTAGGAAGAGCAGCAGCATCAGCAGCAGCGCCAACAGCACACCACCACCACCACCAGCGTGGACAACAGCTGTACCAGTAGCAACAGCAGCAGCAGCATCATCAACAGCAGCAGCAGCAGCACCACCACCACCAGCGTGGACAACAACTGTACCAGCAGCAGCATCACCAACAGCATCAGCGGTAGGAAGAGCAACAACAGCATCAGCAGCAGCATCACCAACAGCATCAGCAGCAGCATCATCAGCAGCACCAGCGTGGACAAGAGCTGTACCAGTAGCAGCAGTGCGCTTAGAGAGGGAGAGACATTTGAAAGAAGCTGTCACTCCACTTCATCCTCCGCTGCTGCTGCTCTTCCTGCTGCTGCTCTTCCTGCTGTTGATTATTCTGCTGCTGCTGATGATGATGATGCGCTGTCGTCACCACCCCTGCGCCCCCGCCGTGGCTGTGGTACCCGGAGCGGTGCCAGGAGCGGTGCCCTTGCGGGGCTGCGCTAGCACCGCCACCACTCCCACTCGGGCCCCTCGCGGAGGCCGAGCGGGTGGTGATCGTGCGTGACGGCAGCCCGTGCGGTGAGATCACCATCATCAGCATCATCATCATCAGAATCAGCTGCGGCAGTAGCAGCATCATCATCAACATCTTCATCATCATCATCAGCTGCGGCAGTAGCATCATCATCATCAGCTGCTGCGGCAGTAGCAGCATCTTCATTATCAGCCGCAGCATCATCATCATTATCAGCATCATCATCATGTTCAGATGCATCATCATCATCATCAGCTGCGGCAGTAGCAGCATCTTCATCATCATTATCACCATCATCTTCAGATACATCATCATCATTATCATCATCTTCAGATGCATCACCATCAGCTGCAGCAGTAGCAGCATCTTCATCATCATTATCAGCATCATCATCATCTTCAGATACATCATCATCAGCTGCATCATCATCTTCAGCTGCATCATCATCTGCTGGAGCAGCAGCGTCATCAGCAGCATCATCATCAGCTACATCTTCATCAGCTGCATAATCTACAGCTGCATCATTAGCTGCATCATCATCATCATCAGCTGCAACAGCATCATCAGCATCATCATCAGCATTATCATCAGCATCAGAAGTATTCTGATCATTGTTATCACCATCAGCAGCAGCATCATCGCTGCATTATCATGAGGTACATCAGCATCGTAATCAACTGCAGCATTAGGAGAAGCATTATGATCATCATAAGCACCAGCATCAAGCAGCAGCAGAAGTATTGTTATGATGATGATCATCATCAGCAGCAGTAGAGGCATTATGATCATAGTCATCATCAACGACATCATTGTCATCATCAGCAGCATCATCATTAGAGCAGCATGACCATAGGGCAGTAATCATCATCATCAGGAGCAAGTCACCATGAGCAGCTGCATCATCATCAGCGTGGGAATGCCTTCATTCAGCAGTGGATAGACGATGACTGCTGGTGATGATGATAATCAAAAACTACTGCACAATGGGGAACCAACGTAGAACATATTAATGATGTTAATCGTTAATGTGAGACTGCGTGTCACCTGTGCGAGTGTGTATGGTGTGGTTAGCGCTACGCTGCGCTACGATATTCTTAGGTTTTTTCGGTAAAGTCACGTAGGTAAAACATTAAAATTAATAAAAGTAAAATAAAGTAAAAATCACGACGTTTCGGAGGCAACACAAGCTTCCGTCTTCAGGTGGAACCGTCACAGCCACGACAGCTGTATCAAGTAAATGAAAGATTACAAGAGCTACCAGCGACACGAGTTCTGATTCTCTGAACCGATTCCGGCCTCCCTTTGGTCGACTCAGCCTGAAATGCGTACCTGGTGAGGTGTGTAAACATCGCCGCCGGGGAGAAAGGCGGTCGGGCGTGGTGTTGGCCACCCACCCCTCGTGTGCCGTTCCGGCCTTCGTAGGTGCTCGCTAACGGGAGATATTTGTCTTTTGATGCAGACTGCAGCTGTGATCCCAGCTACCACTACCAGGTGAAGGGCAAGAGTGGCAGATCCTCTACACGGCTTCTGAAGGTGAGAATCCCCAAGGCTTCGATCACTCCATTGGCTCCAATCCAACCGTGGATCAATTTCAAAAGATCAAACTAACCGCGTGCAGCACCCTCCACGCACTCTCCCCTGTCTGCCTCTCCCTCTCATCTCACTCCACTCCCTCCACGCACTCTCCACCTCTCCCTCTCATCTCACTCTACTCCCCTCCACACTCTCTCCCTCTNATCTCACTCTACTCCCCTCCACACACTCTCCTACCTCTCATCTCACTCTACTCCCTCCACACACTCTCCTGCCTCTCCCTCTCATCTCATACTCCCCTCCACGCACTCTCCTACCCTCTCATCTCACTCTACTCCCTCCACACTCTCCTACCCCTCTCATCTCACTCCCTCCACACACTCTCCTGCCTCTCCCTCTCATCTCACTCTACTCCCTCCACGCACTCTCCTACCCTCTCATCTCACTCTACTCCCTCCACACTCTCCCACTCTCCCTCTCATCTCACTCTACTCCCTCCACACACTCTCCTACTCTCCCTCTCATCTCACTCTACTCCCNTCCACACACTCTCCCACCTCTCCCTCTCCATCTCACTCTACTCCCTCCACACACTCTCCACCTCTCCCTCTCATCTCACTCTACTCCCTCCACTCTCCTACCTCTCATCTCACTCTACTCCCTCCACGCACTCTCCTACTCTCCCTCACTCTACTCCACACACTCTCCCACCCTCTCATCTCACTCTACTCCCTCCACACTCTCTCCCCCTCTCATCTCACTCTACTCCCCTCCACACACTCTCCTACCTCTCCCTCTCATCTCACTCTACTCCCTCCACACTCTCCTACCTCTCCCTCTCATCTCACTCTACTCCCTCCACACTCTCCTACNTCTCNCCTCTCATCTCACTCTACTCCCNTCCACACACTCTCCTACCCCTCTCATCTCACTCTACTCCCTCCACGCACTCTCCACCTCTCCCNTCTCATCTCACTCTACTCCCCTCCACGCACTCTCCACTCTCCCTCTCATCTCACTCTACTCCCTCCACACACTCTCCTACCTCTCATCTCACTCTACTCCCCTCCACACACTCTCCTACCTCTCTCTCATCTCACCTACTCCCCTCCAACACTCTCCCACCTCTCCCCTCTCATCTCACTCTACTCCCTCCACACACTCTCCTACCTCTCCCCTCTCATCTCACTCTACTCCCCTCCACACACTCTCCTCTCATCTCACTCTACTCCCTCCACACACTCTCCCACCTCTCCCCTCTCATCTCACTCTACTCCCTCCATGCACTCTCCTACCTCTCCCTCTCATCTCACTCTACTCCCTCCACGCACTCTCCTACCTCTCTCATCTCACTCTACTCCCTCCACGCACTCTCCACCTCTCCCTCTCATCTCACTCTACTCCCTCCACACACTCTCCACCTCTCATCTCACTCTACTCCCTCCATGCACTCTCCTACCTCTCCCCTCTCATCTCACTCTACTCCCTCCACGCACTCTCCTACCTCTCCCTCTCATCTCACTTACTCCCTCCACACACTCTCCCACCTCTCATCTCACTCTACCCCCCTCCACACATCTCCTACCTTCATCTCACTCTACTCCCTTCACGCACTCTCCTACCTCTCTCATCTCACTCTACTCCCTCCACGCACTCTCCCACCTCTCCCTCTCATCTCACTCTACTCCCTCCACGCGCTCTCCTACCTCTTCCCTCTCATCTCACTCCACTCCCTCCACGCACTCTCCCACCTCTCTCATCTCACTCTACTCCCCCTCCACGCACTCTCCCACCTCTCCCTCTCATCTCACTCTACTCCCTTCACGCACTCTCCTACCTCTCCCTCTCATCTCACTCTACTCCCTCCACGCACTCTCCCACCTCTCATCTCACTCTACTCCCTCCATGCACTCTCCACCTCTCATCTCACTCTACTCCCTCCACACANTCTCCTACCTCTCCCCCATCTCACTCTACTCCCTCACCACACACTCTCCTACCTCTCATCTCACTCTACTCCCCTCCACGCACTCTCCCACCTCTCCCTCATCTCACTCTACTCCCCTCCACACACTCTCCTACCTCTCTTCCTCTCTCATCTCACTCTACTCCCCTCCACGCACTCTCCACCTCTCCCTCTCATCTCACTCTACTCCCCTCCACACTCTCCTACCTCTCTGCCTCTCATCTCACTCTACTCCCTCCACACACTCTCCCACCTCTCATCTCACTCTACTCCCCTCCACACACTCTCCCACCTCTCATCTCACTCTACTCCCTCCATGCACTCTCCTACCTCTCTCATCTCACTCTACTCCCCTCCACGCACTCTCCTACCTCTCCCTCTCATCTCACTCTACTCCCTCCACACACTCTCCCACCTCTCCCTCTCATCTCACTCTACTCCCTCCACACTCTCCTACCTCTCCATCTCACTCTACTCCCTCCACACACTCTCCTACCTCTCATCTCACTCTACTCCCTCCACGCACTCTCCTACCTCTCCCTCTCATCTCACTCTACTCCCTCCACACTCTCCCTCCTCTCCCTCTCATCTCACTCTACCCTCCACACACTCTCCTACCTCTCCCTCTCATCTCACTCTACTCCCTCCACGCACTCTCCCACCTCTCCCTCTCATCTCACTCTACTCCCCTCCACGCACTCTCCTCCTCATCTCACTCTACTCCCCTCCACACACTCTCCTACCTCTCTCCTCTCATCTCACTCTACTCCCTCCACACACTCTCCTACCTCTCTCTTCTCATCTCACTCTACTCCCTCCACGCACTCTCCACCTCTCCCTCTCATCTCACTCTACTCCCTCCACACACTCTCCTACCTCTCCCTCTCATCTCACTCTACTCCCTCCACACTCTCCACCTCTCCCTCTCATCTCACTCTACTCCCTCCACACACTCTCCCACCTCTCCCCTCTCATCTCACTCTACTCCCTCCATGCACTCTCCTACCTCTCCCCTCTCATCTCACTCTACTCCCTCCACGCACTCTCCTACCTCTCCCTCTCATCTCACTCTACTCCCCTCCACGCACTCTCCCACCTCTCCCCTCTCATCTCACTCTACTCCCTCCACACACTCTCCTCTCCCCTCTCATCTCACTCTACTCCTCTCCATGCACTCTCCTACCTCTCCCTCTCATCTCACTCTACTCCCTCCACGCACTCTCCTACCTCTCATCTCACTCTACTCCCTCCACACACTCTCCACCTCTCCCCTCTCATCTCACTCTACCCCCCTCCACACACTCTCCTACTTCTCATCTCACTCTACTCCCTTCACGCACTCTCCTACTTCTCATCTCACTCTACTCCCCTCCACGCACTCTCCCACCTCTCCCCTCTCATCTCACTCTACTCCCCTCCACGCGCTCTCCTACCTCTTCCCTCTCATCTCACTCCACTCCCATCCACGCACTCTCCCACCTCTCCCTCTCATCTCACTCTACTCCCTCCACGCACTCTCCCACCTCTCCCTCTCATCTCACTCTACTCTCCTTCACGCACTCTCCTACCTCTCCCCTCTCATCTCACTCTACTCCCCTCCACGCACTCTCCCACCTCTTCATCTCACTCTACTCCCCTCCATGCACTCTCCCACCTCTCTCTCATCTCACTCTACTCCCCTCCACACACTCTCCTACCTCTCATCTCACTCTACTCCCCTCCACACACTCTCCTACCTCTCATCTCACTCTACTCCCCTCACGCACTCTCCCACCTCTCCCCTCTCATCTCACTCTACTCCCCTCCACACACTCTCCTACCTCTCTCCTCTCATCTCACTCTACTCCCCTCCACGCACTCTCCTCTCCCCTCTCATCTCACTCTACTCCCCTCCACACTCTCCTACCTCTCTCTCATCTCACTCTACTCCCCTCCACACACTCTCCTACCTCTCTCTTCTCATCTCACTCTACTCCCTCCACGCACTCTCCCACCTCTCCCCTCTCATCTCACTCTACTCCTCTCCACACACTCTCCTACCTCTCATCTCACTCTACTCCCCTCCACACACTCTCCCACCTCTCCCTCTCATCTCACTCTACTCCCTCCACACACTCTCCCACCTCTCCCCTCTCATCTCACTCTACTCCTCTCCATGCACTCTCCTACCTCTCCCCTCTCATCTCACTCTACTCCCTCCACGCACTCTCCTACCTCTCCCCTCTCATCTCACTCTACTCCCTCCACACTCTCTCTCCCTCTCATCTCACTCTACTCCCTCCACACACTCTCCACCTCTCCCCTCTCATCTCACTCTACTCCCTCCATGCACTCTCCTACCTCTCCCCTCTCATCTCACTCTACTCCCCTCCACGCACTCTCCTACCTCTCATCTCACTCTACTCCCTCCACACACTCTCCCACCTCTCCCTCTCATCTCACTCTACCCCCCTCCACACACTCTCCTACCTCTCATCTCACTCTACTCCCTTCACGCACTCTCCTACCTCTCCCTCTCATCTCACTCTACTCCCCTCCACGCACTCTCCCACCTCTCCCCTCTCATCTCACTCTACTCCCCTCCACGCGCTCTCCTACTCTTCCCTCTCATCTCACTCCACTCCCATCCACGCACTCTCCCACCTCTCCCTCTCATCTCACTCTACTCCCCTCCACGCACTCTCCCACCTCTCCCCTCTCATCTCACTCTACTCCCTTCACGCACTCTCCTACCTCTCCCCTCTCATCTCACTCTACTCCCCTCCACGCACTCTCCACTCTCCCCTCTCATCTCACTCTACTCCCTCCATGCACTCTCCCACCTCTCCCCTCTCATCTCACTCTACTCCCTCCACACACTCTCCTACCTCTCATCTCACTCTACTCCCCTCCACACACTCTCCTACCTCTCTCCTCTCATCTCACTCTACTCCCCTCCACGCACTCTCCACCTCTCCCTCTCATCTCACTCTACTCCCTCCATGCACTCTCCTGCCTCTCCCCTCTCATCTCACTCTACTCCCCTCCATGCACTCTCCACCTCTCCCCTCTCATCTCACTCTACTCCCTCCACACACTCTCCTACCTCTCCCTCTCATCTCACTCTACTCCCTCCACGCACTCTCCACCTCTCCCTCTCATCTCACTCTACTCCCTCCATGCACTCTCCTACCTCTCATCTCACTCTACTCCCTCCACGCACTCTCCTGCCTCTCCCCTCTCATCTCACTCAACTCTCTGCGAGTCGGATGCTTTCTTAACGACAAAGCGGCCACGCATTCTATCCTATTGAGCTGGTGGTCTGAACAAGGCTGAGAGAGAGTGTGTGTGTGTATGTGCTGACCACCCACCCACCCCTCGTGTGCTGTGCTGGTCTGCATAGGACGCTGCTGCTACTCGCTAGCAACATTTACCCCAACAGTCTGTTACAGTATCAAAATAGGTATTATCCTTTCTGTCCATCTGTTAAGATGTTTAAACACCAAACTGAAACATTTTGCGAGGAATCATGTCCGCATTAACTACATATACTTGTGGTGAACATGCAGATAAACACATACTCTGATAGTATATGATGATGCATTGTCTTTGAAACTGATTGGTCCACAACCAGAGACAGCCAGTCCCCCTTTAGAGGCGGTAAATGCAGACACGATGTTTCAGTTTGGTGTTTTAACATCTTTAACACAACTGTTTTATTTGAACATCTTTAACACAACTATTTTATTTCCAGAAAGGGTAAAACCCAGTGCCGAATTATCCCAGTAGCAAGAATAGCTAAAAATGCTACGGTCCCCGCACATTCAAGGGCCCCGCGCTAAATGCTTTCAAGCGATCAATTCCGGTTCACTGATTCTGCACTTGCTCTACTACTATAGTACTATACCGCCTTCAACTTTTATGAACGACTGGGTGTTTAAGGTTAGCGATTTGTCGTATTATCCGGCTGTATAGCAAATGAAAAAATACAATTACTTTACTCTGCAAGTTAAAAATGTCTGTGTTTTAATATTTACGTGTTTTTTATTTATGTAGGGCCCCTTTATAACATCATATGCTACAGGCCCCGCACTAACTTCATCCTGCACTGGTAAAACATATCCTTATACTGGTAGGAACCTCCTGGTTACACCAACCCACAGGGGATTATTGAGTCCGCCGTCCGTCGTGTAGGGAGGGGCTGGGTGGGAGGGAGGGGTGGGTGGGGAGGGAGAGTGGGAGGGGCTGGTGGGAGGGGGGGGGGGAGGGAGGGTGGGGAGGGGCTGGGTGGGGAGGGGGTGGTCACCCCGTGGTGCCCTTATAAAACTCAACGTTTAACCTACTCACGCCGGCTTGTGCCCGCTCTCACAGTCGGGCATATTTGCGGAATACACCACGCCGCCGTTGACCCTGGCCATTGACCGAGCAACCCAACGTTCCTACCAGCTCCCTCCGCAGGAATGTGTTTTTTGATAACTGAAGGGAGGTCTCACGAAGTATGTTACAGGCTACACGGGGAGAGAGGTGGGTGGTTGGGTGGCTGGGTGGTTGGTTGGTTGGGTGGTTGGGTGGGTGGAGGGTGGTTGGTTGGGTGGGTGGTGATTGGTTGGGTGGTGGGTGGTTGGTTGGGTGAGTGGGTGGGTGGTTGGGTGGGTGGTTGGGTGGGTGGTTGGTTGGTTGGGTGGTGGGTGGTTGGTTGGGTGGTTGGTTGGGTGGGTGGATGGTTGGGTGGGTGGTGGGTGGGTGGGTGGGTGGGTGGTTGGTTGGGTGGGTGGGTGGGTGGTTGGGTGGGTGGGTGGTTGGTTTTGGGTGGGTGGATGGTTGGGTGGGTGNTTGGTGGGTGGGTGGTTGGTTGGGTGGGTGGTTGGGTGGGTGGTTGGGTAGGTGGTTGGTTGGGTGGTTGGGTAGGTGGTTGGTTGGGTGGTTGGGTGGGTGGTTGGGTGGTGGGTGGGTGGTTGGTTGGGTGGGTGGTGGTTGGGTGGGTGGTTGGGTGGGTGGTTGGTTGGTTGGGTGGGTGGTTGGTTGGTTGTGTGGTTGGTTGGGTGGTTGGTTGGATGGGTGGGGTGACACCTCTAGCCTATGTCGTTCCGCCACAGAATTCTCGTGGTGCTGTCTCCACGTGTGCGGGCCGCTGCGCTCCTCTCTGCTCCGCGTCTCGGAGCCCGGCGGGCGCGAGGTGCTGAGGCTGGAGCGGCCCTTCAGGCCCGAGCCGTGCCCCTGCTGCCCCTGTTGCCCTGCCCTCCGCGCTGAGACCCGTGATGAGGGTCTGCTCACCGAGGGGCAGCTGCTGGGCACGGCGACGCAGAGGTGTGTATCACTAGGGAGACAAAGGCGTAGGGCTTTCGCGACCAATATTATTCATAATCAACGTTTTTTTGGGTTTAGATCGCGTTATTTATAAATGCGTCGTGACCCTCCACCATCCGACACGGCCAATCAGTAATTGAAAAAATACAATTACAAAGGCGGCCGGGCGTGGTGGTGGCCACCCACTCCGGCCCATCACACACCTCGTGATAGGTGCTCGCTGACAGCACTTACCCCAACAGGCTGTTGAGGCTATACAGGGGATTTATGTCTTTGTGTCACTAGGAAGACAAAGGCGGCCGGGCGTGGTGATAGCCACCCACCACCGCGTGTGCCGTTCCGGCCTACCATAGCTGCTGCTCGCTATCAACACTTGCCCCAACAGTCTGTTAAAGGCTACCCCGGGGGTATTTGTTTTGTGAGAGTGAGTCAGTAGTCTGTGTGGTCTGTGTGCTCTCTCCCACTGTACTGCAATGGGGTTCTGTGGGTTCTGTGGGTTTCCTCCTATAGCTAAAGCAGCACACGCGGTTTGGGTTTTGCACAAACATTGGCGAGCCAGGCCGGTGACCCTTGCACGTGAGACCCTCTCCTGAGTTTTGTCACTTCTCACCTGTTTCAACAAAACTCTCTTGACACTCAATCGACTTGGAAACTACCTCGCACCCCGTGCTCCTGTGTGTCCCTCCTCTGTGACCCCCCCCACCCCATGTGATGATGATGATTATCGCAACCTGTCTGACCCCCTGTGTGACCCCCCGTGTGACCCCCTGCGTGACCCCTCCCCTGTGTGACCCCCCCGTGTGACCCCCTGCGTGACCCTCCACTGCTTGACCCCCCCCGTGACCCCTGCGTGACCCCTCCTCTGTTGACCCCCCTGTGTGACCCCCCTGCGTGACCCCTCCCCTGTGTGACCCCCCNGTGTGACCCCCTGCGTGACCCCTCCCCTGCCTGACCCCCCCCGTGACCCCCTGCGTGACCCCTCCTCTGTGTGACCCCCTGTGTGACCCCCCGTGTGACCCCTTGCGTGACCCCTCGTGTGACCCCTGCGTGACCCCCACCTGTGTGACCCCTGCGTGACCCCCACCTGTGTGACCCCGTGACCCCCGTGTGACCCCTGTGCGTCAGGAGGAGCATGTGTGCGCCTCTGCTGGACGTGGTGGACTCCGAGGGCGTCTCGTGCTGAGCGCGCGCGGGCCCTGCTGCCCGTGCCGCTGGTGGACGAGCAGAGCTTCACGGTGAGAGAGAGAGAGACAGACAGACGGTGGGGGATTTTTTTTAGGCTCAGTCGACCTAGAGGGAGGCCAGCGCCAGTGTACCGTAGCCAGAATTTAGCAGTTCGCTGTGCGTGAGTAACGACGCGTCAAATACATCTCAATTTCATTGGTTGACTGTCGTGCATGAATTAAATCATGTATCGGATCGCGCATGCCGACGTCAAATATTTGAGATTCTTGCCAATTGCAACGTCCGAGAGGACGTCCACGGACGGAGGAGATGGAGCGAGTAGAGCAGCAGCAGCAGCGGCAGCTGGGTGGATCGTGGTATCGCAAGAGGTGGCGACGGTCTGGAGAGGCCTTCATACAGCAGTAGACAGAGCACGGCTGATGATGAGGATAATTAGAACCCTGGGATGATGACGGGCGAGCGAGCTGCTGATGAGCCAGACGCCAGGGCGAGCGAGCAGCTGATGGGCGAGCAGCTGATGAGCCAGACGCCAGGGTGAGCGAGCAGCTGATGAGCAGCAGCTGATGAGCGAGCGAGCAGCTGATGAGCGAGCGAGCAGCTGATGAGCGAGCGAGCGAGGAGCAGCTGATGAGCGAGCTGCCTGGGCGTGTGCCTTCTCAAGCAGGTGACGTCGGGAGCGCGTCGTGACGCGGGTGTCATCTGGAAGCGCTGGAGCGGAGCGGAGGGTCAGTGGAGCGGGCAGCGCGACGCCTTTGGGGTCGTCTGTGAGTCCCACGGGTTCCACACGTGCCAGGGCACCACCACCACCATCATCACCTGCCGTGTTGTTGTTGTGTTGTTTCATATTCTTAGGTTTTTTCGGTAAAGTAACGTAGGTAAAAAATAAAAATTAATAAAAGTTAAATAAAAATATAAATCACGACGTTTCGGAGGCAACACAAGCCTCCGTCTTCAGGTGGAACAGTCACAGCACAATAGCTGTATCAAGTGAGAGAAATTCCAAGAACAGGTCTGTCGAGAAGACTCTGTTCTTCACCTGAGGACGGCTGCTTGCGTTGTGGCCGAAACGTCGTGAGAATTATTTTATTATGTTTCATTTTTATTATTTTATTATTTCCATTCTACGTGACTTTACCGAAAGAACCAAGAAGATGAATCCCTGCAGTCACGAAAGCTTTTTTGTTGTTGTTGTTGTATGGAAGTTATTAAATGAATGCGTTTCAAGTTTCTGGAAGGTTCTGTTTAGACGGCGTTGGTGGACGACTGTGGTCCACCCAAATCAGAGCCGTCCCTAGGCTAGTACGGCAAATCGGGGCGGCTGCCCGGACCCTGCGCTTGGGGTGGGGGGGCGCACTTCGATTTCACGTTGTCAGATGTGATAATCCCGGTTTAATTTCAAAGCTTTGGTGGCTCCCACACGGTGGGTGAGTCGCCCCGGGCCCCGCACTCTCCCAAACCCCCCCCCCCCCCCAATGGACGGCGCTGATCCCACAAAGGTCAATAAACACCTCCGATTAGCACGGTTGGCTAAGTACGGTGCGAAAGAAGTTTGACGTAAATTTTGATTTAAAGCTTTCGTAGCTGCAGTTACATATCATTAACATTCCTTTCCTTTGTTACTGCTAATCCCTGCACTCCCCCTTGGTGCTGTTGATCCTGCATAATGCATGGGCATAATATGACTTTGAAACCCCCCCGCCCACCTCCTACGCATTTTCCATGAATATGCTAAATTCCTCTTCATATGCACATTCTTTTGTTAAGGCGCTCTTTCTTCCACCTCCAACGCAGCTTATATATAAGCTCCTAGCTTGGCATTGTCTCATTCTTCACCTGAAGACGGCTGCTTGCGTTGTAG
Source organism: Lethenteron camtschaticum (assembly GCA_018977245.1). NCBI lineage: Eukaryota > Metazoa > Chordata > Hyperoartia > Petromyzontiformes > Petromyzontidae > Lethenteron > Lethenteron camtschaticum. Next base: position 8,799,227 of record MU249612.1, on the reverse strand, counting down.
CCGAAACGTCGTGAGAATTATTTTATTTTATTATGTTTTATTTTATTATTTTATTACTTCCCTTCTACGTGACTTTACCGAAAGAACAAGAAGATATAAAAATTCTTATAAGTTTATTTTTATTATTTTATTATTTTCCTTCTACGTGACTTTACCGAAAGAACCAAGAAGAAGTTTGACGTATTCACACACACACAAACAAAGTGAACTAAATCATTTCTCTTCCGCCTCCTCCTCGTGCCTCCCGGCAGTCGATGCGGGTCTGGACGTGAAGTCGAAAGCCCTCCTGTTAGGAGCCAGCTTCCTCGTGGTGAGTACTCAGTACCTGAACTCAGTACCTGTACTCTGAGTACCTTGTCGCTGTACTCTGCTGCCGCTCTGCCCCACGTGTGCAGCCTTGTGGTGTCGATGTCCTGCTGGATGAGGGCCTCCTCAATGTAATCTGTCCCAGCCGATTCTCAATTCAGGCAGTGCAGCACAGCACACGATCTCGTCTCACAATCGTTCACGTTGCCTTTGCGCTGCGCTTTTGCAGACTGCTACGGCGGTCGCCAACATTTCCAAACCGGGCTCTGTAATTTCTCAGTCGACACGAGGTCTGTCATCGCGACTACCCTGTTAACAACAAGTTCAGACACGACAACATCGGCGCCAAATCTCGCTCACAAAAAAAAATCGAATTCCGTGGCCACCGTGCGAACACCGCAGATGCCGATTCTCGGACTTGTCCCGGTGAAACCCAGACTGGTGGCAAGCCGGTGGTGTTGGATGTTGATGATGATGATCGCCACGTGGCGATCACGGGCACACGCGAGGCAGGTTCGTTAGCGGACAGCAGCACGTGACCGGGTAATCGAATCGACTGTGACTCTGTGGTTTCTTCCGTTCCTGCGTGCAGAATCACCTCTACTTCGAGATGAGTTGAGGATGCTGAGCCAGAAGTCGATGGGGGTGCGGGGGGGTGCGCCCCCAGCCCCCCCCCCCCCCAAGTGCGGGGCCCGGGGCGGTCTCCCCGATTCGCCATACTCGAGGGACCGGCTCCGTCTGGCTCCAAAGCCACCCAACAACGTCCCGGATTGGCCAGAAACAGTCCAACTTTGGTTTACGGAAAGTCTGTCCCGGGTGTGTGTGTGTGTNCGTGTGTCCCCCCCACCCCCTGCCCCCACACCCACACAACATTCACAACACAACGGTGAGCTCAAGCAGTCACTAAATTGTCACGCGTTTGTTTCGCGTGACGAACCTCGCTGGCTGTGTCACGCGTGTGCGGAGGGTTGCACGACACATTTACGCGATTCGAACCCCAAAAACACCTTTCTCGTGAATAAGATTGGTCGCGAAAGGCGCTGCGTGTCACGATTACTGTTCTACTAATACCATTGCCGCGTTAATAACGTAGCGTGGCGTAGCATTAGGCATAGTCCGTCGTAGTTGTTGTTAAGTACCAAGAAAGTTTGAACTCAGACTCGCTCCCGTGTGCGAGGACCCCAGCCGCCCTCCCTCCCCAAGGGTTTCACTGCTCCCTCTCTCCACGTTCTCCAGAATGTCGCTAGGACCAGAAGGGCTGGCGGGGGTGGGGGGTGGGAGTCCTACGGCTCCAGGAGCCGTACGCGAGTGGCTCTTGTGAGTGTCTGGCACTGCTGCTAGTCTCGTATTCACAGCGTGACATTGCTAACTCTTGATATATTGAGGGTTTTTTTCATGTGTACATATATATACTGAATTTAGAAAATCAAAGGCTCCCATCGTCGTTATTTTGCTTGCTGAATTTTGCGCTCGGCTGGTTGACTGGCTCGCAGTACGGATAATCCGGCGTAAGGCACTACCACTAGATGGCAAGGTACCCCAATCCATAGTAATAATAATAATAATATTAACCCTATATTGTTGTGTTCCTTTATCAGTGCTATAATCCTAAGAGGAGAAGGTGAGTGCCGTTTCGTGAAGATGATTAGTCGTGGTTAGGTGAATGTGACGGCTGAGATTAAGGAGGGTAATAGACATGGTGGCCCGGATGTCTTGTGACCCCCCATTTCATTCTCTAAAACTTTATATTGTTTACGTAAAGTTTTTGTTTTATGAATATACAAATTAATATGCAAAGGAAGGTATAATTGAATATGCATGCATATGCAAATGGTCAAACACTGGTTGGGTAAATTAATTGGGGTCACGTGAATTCTGGACCAGCACGCTGTACATGTCACTCCACTGCTGGATGATGGCCTTCCACACGCCCGTGTGGTGCCCTGGAGGTTATTTGACAATACTTCAGCAACGCTGGTCAATGCCCGGTTGGTGAAGTGGGCGGGAAAGCGTAGACATTGCAGCATAGTGCAGTACAACCACGTGTGTGTGTGTGTTTCTTGCTGCTACTGGTCCTCTGCTGACAATGTGGACATGTGCAATGTCGGCTTGTAAATAATAAACTTCACGCTCCATCGCTCGGACTCTTCGTCTCGCCGAGTGATCGACACGGCACCTCCGATTAAGCGCAAGATTGGTTACGTACGGGAGCGACAGACGTTCATCATGCTGTGCGTGCGGTCAACGGTGGAAGTGGACTGGAGATTTAAAAAACAGAACTGAATATATGTCAAGCATCTTCCTCTTTCGTGTGGCATGCGAACAACTAATGGTATAGATGATGTCATAGTTCAATGTTGAGGTCCTCAACCAATCCACGGCGGCAGTAGATGCTGTACGGATTGTAGAGATGATGTCATAGTCCAATGTTGAGGTTCTTCAACATATCCAAGACGGCAGTAGATGCTGTACGGATTGTATTGATGATGTCATAGTTCAATGTTGAGGTCCTTCAATCAATCCAAGGCAGTAGATGCTGTATGGATTGTATAGATGATGTCATAGTTCAATGTTGAGGTCCGTCAACCAATCAAAGGCAGCAGTAGATGCTGTATGGATTGTATAGATGATGTCATAGTTCAATGTTGAGGTCCTTCATCAATCCACGGCGGCAGTAGATGCTGCATGAATAGCAGCGATATCGCCATTAAAATAAACTATTTTCTTGAATCTAGTAAGGCCCACTAAACTCTTCAGAAGCGACCCGGCCACAAATGATAACGCAACGAAGTGGCTGATCACGTGGAGATGTAGATCAGCTGCCCATACTCGAAACGCGTGACGTTGGTTCTAAATGTGGAGGGAAAAACCGGAGGACCGGAGAAAAATCCACGCGACATGGGGGAGAGAGACACGCAAAGTCCAATATACAGCAGCAGGCGTCAGGGTCGGGATCGAACTCACGAACCTCCTGCATACCAGGCGAGGGAGTTAACATCTCCTAGCCTCCGTGATGATGATGAGAGATGAAAATACATCTAAACTCCAAATATTACAACAGCGTCAGAGTTGTAATCGAACTCACGACTTCCTGCATACCAGGCGAGGGAGTTAACATCTCCTAGCCACCGTGATGATGATGATGATGTTCTTGTTCCACGGCCTTATCCTTGACAGCAGGGAGTACAGCTGGTGTACATCTACCGATCGTCTCAGTCAGCCAACCCATGGCACCCGCAGGGTCTGTCACGAGACCTCTCTTGTCAGCGAGACTTCGACACTTGACGTGGCCTCAAAGTGCACCTGGCCTGGCACGGGCGTCGTGATGACATCACCGTCACTATTGGTATTGTAATAAAGATAACATTTCTATAGCAGCGTCATTCTTGCAATTGCATCCAGAACGCTGCACACCAAGTATACAGTTCCGTAATAAAAAATAATCTAAATAAAACTCTACAATTTAGCAGCAAAAAAACTGGTATATAAATACGAGAAAAAAATGCACATAACAAATACAAAAATAATCGCTGAGAAAATAAATAAAATGAATAAATCCGTTCCATTTCCATACCGAGTGCGACTCAAGGGTCGCTGGGTAAACAGCGGAACGACATCATCACGACCACCGCAACTACCTCGCGTCGTCATCTGCTTCGCTCGCTACCCGCAGCTGATTTCGCCTGGCCCGTCACGACATCTCAGCCACTGCGGGTGACAAGGGGGGCGGTGGGGGGGGGATGAATGCGGCTCAGGCGCGCGACCACAACCCGCGAATATTTCACAGCGACTCCACGGAAACGTTTTGTTCGCTCTCCGTCGGCTGACAATGATCCTACTCCCACCTCGTCTCCCACACCCACCCACCCCCACCAACCAACCTCCTCCCGCTGAGTGCTCTGACTGCTCAATTCCTCCTCGGTGGAGCGTGGAGCAGTCACTGGGACAACAAAAGTCGCCCCGGTGGCCCGCAGGTTGTCGCTGGCTCCCAACAATAGCCCCTTCAATCGCGTTAGGGCCCCGTCACTTTTGACTTTTAATTTCCGGTAAATGTTTCTAGTCGGCTTGTCAGGGTCTGTTTGTGTGTTGGGGGAGCGGTGGTGCAGCGGTTAGCGCTACGCTGCGCTACGAACCCGGCGACCCGGGTTCGATTCCCGCTCACGGACAACACCGGTGACGATTATCTGAACCGGTCCGGGCCTCCCCTAGGTCGACTCAGCCTCAAATGAGTACATGGTGCGGTGTGTGAACATCGCCACTGGGGAGACAAAGGCGGTCGGCGTGGTGCTGGCCACCCACCTCCTCGTGTGCCGTGCCTACCTTCATAGGTGCCCGCTAACAGCACTTGCTCCAAAAGTCTGTAAGGCTATATGGGGGTTCTTTGTCTTAGTTTGTCTGTGTGTCTTCCGCGTGTCTTCTACGAACATGGCGACCCAAGTTCGATTCCCGCTCACGACCACCAACACCAGTGACGGTTATCTGAAGTGTTATGGGCCTCCCCTAGGTCGACTCAGCTTCAAATCAGTACCTGGTGCGGTGTGTAAAAATCGCCTCTAGGGAGACAAAGGCGGTCGGCGTGGTGCTGGCCACCCACCCCCTCGTGTGCCGTGCCGGCCTTCATAGGTGCTACTCGCTAACAGCACTTGTCCCAAAAGTATGTTAAGGCTACACGGAGGATCTTTGTCTTTGTGGATAAGGGACCGTCCATAAATTACGTCATACACCTGGGGGGTGGGGTCAGACATTTGTGATGATGTGTGACGAGGGGGGGGGGTTGAGAAATGTGACGTCACATCAAAATGCTCAACTTTAAATAAATATAGACAACACGTTCTACTTAATTCAATAGACTTTTTGATAAATGTTTTCTCCTACAACATCAGAGTGCAGCGGCACATTAATTACGCACTACAATGACAATAGTTTAAAGCGATTTGGAGCATTTATTTTAGGGGGGGGGGGGCAGAGCTTTGTGACGTCATATTTGAGGGGGGGGTCTGACTTTTTGTGACGCCGTGTCCAAAATCGCGTGACGTCATTTATGGACGGCAGTGTGGCGGCTAAATCATCATTGAAGACAAGAGTTCTCTAAACGGAGTGTAGCAGCAGAGAGGAAAGACACGTGGGGACGTATTCTTTGGTTTTTCGGTAAAGTCACGTATAAAAATAAAATAATAAATTAAATAATAGCATACGACGTTTCGATTGCAACACAAGCAATCATCATCAGGTATAATGAAATAGCGACATAGAATATAACCAGAAAACTATAGACAGACATATAAGCAGACAGATATCACCAAGATACATAGAGAGAGCAACCCAGGTACAGAGAGAGGTGATCGTCTCTGTGGGGTGGCCTCCGCCCCCTCTGTCTATTTAAGGCCACCCCACAGAGACGATCACCTCTCTCTGTACCTGGGCTGCTCTCTCTATGTATCTTGGTGATATCTGTCTGCTTATATGTCTGTCTATAGTTTTCTGGTTATATTCTATGTCGCTATTTCATTATACCTGATGATGATTGCTTGTGTTGCAATCGAAACGTCGTATGCTATTATTTAATTTATTATTTTATTTTTATACGTTACTTTACCGAAAAAACCAAAGAATAATTCCTGCAGTCACGAAAGCTCCAAAATATTACGTGGGNACGTGTTTAACAATCATCCGGCGCGTGCAGCGTGGAACTCGTTCATTTGAATGGGGAGGTGAGTTTGGGGGGTAAATTGGCAAACGCGGAGGTAGGGTCGCGTAGAAACCCTGCAATGTAATATTCTTAAGTTTTTTTCTAACAGCATGCTTCAGCCGCACCGAACCTCACAAAAATAATATCCAGGCCTACCTTGGCTCTCCACCCTCAACCAGTATATATACAAACTGTTTCTTGGAATTTCTCTCACTTGATACAGCTATCGTGCTGTGACGGTTCCACCTGAAGACGGAAGCTTGTGTTGCCTCCGAAACGTCGTGATTTTTATTTTATTTTACTTTTATTAATTTTAATTTTTTACCTACGTGACTTTATCGAAAAAACCTAAGAATATGAATCCTTGCAGTCACGAAAGCTTCAAATCCTGCAATGTAACTTGCACTGAGCGCCTCTTCCATAGTAGGCACGCGTAGATCGATACTCCCCTATTGCTGCATGGGGGCATTGTGGAGGCTAAATGGCCATACTTCACCAGGCTGGTCTGAGTTGGTAAAAGCAACGAAACGTCTGACACACGTGACGTCTCCGCTAGGTGGCGATATCATCACGCGTGGCGCCTCCAACATTGCAGAGGGCAACTGCGACTTCCATAGCTGTCAACCCCTTCTCAGTGCCCTACCTTATTACGGACCAATTCAGACTAATTGGTCACCCGTGCCCCTTTTAAATCTCAACGTTCATCCTACAAAGTGTCCCATCGCAAGGAGAGAAACACGAAACGGTTGTACGCCGTACGGACGTGAAAACTCAATGCGAGTAAATCGTATGGGTTGGCAGCTATGCACTTTACACATTAAAAAAAAACTCTCAACCCGTTAGTCAATCATTAAAAAATAAAGGGAGTAGTGTACACGTGTAGTGAAAGCTGAGAAACGAACCCCGTTTATAAGTTCATGATTATACACTCGCCTCGTGAATTCAAATAGCGCGCACACACACACACACCCACACACACACACCCACACACACACACACACACACCACACACACACCCACACACACCCACACACACACACACACACACCCACACACACACCCACACATCCACACACACACCCACACACACCCACACCCATCTATCCACACACCCACGCACACCCACCCACACACCATCCACCCACTCCCCCCCACACACACACCCACACACCCAGCCACCCACCACACACCCAGACGCCCACCCACACACCCAGACGCCCACACACCCATCCACCCATCCACACACACTTCCACTCACATCACTACACCCATACGCACCCACATACCCACACACACACCCACCCACACACCCATCTACTCACCCACCTACCCACCAATCCACCCGCACACCCACACACCGACGCAACCACCCAATTTGGGCTCATTTTAACGGTGACGCCAGCAATTTTTACGTTCCCCCCCCCCNACGTCCGCTGTGAGTGAAGCAGACGGCCCGTGCTGACATCTGCACGGTTAAACACAAACGCAGACGCAGCAGTATTAACCGGGCGGCCTGTGGGCAAATCGAACCGCGAAAACCGCTCCGCAACGACAAGTGCTAACGCGCCGCTGCTGGGTCACCTGCTGGGGTCACCAGCTGGGTCATCAGCTGGGGTCACCGGCTGGGGTCAGCGGCTGGGGTCACCGGCTGGGGTCACCAGCTGGGTCATCAGCTGGGGTCACCGGCTGGGGTCAGCGGCTGGGTCACCGGCTGGGGTCACCAGCTGGGTCATCGGCTGGGGTCATAGGCTGGGTCACCGGCAAAGTAGCCGGGGGCTCAGGCGAGGCCACGGGCTGCGGTCCGGTGACGAATCCGTGTTTGCCGGAGTCACTTACTGGGTAAGTACGCAAACCACTGAACCGCAACGGAAGCCAGGCACCGCTCACAGGACCCATTCCCCAAGGCGCCCCATTCATTCATTCGCCGGCTCGCTCGCTCGCTCATTCACTCTCTCGCTCGCTCGTATTAAACGCGAAAAAAAACTTCGCTGCTCACTGGGAATCAAATGGACGTCTGAGCCTGCGATCGCGTTCCCGGAGACGTAGTTTTGTTGTTGTTGTTCAAATCCACTGCTGGATGAAGGGCTCCCGCACGGCCGTGTGTTGTTGCTTTGTCGGGGCGTGTGAGCACGCTCCGGTATGCTGGGACCGGTTTGGTTCAGATGCCAGTCGCCACCGCTGCACCCAACCCTGACCGCGAATCCAACTCAGGTGGCAGGGCTGGCTGGCTGGGAACGCGGTGATGCGAATTCGCGTCCGTTCCCAGTGCGAACAGTTCGCTCCACCCCTGCGGAGAAACCTTGGTCCCGGGGCTAAGAGCGTCCGTTGAAGGAGGCGACACGCAAAACAAGACGCGAATGAAAATAGACTTTCCCATTAAAAGTGTCTTCTTTATTTATGACGGATGGATGGAGGAGCGGGTTCGGGTGAGTTGAGTGGGGGGGGGGTGAGCCTGTGGGGGAAGGGGTTTAACACAGCTATGACACATTCCGTGGACTTCTGGAGTTGATAAAATATTTTAATCGGCATACTCGTAGGTAAAAAAATGAAATTAAAATTAATAAAAATAAAATAAGAATATAAAATAAAAATATTTATTATTATTTTATTTTTATTAATTTTAATTTCAATAAAATAATAATATAAATAAATATTTTTTAAATTTTATTTGTATTAATTTTATTTCAAATTTCTACCTACGTGACTTTACCGAAAAAACTAAGAGTATGAATCCTTGCAGTCACGAAAGCTTCAAATCTAGAATTTTATCGGCATCAACAAAAATAAAACATCGAAGTTGACCCCCCCAAAAACGACCTTTCGTCACCTCTGTGAGAGGGCTTCTGTCGAAGTCGCTGCTGCTGCGGAGAGAGGAGACGAGGAGGAGGATGGAGCATTTCGCGGCGGGACGACAAGCTCGTGAATCGTGGGCATCTGCGAAGAAAAGCTTCGTAGCTCCTCGAATCGCTCCAGTACAAATACGGATTCTGATTCTGACACGCCCGCCGGATTGCTTCGCTCGGCGCTGTGTTCCGCATTCAAATCGTCGGTGGAAGGGGGTTGTGGGGGGGGGNTGTCGTTGGAGGAAGAGGGGTCAACAGAAGAGCTGGCCCCACGTCGTCGTGAGCCTCGCTGACGGCCACTGGCAGGCCGAGGGGCGGCCGAGCGAGAAGCGAGAGCGGATCGAGCGGTGGCCGTGAATTCCGATGAGGCTCACGGCGGCACCGCGTTGCGTTGCGCGCCTCGTGCGATTGCGAGGTAAGCGATAATCGCGATAATCGCGAATATCGCGATTACCGTCCGTTCCTCTTCGTTATCGTTACCGTATTCTCCGCATTGTAAGAGACAACCGCCAATCAACTCCACGCCCTGTCTCTGGAAGTAAACACGTGGGAGTGAGCAGGGTCGGGTCAGCCCATCCAGGAGCGCCACATGGACGCGCCTTATAATTAATTCGGTAGGTGGGTGGGTGGTTGGGTGCGTGAGTGTGTATGTCAGTGAGTAGTTCTGTTTGCGTGTCGTTGTGTACGCGGGAGCGGTGGTGTAGCGGTTAGCGCGCTTGCTCCACGAACCCGGCGACCCGAGTTCGATTCCTGCTCAAGGTCACAATTATCTGAAGCTGTCCTGGGCCTCCCTAGGTCAACTCAGCCTCAAATGATTCTCTGTAGCAGTATGTAAACATCGCCACTCGGGAGACAAAGGCGGCCGGGCGTGGTGCTGGCCTCCCACCCCTCGTGTGGCGTGCCTGACTTCATAGGTGCGTGCTAACAGCACTTGCTCCGCCAGTCTGTTGAGGTTACACGGATGATCTTTGCCATTGTGTATTCTAGTGTATGTGATATTTGTAACGTGGTACAGAAGGATGTGGAACCAAGCGGACTTGCCGAGTCGCGACGCTCACAACAACGAGCGGGACCCGGGCGGCTAAAACGCAGCAAGTTGGCACAATATGGGGGCACAGGTGGTGCATCTGCCAGCCATCTCAGTCAGCCAACCCCCTTGGCGCCTGGGTGACCTCCTGCCCGTGACGGCCTCGGACAAAGGTGCACCTCTCCTGGCACGATCGCCGTGTGGTGACGTCACCGTCACTCGGTGGGCGAACGACAGAGCATCTTATAATCCGGAAAACACGGCAATTGCATGCTTTGTCCTTGCAAACCTTTTATATTCTTAAATACAAATGTTGTGCGTCCCGACAACACGTGAATGCACTGACAAACTCAGTAATTAAAAGTCATAAATAAACTCCGACAACTCAATTAAGCTCACGATGTGCGAAACATATCCTGAAGTAAAATGGACGGTGCGGTGGTTACATGACGTCATACTTTTTTTTTGTTTTTCAGTTACGGCAATGCCCCGCTTTACGTCGAGATGCGTTCGTGAAAGTTGCGACGACGGTGCGGTGGTTACATGACGTCATGCTTTTTTGTTTGTTTTTCAGTTACGGCAATGCCCCGCTTTACGTCGGAGATGCGTTCGTGAAAGTTGCGACGACGGTGGTTACATGACGTCATGCTTTTTTGTTTGTTTTGCAGTTACGGCAATGCCCCGCTTTACGTCGGGGATGCGTTCGTGAAAGTTGCGACGACGGATATCGAAACGACGTAAATCGAAGCGATGTACGGCGTAAGTAGTAGCAGTGGTGGGTGGTGGTGGTGGAGGCGAAGGCTGTGGCAGGCGACGGAGAACGAGAAAGGAACAGACGACGATGCCGTCAGCGACGTGAGTGTGGGCTTGTGGCGACAGTGGTGGTGTCAATAACAAAGTGGCGACGTATTTGCGAAACGAGGTACAGGTGGGAGACGTGAACCGGGGTATGACTGTGTTGTAACCGTTGATGAAGTTTGCATGTTAATCGACAGCAGGTGCTCACCTTAAGCGCTCCAGATTGTTTGTAAACATTTTTTTTTTTGCTAAATTTTCAGAAGACTGACGGAAGGTTTTTCCTGCCTTGGGGCTAAACGACACCTCGAGGGACTTCAAAAGTCGTCTCAAATCCCAGCAACGCACGGAAGAAGCAGCAGCAGCAGAAATCACGAAAACAACGAAAACAACATTTGGGTAACACTGCGCGAAACGCTTCAGCAGACAGCCGCCGTGGCGGAACTGATATTGCGATAATCGTCGCATAGTCACATTCGATATCGTGGACAACTGTTTGATTGTTTTGCTATCGCGCTAAGCCCTCACGATGACGGGTTGTGGTTGACGAAGGGGCGGGCGACTCACGGACTCTAGAATGGTAGCGACTGCAGTGAGGGGTGGTGTGTGGTGGTGTGTGGTGGTGTGGGTGGTGTTGGTGTAGGTGGTGGTGGTAGTGGTGGTGGGAATGAGGGTGACATAGATCGAGACGTCGTCACATTGCGTGCCCAACGCCCTTTGGTGCAGAGGCACCACCACCACCGTCACCACCACCGCCACCACCACCACCACCACNGCCGCCACCATCACCGCCGCCACCACCACCACCACCGACCGCCGCCACCATCACGCCGCCACCACCACCACCACCACCGCCACCACCGCNACCACCACCACCGCCACCACCACCGCCACCACCACCACCATCGCCACCCACACACACGCGTGCCACCCGCGGCTCGGTCCCGCAGTTTCGAGGGGCGACCGTCCGGCACTTTCACATTCCATCTTTACCCCTCTGGGTCGCGGCAAGAAAAAAATGAAAATAAATCCGGGGCTAAGCAGAAGGAGCTAACGGCGTGAGTTGGTGGGGCTTGGAGGGGGGGCGGGGCGGTGGATGGTTCAGGAGGCGGCTTTGTTTTAAGTCCGACGTTCCGGGCACGCCCGCAACGCCACGTCGCTTGTTGGGGAACACGACGGACGCGGGTCCGGTTTTCCGCTCTTGCTTCGCGCATTTTTTGGTCTCTCTCTGTGCTCCGTTCGACCTTGCTGAGAACGTCCATCCAGGAGAGGGGGGGTGTGGAGGAGGAGGGGATGGAGGAGGGGTGGGAGGAGGAGGGGGGGTGTTGCGGAGGGGTATGGGAGGAGGGGGGGTGTGGGGTAGGAGGGTGGGTGGGTGTGAGGACGTAGAGCGCTGTCGCCTGACAACCCGAGCGCTCTCGCCGCGTTCCCCACCTCGTCGCCTTCTTGCTGGGCCACACGGCAGCGGCAACGGCCTCGCTCGCGATTCGATTGGCGGTGGAACGGGCGCGTCGCTCTCACGGCGTCCAGGCTGACTCCTTTCTCTCTCTTCCCTTTCTGCCCGGAGGAGATTATCTGGCCGTTGCGTGCCCACCCACCCACCCAGCCGCCCCTCCTCCTCCTCCCACCCCGTGCTCCCCCCCCCNTCATTGCCCCCACCTCGAGCGAGATGGCTTCACTCGGATCCGTGGATGATCGCCAACAGCTCGGCTCGCCAACTCGACATGCGGACGGCGGCGGACGCAGACGCCGTTTCGGAGTTGTTTGTGAATGCCCAGAAGGGACGTGGAGACGAGGAGGTGGGGGCGGGGGGGGGCGATGGGGGTGGGGAGATGGGGGTGGAGGGGTTGTCACACCGGCAAGTCCTCGATACACAGTCACCTCGCGTACAAAACCCTGTGTGAGAGCCGGTGAAGTACGCACGTGACCCGCGCGCGCGCGTTCAGACACGTGACGCGCGCGCGCGTTCCCGACACGTGACGCGCGCGCGCGCNTTCGCGCACGTGACGCGCGCGCGCGTTCCCCGCACGTGACGCGCGCGCGTGCGCGTTCGCGGCACGTGACCGGACGCGACGCTTTGTGTTCGCACTCCGACTGGATGCGCTCCGAACTCCCTGAATGTGAACAACACGTGGCTGAGCGCGCATCGTTTTGGCAGGTCGGCAATAGTTCTCCTCTGGTACGGATGAGATGCTTGCATCACCATCACCACCACCGAAGACTGTGATCCACTGCTGGATGGACACTTCCCAAAGTCGCCGCTGACAATCTCTGCACGCGACGATCCACCCAGCAGGCAGCTGCCACGATCTCGCCTCGTCGCTCCATCTCCCGACGACGTTTCGCAGGGGCGGCCTTCGTGACCACTTGATGCCATTGTAACCAGAGTCGCGGGGGCGCGTTGGCAAATGAGGCTCACAAGCTCACAGGCTCACGTCTGCGCCACCACGTCCACTCGTGTCTCTCCCGTGGCTCACTCCGCTCGTTCCTCGTGGGTCACTCCGTTCGTCCCCCCCCCCACCCACGGGGGTCACGTGGTGTCCATCGAGCATCCATCACACCTCGGACATGTGGCTCAGCGCGCACTTGAGAGGACTCATATCCCTGCGCTCCCTCAAACTCCGCACGCCGCCGATTGGCCGCAGCGGCGACTCACCGCCACCGCCACCACAACGCACCTTGACTCCGTTCGTGAGTGACAGGTGGGAGCAGCCCAGCAGCTGATTGGCCGGAACCTGTGGCTGCCACCACCACCACCGCCGCTGCGCCCGCTGCTTGCGTTGGCACCGCCGCTTCCACCTTCGCAGCAGTGCAGCAGCAGCACGCTCCGCGCCGAGCACTCGGCCCGCGGGCGCCGGTAGTCGCACGCGATGTAGCGTCGGAACGCCTGCCGGAAGGCGCGGTTAAAGAGCGTGTAGACGAGCGGGTTGACACCCGAAGAGACGTAGCCGACCCACACGAAGACGCCGAGCAGCGTCTCGGTGAGCTGCGCGCTGCACCCGCGCCGACACAGCACGGAGAGCACGTTGGTGATGAAGAACGGGCACCACATGACCACGAACAGCACAAAGACTATGCCCAGCACCTTGGTGGCGCGCTGCTCGTTGGTGATGCTCGCCATCGACTGCTTGCCCGCCGCGTTGCGTCGCATGCGCGCCCGCTGGCGCGATAGGGCAGGCGCGCCGCCGCGATGCTGCGCCGCTGCCGACGCTGCCCGACCCGCCGCGGACGCTACCCTCGTCTGCGTGGAGGCCGAGCGCCGCTCCATGCCGCGCCAGGGCTACCCCGATACCGCCGATGCCGCCGCCGATGCTGCCGGGCTTGTCGCAGGGACGCGCGCGCGTCGTGTGCCATCGGCGGAATCGCACGGAGCCGCCGCCGCCGACACGGCAACCCCAGGGCAAGTTGCGTCCACCTCCTCCTCCACCTCCACCGCCACCACCACCGCAGCCGGTGCCCGAGATGGAGGCGCGCGAGACGCCCGCGTCGCAGAGCATCGCCTTGTGACGCAGCACGCGCGTCGTGAGCAGGAAGGTGACCATCATGATGACGAGCGGCACGAAGAAGGCGCACAGGGAGCCGTAGATGATGAAGGTGCGGAAGGCGTCGATGCCAGGGAGCACGTGCTGGCCACGAGCACGGTGCTCGAGTCGCGCAGGCCGATCACGGCGATCGGCATCGAGATGCCTACGGGGGCGGTGGGGCGGAGGGAGGGGGGGACGAGTTAGACGTTTCAGAGCCAGGCCGATCGTCTCTTACGAGGGCAGGCGTCGACCCCGGCGAGTTGGATCACCGAGCGCATTTGGACTGTGAGGCAGAGGTCGCAAACGGAGTTTGATTCCTTGCCCGTACCCGGCCGCACCAGGGTCGCAAACGGGTACCTGATTGCGACCTCTGGGATGAAGCCATGTTGCAGGCGCGGGTGGGTTGATTCTAGGCGCTTGAATTGTGAGAAGAGACAAGACGTTGGGAAGTGAGTGACAAACGGTTACTCACCAGTGACTCACGGCCTACCCGTACCCATACCCGGCCGCACCAGGGTCGCAAACGGGTACCCGTACCCGGCTGAGTACGGGTAGCCGGGTATCGGGTAGGGTATCGGGTACCCGGTGGCGACCTCTGCTGCGAGGGGGGTTCCCCCCCTGGGTCCACCGTCCGAGTGTTCGGAAGCGAAACTCCCTCGCGTGCAACCGAGTCGCGCCTGACACGCGTCGCGTTCTCTGCAACCGGTCGCGAGCAGTTGCGAGCCACCGGTTGCTCGCGGAAGAGACGGGCTACACTTTGCAAGCGTCGTCGTCAACAATTCACCCAGCGATTCGTAGCGACGTTTTTTTGTATCGCACGCCGCACATATTGGTCCGTATAATCTACGTTGTGATGGAGGTGGGTGGTGGTGGGGGTGGTGGTAGGGGTGGTGGTGGTGGGGTGGTGGTAGGGGTGGTGGTGGGGGGTGGTGGTGGGGGTGGTGGTGGGGTGGTGGTGTGGGGGGTGGTGGTGGGGTGGTGGTAGGGGTGTGGTGGTGGGGNTGGTGGTAGGGGTGTGTGTGGGGGTGTGGTAGGGGTGGTGGTGGGGGTGGTGGTGGGGTGGTGGTGGTGGGGTGGTGGTAGGGGTGGTGGTGGTGGGGTGGTGGTGGGGNTGGTGGTGGGGTGGTGGTAGGGTGGTGGTGGGGGGTGGTGGTGGGGTGGTGGTGGTGGGGTGGTGGTAGGGGTGGTGGTGGTGGGGTGGTGGTAGGGGTGGTGGTGGTGGGGTGGTGGTGGGGTGGTGGTGGGGTGGTGGTGGTGGTGGGGTGGTGGTAGGGGTGGTGGTGGTTGGGGTGGTGGTAGGGGTGGTGGTGGTGGGGGTGGTGNTGGGGTGGTGGTGGGGNTGGTGGGGNTGNTGGTGGTGGGGTGGTGGTGGAGCTAACAAGGAAAAGAGGCGGGGCCTATTCTTGCTGTGAAGGGTGTGGCCAGATTGTGCAACCGCCGGCTCAGATGCGGACAAAGTCGTCAGTCAAGCTGCGTGCTCATTTCGAGGTCACCGATTTGCTCGCTCGGTCGTGGACCCAGGGACCCGTGTCGACTTGCGGTGGCCACTTGTCGACGAGTTCGCGGACCTTAAAAATCCCTGTGGTTTTTGTTTGTTGTTTTGTTTTTGTTGTTGTGCAGAATATCCTGCGATGGCTCATAATGAATTTGCGTTTTCAAAATCTGCAGGGCTGTAATAACACCCTTGCCATTCCCGGCGGCTCTGTAATAGAAACGTCCTGTCTGCGACTCCCATCGCGGTTAAATATTTTATGTAAACAGACACATGGCTAAATAAATAATTTCCCCGCGGAGATTTCTTATCCGCGCCCTCAAACGCCTATTGACTTTCACACTCCCACGCCTGACAGCTCAATGTGTCACCTCTAGCAGCTCTCCCTCCACAGCAACAACAACAATAAATAAAAATCTAAGTTCATGTTGGGGGGAAAAAACTAAAACGAGAAAAACATTCGAATAGAAAATAATATAAAGTAACGTTCAGTTTTAGTTGTTTTTTGTTAGTTGTGCAGCAAAAAAAAAAAGAATCTCGTTTGCGTTTTTGACAAACCAAAATTACGAACCCAAATTGATGTCTTAACAATGGTCCCGGTGTTGTCATCACAAAGTTGTTTGTTGTTAGTGTGCCGCAAAAAAAAAAGAATCTCGTTTGCGTTTTTGACAAACAAAAATTACGACCAAATTGATGTCTAAACAATGGCCCCGGTGTTGTCATCACAAAGGCAAAGACAATGTACGTCCATTGGAGCCTCCACCGTCTCTTGCGGCGACTGCTGTTAGGCAGCACCTATGGCGATGTTTACGCACGGGACCAGGTTTGTATTTTACGGCCGAGTAGACACACCGGTCCGGATATTCATCACCGATGTTGACCAAGCGAGGCATGAATTGAACCCGGGGAGGGTTCACCGGGTTTCGTAGCGGCAGTGCGCTAATCGCTGCGCCACCGTATCCTCTCCGTTGTCAACAAACACACACACAAGACACAGAGGCGGACATTGGTAATCCATCACTGAATCGTCCCAGGGGCGTGTTTCTCAATCGCTCATCAGCTCGGGGAGAAGCATGTGGCATGATCATCATCATCATCACCACCGACGTCACAATGGTATCCAGATGGCGGGGCCAATAGCAACAGGATGATGCAGATTCGTGAACCGAATCTGCGGAGGAATTCGACGGAGATATGAAGCGAAATTTTTGCGCAGATTCCAGTAGGGCGGTCAGCAAGTTACAACAAACGGAACAAAAAAAACCGATGGGAGTGAAAAATAGAAAAAAGTTACGCGCGTATGTGTACGCTGACTTATTTTGCACCGTACGTAGTCAACCGTGCTAATCGGATGTGCGGGGAAGGACAACAAACTAAACACGAGAAGCAGTTCTAAAGAAATCAGTTTGTCAATCAAGATGATGTAAAAGTGCATAGCTCCAGTGGCTTCCCAATATGGGCAGGAAGAGCGTTCCAGACGGCCACGTGGCGACCACCGCCTTCGCTCGACGGTTAGTCAGAAGCCGCTGCCGCGTCGATGGCATAGTTCGCGTAGTGGCGGCTTAGGGGCCGCCATAAATGACGTCACGCGATTTTGGACGATTTTTGACCCCCCCCTCCTCGTCACACGGCGTCACAAAAAGTCAGACCCCCCCCCTCAAATATGACGTCATAAAGCTATACCCCCCCCCCAAAAAAAAAACATATTTCCATTTTGAAAATAAAACATGCTTCAAATCGCTTTAAACTCGTGTCATTGTAGTGCGAATTCAATGTGGCGCTGCACTCTGATGTGTAGGAGAAAACATTGATTAAAAAAGTATATTTAATTACGTATAACGTGTTGTCTATATTTATTTAAAGTTGCGCATTTTGATGTGACGTCACATTTCTCAACCCCCCCCCTCGTCACACATCGTCACAAATGTCTGACCCCTAGGTGCGTGACGTCATCGAGCACCGGACTGCAGTGCCCGTCACGACACGTGACAGAGAATTCAACCTCGATTTGAAGCTTTCGTGACTGCAGGAATCTCTTTGCTTCTTTCGGTAAAGTCACGTAGGTAAAAAATATAATAAATACGACGTTTCGATCGAACACAAGCAATCCCAGAAAAATATATACCTGTTCTTTTAAAACCAGAAGGTGAAAATTTTGTTAATTAAAAAATANAATAAAAAAATCACGACTTTTTATTTTATTTTTATTCTTATTTTTATATATTTATTACCTACGTGATTTACGAAAGAACCAAAGAGTATGGATCCTTGCAGTCACGAAAACTTCAAATCTAGAAGAAATATAATCATCAGTGCAACTGCTCTATACTGGAGTATGGAGAATTCAAACTCGCAAAACACGAACAAATTATAAAACACTAACAGCGTCCGAGTACAAATCGCATACACGCGTTGTGGTGAGTTTGTCGAGACTCACCGATGGACACGGCCCAGACAGCCAGGATCTTGATGAGCATCTTGGACTTGGAGTTGAAGCGACTGTGCTGGATGGGCCGTTTGATGGCGATGTAGCGGTCGATGGAGATGGCGCACAGGTGCAAGATCGAAGCGGTGGACAGGAGGACGTCCAGGTAGAGCCAGATGGGGCACAGCTGCTCAGGCAGACACCAGCGGGAGTCTGGCACGCCAACAACAACAACAACGACAACAACAACAACAAATCCCCAAACCCACCAGCCTTGTGTGTTTTGTTTGTTGTTTGTTGAGGTTGCACCCGATTCAAGAGCCGAATGGCTCACAGGGCTATACCTAAGCAATGAACTTGAGCCTTTAACGCAACCGCTTGGAGGTGTGCCGGGTGGGGGGTAGGTCAAGAGCTGTTAGCGAGCGCCTATTAACAAATATAATTACACGGTATTTTTCCTCCAAAAGCGCGGCATTAGTTGCTGTGTTCCTGAAGAAAACCACGTTATGGAAAAACCGCGTTCAAATAAATAATATTGGGGGGGGGGGTTAAAGCACAGTCCGCGTAACTCGTTAGATGACTGACGCAGGACGAACGCAGACTGGGGCGTGTGGGTAGCATCGAGAATGATCCAGCAGCATCCCAGCCCGTTGCGATGTCTACGCCGAGGCAGCCGCTGTACGACCGCTCACTCCGAACGCGCGCCACGTGGTTCCCCTCGCTCGGTCGCGTCTCTATATAAAAATTCGCTTGCGCGGTTATAAATGTAAAGAACAAAAATGCGTTCCCAATGCATTGATCGCGCTACGGCCAATTTGCGTCGTGAAAACCACACGCGGCTTTATAGCAGAAGTGACTTATGTAACAATAAAAATAAATGAAGAATTCTTCACCTGAGGACGGCTGCTTGTGTTGTGGCCGACACGTCGTGAGAATTATTTTATTATGTTTTATTTTTATCATTTTATTATTTCCCTTCCACGTGACTTTACCGAAAGAACCATGAAGATGAATCCCTGCAGTCACGAAAGCTTTAAATCGAGACTTATGTAACGTTGCATTGTTAAAGCGCCCTTTCTGCTAAGCACTCAAAGCGCTGTACGTCGTAAAATAAAAATGATAATATCGCAGGCCAAGGGGAGGTAAAACTAAGTCGACGCAGAAGCGATGTCGGAGAACCGGGAGGAGGAGAGGATAGTGTTGTCAGAACTACGCCTGGCCGCCTTTGCCCCTCCAATGTCGTTGTTTAACTACACACCGCGCCTGTCACACATGTTAGGGCCGAGTCGACCTACGGGGAGGCCCGGGACCGGTTCAGATAATCGTCATTGGTGTTGGCCGTGAGCGGGAATCGAACCCGTGTCGCCAGGTTCATAGCGCAGCGCGCTAACCGCTACACTACCGCTCCCACACACATACACACACACAGACACACACACACAGACACACACACAGACACACACCACACACACACACACACACAGACACACACACNCACACACACACAGCGGTACACACACACACAGACACACACAGACACACACACAGACACATACACACAGACATACAGACACACAGACACACACACACACACACAGACACATACACACACATACACACACATACACACACACACACCGATAGTCCGTGTGCAAGGGGTTTCACTTCTCAGTGAATAGTCTCCCGATCGCCGGTAGACTTAGAGTAGGCTTGGCACGTGGCTTGTAGTAACCGGAGCGCTTAGCAACGAGGGTAAACTGGATGTGGTGTACCGGGTGCGGATATTATTTCCGTCTAGTAGATACCCATTCGCTCTGGACCGCGGCTACCGCTCGTCACGTGACACATAATCCAGTCGCCCGGTATCCATCGCCTCTCAGACTTAGCCTCAACCACCACCACCACCACCACCATCACCACCACCACTACCGCAGTCTTCTGATCATTCACCAAAGAAATGTTTACAAACAATCTGGAGCGCTTACAGAGAGCACCTGCTGGCGGCTAACATGCACACTCCATCAACGGTTACAACTCAGTCATGTGTCTCCACCCCCCACCCACCCCCCGTTTTACGTCGTTTTGCAAATACTTTGTTATTGACACCACCACTGTCGCCACAAGCCCACACTCACGTCGCTGACTGCATCGTCGTCCGTCCCTTTCTCATTCTCCGTCGCCTGCCACAGCCTTCGCCTCCACCACCACCACCACCACTACTACTACTACTACCACCCNGTACATCGCTTCGATTGTACGTCGTTTCCGATATGCGTCGTCGCACCTCTCACGAACGCATCCCCGACGTAAACCGAGGTATTGCCGTATCGGCGTTCGTTCGTTGTACGGTCGGCAAGGGCGATGGCGGGGTGGGGGGGGNCACGGTGGGGCGAAGAGGAGGTGGGGGTAGGGCGAGCCCCCCGTGATTTTAAGAGATGATGATGATGACAGGCGGGAGATCGATGGTTGTCAGAGGCGCGTGACCGCTGTCTCCAGCGAGGGTTATCGACGAGGCTTTGGGCGGCCAGGATTACAAACGCCCCGAGCGTAACGCCACTCATCTCGCATCTCTCTCTCTTTCTCCTGCAGCACGGGGAATCTCAATTGGTGGGGATCACAACAACAACAACCGTCTACAATCTCAAGTGGTGGTGACGTCACCGCGGCGCTTGTGCCAGGCTAGGTGCACTTTGAGGCCACGTGAAGTGTCGAAGGCATCCGCTGGCAGGAGGTCACGGGACAGACCCTGCAGGTGTCGTTGGGTTGACTGACTGAGATGACCGGCAGATGCACTAACCAATCTATGGATCTCTGTGCGAGTATTATGGGTCTATTCGTGAGTCTATGAGTCTCAGTGTGAATTTATAGATCTTTGTGCGAGTCGATGGGTCTCGACGTGAGTCTGTGAGTCTGTGAGTCTCAGTGTGAATTTATAGATCTTTGTGCGAGTCGATGGGTCTCTACGTGAGTCTGTGAGTCTCAACGTGAAAGTATAGCTCTCTGTGCGAGTCTATGGGCCTATACGTGAGTCTATGAGTCTCAGTGTGAATCTATAGATCTCTGTGCGAGTATATGAGTCTATACGTGAGTCTGTGAGTCTCAGTGTGAATTTGTAGATATCTGTGCGAGTATATGAGTCTATACGTGAGTCTGTGAGTCTCAGTGTGAATTTATAGATATTTGTGCGAGTCTATGGGTCTCTACGTGAGTCTATGAGTCTCAGTGTGAATCGATAGATATCTGTGCGAGTCTATGGGTCTCTACGTGAGTCTATGAGTCTCAGTGTGAATTTATAGATCTCTGTGCGAGTCTATGGGTCTCTACGTGAGTCTATGAGTTTCAGTGTGAATCGAAAGATCTCTGTGCGAGTCTATGGGTCTCTACGTGAGTCGATGAGTCTCAGTGTGAATCTATAGATCTCTGTGGAGTCTATGGGTCTCTATGCGAGGCGTTAGACCACTTGTCTTCGTCGCCCCCGCTCACGGCCACCACCAACACCAGTGACGATTATCTGAACCGGTCCTGGGCCTCCCCTAGGTCGACTCAGCCTCAAACGGGTACCTAGTGCGATGGGTAAACATTGCCACGTGTTGGCCACCCACCCCCTCGTGTTGCTGTTCGGGCTTTCATAGGTGCTCGCTTACAGCACTTGACCCAACAGTCTGTTACAGGCTATACGGGGGATCTTTGTATATTGGTTGTTGTGTCAATAGAGGTGTGTTTACACATGGAATGTTTGCCCGCGTGTGTGTGTGTCGGCGTGGTTCCTGGCCACCCACCCCATCGTGTGCCCTGTCGGCCTTCGCAAGTGCTACTCGCTAACAGCACTTGCTTCCACCTGTTTGTTGGGGGGGGGNTCTTTGTGTGCGTATATGCGTGATGGTGGTGGTGATGATGATGATGGTGGTGACGGTGATGGTGATGGTGGTGATGATGGTGGTGGCAGTCATTGTGGTGATGATGATGGTGATGGTGGTGATGATGATGGTGCTNATGGTGGTGATGATGATGGTGATGATGGTGGTGATGATGATAGTGATGATGATTATGGTGGTGGTGATGATGATGGTGATGGTGGTGATGACGGTGATAATGATGGTGGTGACGGTGGCGATGGTGATGGTGGTGACGGTGGCGATGGTGATGGTGGTGATGATGATGGTGGTGATGGTGGTGATGATGATGGTGGTGATGATGATAGTATGTGGTGATGGTGGTGATGATGATGGTGATGATGATGGTGATGATGATAGTGGTGATGATGATAATGATGGTGGTGATGATGACGGTGATGACGATGGTGCTTGATGATGATGACGATGCGCGTGCGTTCGTCAACAGCCGCCGACGCCGCCGCGACTCACTGAAGAGGATCGTGAGCAGCGCGATGGGCATCACGAGGACGCCGACGAGGAGATCGGCGATTGCCAGCGACATGAGGAAGTAGTTGGTGACGTTTTGAAGTTTCCTCTCGAGCCCCACGCCAAGATGACGAGAATGTTCCCTCCGATGGTCCACGCGATCACGGCGAGCATCGGCAGAGCGTGCCACAGGAACGCGTCCGCTCCGACGACTCCTCCACCCGCGGCGTTCCCTCTCACCACGTTGCCGCCGCTGCTGTTGTCAGCAGCCAAGAGGCCAAGGTGGTGCTGCGGGTGATGCTGCTGCTGCCCGCTCAAGTTGTGGAGGCCCGCGCTGTGGTTGACAACAACCTCCACAGCGCTGCCCCACAGGCCCACGTGCTCGCTGGTGGTGGTGGTGGTGGCGGTGGCGAAGAGGAGGTCGAACCTCCCCAGGCCGCTGGTCATCGTGGCCAGGACATCGCCTTGAGAGCCGGTGGACACCGCGGATGACATCGACGATGGCGATGATGGTGCGGAGATGATCCAGTCGGCGTCTCGCCTCGCCGCAGTAATTGGCGTTCCGGGAAAAGACATACTGAGCGGTGTTTTGTTTTAATAATTATTATTGTTGTTATAGCTGCGTGGGTAATCGTTCATCCGTCTGGCGGAGCTCCAAGGAGGAGGCATGGGCGGGGAGTTTCTCGCGTCCGAGTCTTTTTGCGGCTTTCAGAGATGCCCGGTCGCCGGTGGCGGGGGAAGGAGGGGGCGAGCGTTATTTCCGAAGCTGCCTGTTTCTTGTTGTTTGTTTTACATATTTGAGATTCCCGTGTGATGCGATGCACGCTGGTGGAGACGCGAGCAGAGAAACGACTGATTGTCAGCCCGGGTGCCTTCACGTCAATGACACATCACCTCCCCCCCACCCTCCGCAAGGCAAATATTTCCACGCCCGGCACACCACTTCCAGTATGCCTCCCGTCGCTGCCGGCGGCTGTGGCTGCGACTCGTCGAATGTGCCACCGACCGTCCGTCTCCGCTGAGATACCCGCGGAGAATATGTGGTGAAGTCGGGAGGGTGACTGGGTGGGTGGGTGGTGGTGGTGGTGGTAGGGGGGAGTTGAAATGAAACGTCGACAAAATCGCGTCAACTTGGAACGCCGCCGCGCTCAGCCAAAAGCCGTCGCCACCAACGAATTGCCCAAGCTCTGTGGACCTACACATATATCACGAAATGCGCGAGCAAGTGCGTGGGTTGCTTCCCAGCTTGTCTCCGCAAACCCAGCGTGGAATTTGATGTAATCTACATTTAACATAATTTGTATTTCATAAAGAAAAAATATAATATCGATATTGCCATTATAATTTGCAAGCTATTTTTTTCATTTATGTTATTGTGTATTAATTTGATTTATTTTGCTGCGACTTGTCGCAATGCAAGAGCTTCCTGGCTCACAGGGGACTTGAACCGAATCCAGTCGCCACCGTGTCGAGGACAACAACAACAACAAACAAACAAAGAACAAAAATAACAAAAAATAAACCAGGGCGCACACGACTGCTGCTACTGCTGCCGCGGGCGATGTAATCCGATCAGAATCCCCGCCACACCTCGGCTCCCTCCAACGTCCCCCTAAAACGTCGCCGGCGGTCGAGTCGCTGGCGTTCACTCCCGTCGGAGTCCACCTAGACGAGCGTCACGGAGACGCGCTCGAGTTGAGCGATTCGCGGTTCGCGGTTGGCGAGAGGGCCTCACTGCCGCCGTGGTTTGCGGGCGGTGCATCGTTGGCATGGTGGTGATGGTGGTGATGGTGGTGATGATGATGATGATGGTGGTGATGGTGGTGATGGTGGTGATGATGGTGATGGTGGTGATGATGATGGTGGTGGTGATGGTGATGGTGGTGATGGTGGTGGTGATGGTGATGGTGGTGGTGATGGTGATGATGATGGTGGTGATGATGATGGTNGTGGATGATGATGATGGTGGTGGTGATGGTGATGGTGGTGATGGTGGTGATGATGGTGATGGTGATGATGATAATGATGGTGGTGGTGGTGGTGGTGATGTTGGTGATGGTGATGGTGGTGATGATGATGATGGTGGTGGTGATGGTGGTGATGGTGATGATGGTGATGATGGAACCTGCTCGCTCACCGCACTTGTCCCCAACAGTGTGTTAGAGGCTATACGGGGGATCTTTGGCTTTTGGAGTGGTGGGGGTTACGAACCCGGCGACACGAGTTCGATTCCTGCTCACGGTCACCAACACCGGTGGAGATTATCTGAACCGGTGTAGGGCCTCCCCTAGGTCGACTCAGTCTCAAATAAGTAAACTGGAGTGGTGCGTAAACATCGCCCTACTGGGGAGGCAGTGGCGGTCGGGCGTGGTGCTGGCCACCCACCCCCTCGTGCACTGCCCCAGCCTTCATAGGTGCTCGCAAACAGCACTTGCCCCTACAGTCTGGTAAAGCTGTACGGGGGATCTTTGTCTTGAAGGTGAAGGTGGCGGCGAAAGGTGGTTAAGGTGATGGTGGGTTTTACAATTTCAAATCCATCTTATTTGAAGTCAGCCAGAGTGGGATCGAGAGGTGAGAGATGATGGTAAATATTCAACAAGCCAGTGACTCATCTTCCTCGTCGACGTGGACAGCGCAACGCCAACGATCAGAGCCACCACCCAATGTGGTTCGCGTAGGGGGGGGGGTTAAAGGTGCATCCCTGCAGTTGACAGCTGCTGAGCTGAAGAGATGTAACCACCGCTAGGAGCTCGAGCGAGTCCTTCTAGAGAAGTGGGTTTTTACCCTTTACTGCAGCCTTGGACCACTTTGGTTCTCAATCGTGTTACAATTTTTTTTTACAATTTTAATAAACACATCGGGCGGTTTGGTGAAAGAAAGCACGTGGTTACTTCAAGTGGCCGTGGCTGAATTTGTGTTGCGATGATTCAGCTTCAAAAAAAAATCCGGCCGTGTCTCGCACCCCCAGAAAGGGATCTCTGAAATCCGAGGGATGCAGCGTGCCCCCTCCCAGGTTACGAAGAAGAAGCACTGCTCTAGACGGCGATTTGGCCGACTCTTGCGTCTTCGAAGAGGTGCACGTGAATATATTTCAAGTTTATTGAATAAAGTAATACTAATAGTTTGAACAAAAATAAATCACAGTGATGTCCCAATGAACTGATGGATCGATGTTTCCCCACGCTGTGTTCATCACGGGGATGATTTGGGCATACTTCACCGCGCGGTCAGTGCGGGTTCGTGATGGAAGCGTTTGGGTTGTGGGTCTATCCGGAACTGGTCCACATTTCTCTCGATGCCGACGTTGATAGACCCCGGCAGGGCATTTTACTCGGTATATATACACACACATGCGTGTGTTTCGTGCTTGTAATACAATCTAGCTGGAGCATTTGCACGCCTTTGATTACATCGTTGAGAAATTATTCACGGGCAAATGTTGTCGGGGTTTTTTTCGTTGTTCAAAACCACACACACACACCACACACACACACCACACACACACCACACACACACACACACACACACCACACACGAGATTCTAAAGAGTAACGCAGCAGACGCGCTGAAACGAGAACTCTTCAAACACAAATTGGCTCCGTGCAGTTGCCACCTTTTTCCCCTATTGTCGATGACCAAAATTAAAAAGGACCCCTCCCCACCGAACCTACGTCTCGAGCCGGCTCTTCTTAGCCTCTGTCTCTCTTTAAATCAAAGCTCGTGCCGAGATATCGATGAACAAACCCTCGGCACGCGAATTCATTTTTTGCCAGCAGAATAAGTTTTTGTTTGTTAAATAGTCCACTGATGATGTCGATGCCCGGACGGCCGTTGCGTTCCGCGAAACCCGGAACGGGTTGGCAACTTCGGTGCAAGAAGGGCCAAGCTCACTTTGCCCGGGGACTACTTTCTTGGTGTTTTTTTACGCGACCGGGAAATCCGAAATCCTTGCGCGGGAAATACGAATGGGCTCCTTGAGACGCGGAGTGGTTAAATCCGCGTGCATGAGTTTGCGTCTTCTTCCTTTCTTGTTCGCTGTTGTTGTTGTGATTAATATTATTATGAATCTGAGTAACTATTGTATCCCGCCGCTCTGCGCTCTTCTCGTTTCCATGGAGACCGTTAAATCCTCGCGCGATGGAGGATGCGGGTCCCTGGCGACGCGTTCGGTCCTCGGATTCTGATAACAAAAAAATAAACAAAAAATAAATAAAGATAAAACACGGAGAGGAGAGGGGAAAGAGAAGCGTTAATATAATCAAGATGTGACAGTGAGCTGTCAGGGCGATAACGGGTTTGCTTGTGTACAAAGGAGTCGTTTCGGATCTGGTTTGCGTCTCCATGATTATAACAGAGCTTTGATTTCCCCAGTTGTGTCATCTTCCATCAGATTAACACCCCCCTCCCCATACATTTAGACTCACATAGAGGCCCATAGACACACACAGAGACTCGTAGACACACTTAGAGACCGATAGACTCACATAGAGGCCCACAGACTCACATGGAGACCCATAAACTCACAGAAACCCACATACTCAGATTTCGACCCATAGACTCACACAGAGACTCAAAGACTCACACAGAGACCCATAGACTCACAGACTCACACAGAGACTCATAGACTCACACAGAGACCCATAGACTCACACAGAGACCCATAGACTCACACAGAAACCCACAAACTCAGATTTCGACCCGTAGACTCACATAGAGACCCATAGACTCACACAGAGACCCATAGAATCACACAGAGACCCATAGACTCGCACAGAGACTCATAGACTCACATAGAGACCTATAGACTCACACAGAGGCCTACAGACTCACGTAGAGACCCATAAACTCACAGAGACCCATAGTTTCACACAGAGACCCATAGACTCACAAAGAGACCCTCAGACTCACACAGAGACCCATAGCTTCACACAGAGACCCATACACTCACACAGAGACCCACAGACTCACACAGACCCACAGACTCACACAAAGACCCATAGTCCACATAGAGACCCATAGACTCACACAGAGACCCATTGACTCACACAGAAACCCATAGCTTCACACAGAGACCCATACACTCACACAGAGACCCACAGACTCACACAGAGACCCATAGACTCACACAGGACCACAGACCCACACAGAGACCCACAGACTCACACAGAGACCCACAGACTCACACAGAGACCCACAGACTCACACAGAGACCCATCGACTCACATAGTGACCTACATACCCACACAGAGACCAATAGACTCACACAGATACCCACGGTAGCCACTGACTATAGTTGTTTACGTGGTTGTTTAGTTACTGCAGCTACATACTATCAACATTCCTTCCCTTTATTAATGCTACCCTATCCCCTCCCTTTGATGCTGCTAATCCTGCATAATGCACGGGCATAATCTGACTTTGATACCCCCCCGCCCACCTCCCACGCATTTCACAAGCAGTACTAATCACATTCCTGCATTTCCCATAAATATGCTAAATTACTCTTGATATGCAAATTATTTTGTCAAGGCGCCCTTCCCCCTTCCAACCCAGCTTAAATATACGCTCCAGGCGTGGTGGTGTTTCATTCAGACGCTGTCTCCCGACAGACCTGGTCTTCACCTGAGGACGGCTGCTTGCGTTGTGGCCGAAACGTCGTGAGAATTATTTTATTATGTTTTATTTTAATTTTATTACTTCCCTTCTACGTGACTTTACCGAAAGAACCAAGAAGATAACCGCAGTAGTCACTGCTTGCGCATCTGTGCCGGAGCGTCACCACGCGAACACACGGAGCGCTCCACGTGCGGAAGCCCCATCACCTCGGCCCCCCTCCCTCCGCTGCCAGACGACTTCTCTCAGCGCTCGCACAATTGCACGACGACTCCTGGGCAGCGTGCCGCTAGTCACGCGCGCGGACACGTGCACGTGCGTGCGCGTGTGTACGCGTGCCCAGCAACGATGAGACTCACACAGAGACCCGTAGACTCGCATAGAGACCCGTAGACTTACACAGAGACCCGTAGATTTACACAGAGACCCGTAGACTTACACAGAGACCCGTAGACTTACACAGAGACCGTGGACTTACACAGAGACCCGTAGACTCGCATAGAGACCCGTAGACTTACACAGAGACCCGTAGACACCTCGCATAGAGACCCATAGACTCACACAGAGACCCGTAGATTTACACAGAGACCCGTAGACTTACACAGAGACCCGTAGACTTACACAGAGACCGTGGACTTACACAGAGACCCGTAGACTCGCATAGAGACCGTAGACTTACACAGAGACCCGTAGACACCTCGCATAGAGACCCATAGACTCACACAGAGACCCGTAGATTTACACAGAGACCCGTAGACTTACACAGAGACCCGTGGACTTACACAGAGACCCGTAGACTCGCATAGAGACCCGTAGACTTACACAGAACCCGTAGACACCTCGCATAGAGACCCATAGACTCACACAGAGACCCGTAGATTTACACAGAGACCGTAGACTTACACAAAACCCGTAGACACCTCGCATAGAGACCCGTAGGCTCGCATAGAGACCCGTAGACTCGCATAGAGACCCGTAGACTTACACAGAGACCCGTAGACACCTCGCATAGAGACCCGTATGCTCGCATAGAGACCCGTAGACTCGCATAGAGACCCGTAGACTTACACAGAGACCCGTAGACACCTCGCATAGAGACCCATATGCTCGCATAAATACCGTTAGACTCGCATAGAGACCCGTAGACTCGCAAAGGGACCCGTAGACTCGCATAGATACCCACATAGAGACCCGTAGACTCGCATAGAGACCCGTAGACTCGCATAGGGACCCGTAGACTCGCATAGGGACCCGTAGACTCGCATAGATACCCACATAGATAACCATAGACTCACATAGAGACCCATAGACTCGCAGAGAGACCCATATCTTACATGGATACTCCTATTCTCGCAAGAGACTCATAGACTTACACATTACCCATAGACTTACACATATACCCATAGACTTACAAATACCCATACACTTACACATAGACCCATAGACTTACATAAGAGGCCAGCACACTCACATAAAGATCCATACAGTCACATAAATAAACCCATCGACTGACACGGACTGGGTAGTGATTAAACCGGGTTCTCAAGTGCAGCGAGGTGATGGTCTCGGAGCCAGGGCACCAATGACTGCACGAATAAGGAATCGCATGCACTTGAGTTCCGCATTCAATTTAGCAAAAACAGCAATCCAGCTCTTCCTTGTCGCGTGAACAGCGTGGCGCTGGGTGCTGGCCGCCTCCTAGCAATGGGAGAGAACGGCACCTCTGAAATTATATTCTTAGGTTTTTTCGGTAAAGTCACGTCGGTAAAAAAAGCAAGAGCTGAAATAGCCACTATTCTTAATAATTAAAAGGGGGCTGTCCTGGCTAATCCCCCCCCCCCCTCAACCAGTATATATACTAGGGTAGTATCTCTTGGAATCTCTCATTTACTTGATAAAGCAAGCGTGCTGTGACGGTTCCACCTGAAGACGGAAGCTTGTGTTGCCTCCGAAACGTCGTGATTTATATTATTTTTATTTTATTTTACTTTTATTAATTTTAATTTTATTTTTTACCTACGTGACTTTACCGAAAAAACCTAAGAATATGAATCCTTGCAGTCACGAAAGCTTCAAATCTAGAATCTCTGAAATTGCCGGGCGAAAGAAAACCCAGGGAGGGCGTGAACCACCGTCACCCATAGAGCTTTCTGGTCAGGCGAAGCTCTTCGTCGTGAGAGACACAGCATGCAGCCAAGGACAGCACAACGATGGTGAGAGCTCATTGTAGAGAATTAAAGTGAGTGAGTGGGTGCTGACCGCTTCGTTTTTGACGTGCCGGCCTTCGTAGGTGCTCGCCAACAGCACTTGCCCCAACTGTCAGTCAAGGTTTTACGGGTGGCGGGGTCTGTATCTTTGTGCAAAGGTGGCCACGTGGTTTCTATGGCAGCATTCCGAACGTGAACGCGAAGTGATTTAGAATCACACCACGCAGACGGCAGGTGCTGCTGTTGTCTTGAGACGGCAACGATCAGAATGGTTATCAAGGATTGCTCAAGAAATATTTGCACGTAGGGAAAATAAAATAAAACCATCGGTAGGGCATCATCATCATCGCGTTTGATGGGATAAACGCAGCAATTTGCGACGCGTGGGCTCTTAGCGTCTGGCGTGCGTAGCTCCTGATGTGACATGTTTGTTAGTTTTGCTGCTTTTGTAACGAGCGCGAAAATTATACCCATCGTTCGAGACTGGAACAGCCTCCCTATACGATGCGTTTGAGGGTGTCATGTAAAATTGTTTTGGTCCGAAATGAAAATTACATAACGACAACAACAGCATCCGTAAGTACGAAGCCGGTTTCACACTACGGATGTGTTCCAGACGGACAGAAAAACGGAAAAACAAACACACGATGATCTGGGAATCGGGAGGGCTGTCGGATTCTTTTTTTCCCGCCAAAAGTAGTAACGGGGCGTGACGTCACTTTCGCGAGCACGTGGACCGCGTTACATGTCGATGATCTGAAAATCCGAAGAAAATTTTTAATCTGAAATTGTCGTTAATACCATCGACAAAAAATATACCAATTATTATTTATTTTTTAAATCATTATCAATATTACCTAAAACTCGTCCCCAATATGTACGTCCTTTTCAAAAGCATATGCGGTCGATCATCGATTGTCCGGCATCACGTGATTATCCGGGCTACTTACAGCATTATCCGGCGGTCCCGAGCCGATCCGGCGAGACCGGCAAAAACCGCTCCAAAGTCTGTAACCAGCTCCGACAATCATCAGCGCCGTGTCCGTGACTAAAGAAAGTAGCTATATGTTGCACACTCGAGAGAAGGACGTGGGCGGTGCTCCAAATCGAGGGCAAGCACATTTTTTATTGTGGTTCATATGAATCTTGGGAAGAACAGCACCGTCACTCTGTAAAATGCAACAGCGCGTGTTACACGCAGCAAATCTTCCGAGTCGCCATTAACCAAGTGGCTGGTTTACACGTGGGTTATTCATGAACCTTGCCAGCCACCTACAGGCCCGACTCAGACATTACATGCTGCTGTACACACATGCATTGATGCACTGCACAGCAATCAGGACTTTCAAGAACCACACTCTACTCCCTTGCTGCACAAGGATAACTTAAAGAGTGATCCATTCCTAATGTGCCACATATACTTGATTTTAGATTTGAAGCTTTCGTGACTGCAAGGATTCATTTCTTAGGTTTTTTCTGTAAAGTCGGAAGACGGAAGCTTGTGTTGCCTCCGAAACGTCGTGATTTAAATTTTTTATTTTATTTTATTTTACTTTTATTAATTTAAATTTTTGTACCTACATGACTTTACCGAAAAACCTAGAATAATACTTGATTTGACTGTAAATATGATTGTACATTATACANTAATGCCTAAACAGTGAAAATACTCTTTGCTTCTTGGTAATGTCACGTAGAAAAAATATAATAGATCAACGTTTCGATTGCACGAAGCGACCGTCTTGTGAGAGAGAGAGAGAGCTACTAAACAAGGTCTTACGATATTGACATGCTAATCTCTCCCAATACAATGGCTACTTCCACAGCCTCAGACAGACCATTCTACCCCGCCCTCTTACCCTGAGGCTGTACCCATTCAGGCCTACATAAGGCCTCGTTCCAGTAGCTTTCTCTCTCTCTCACCTGAAGACGGTCGCTTGTGCTGCGATCGAAATTTTAATTATTGGGAGGACACATCCTCCAATATTCAAATATGCTTAAAATGTCCCCCCCCCAACATATTGCTATAAAATAGATTTCTGTTTATATGATTGTGGTTATGGTTGTACTTTATTAATCCCTAATCTTTTACATACAATAAACAGAAAAGGTCAAAAAGAAAAAAAAAACAGAGCAATGTAATACAATACACTATTAGACATTATTGTAAAAAATAAAGAAAAAGCCATCCCATGTGTTAGGATTTTATTTTAGGCAGGAAATGGCAAGAAATTCGTTTGCAAATTGAGATTTTTTTACCCTTTTATCTGGCAACAAAACTGACACCTTTTTTTACGAGGATTCATGTTTGCATAGACCACAATACCTGCAGTCATAATGCAAACAAAAACATAACTCTGATAATGTATGCTCTATCCTTGAAGTTGATTGGTCCACACCCGAGACAGCTTTCCTTAGAGCCAAGTCTCACATGGGTTGGACCAGATGACGCCAAAAGGCGCACAACTCAAAGACAAAGACAATCAACGGGCTTTACCTGGGAAAATACATTTTAAAAACGTTTAGTTTAGTTACGCTGCAGCTGCTGACTTCCTGCTTGGTCTGTGACTCCTCAACGATTGCGAAATGCAATTCGCATGCACGCTCACGACGCTGATGCTTCATGAACTCAACTAGAACGTGCCAATTCGCTTTGGTTCTCGTGTCCGTCTCTAGACAGGCACACCACCGCACGCACAAATAAAGATTTTCTGTCCACATCGTAGCAGCCACGCGCCCCACCTGGGAGTCATTTTTCTCTCTTTCAAGCAGCATTGGTTTTAACACCGACGTTGCTAGTGAGGTTATTTATTCTTTCGTGACAGATAGACACACAGAGAGAGAGAGAGAGCGAGAGAGTAGCAGGCAAAACAACACAATGGGGCATGAAAGGGAGATTAGGAGCGAATCAATATCAGCGGGGNATGGAGTTCAGCCGGGCTCTGTCCGGATCGGTGATTTGGAAAAATACTTTGGTGCCCAGCACACCACATCCAGTATGACATGTCATCGCTCATGACCCGTGGCTGCTAGTGGCCACCCTACTCCCGACCGCAGCCGGCACACAACATCCAGTATCACCTCTCGAGCGAATGAAAGGATAATGAGATATATTTACGGCACATTTGTGTGCCTCTGTGCGCGGCTCTTACAGGCAAGGTGGGGTGAGTTGGTGGGGGTGAAGGTGGGGNAGGGATGTGTGTGTGTGTGTTTGCTGCGAATGAAATGTAAACTTTTCCACTCGCAAGTTGTAAGCAAAGTGTCGAGTAGCGGAATTCTGGTCACATAGCTTCTCCATCTCCACCGCCCTCCTCCTCCGCCACCCACCCCCAACAAAATAAACAAATCAACATTCGGGTAGCGTGAGCAGCTCATAAATACGTTGCCATATAACCGAACAAATTTATACTTGTTAAAATAGAAAAATTGTGTACATATGTATAATAGATATGCAGGGTGCTTGAAAACAAACAGAACACTTCTGAGAATTTGCAACAACACCGCAAGAAATGTGTTGCCTCCAGGCTCTGGAGACCACCTGGAGAAAATTCGAGGCACGTGTTGACAACGATGGCGAACAATTGGGAGACATTTTGACTCTTGAAGCTATTAACGTACATTTGTTATCATGCCACCGTGTATATTATCCGTCCTATAAAAGTGTTTTAATAAATTCAGCACCCTGTGCAATAATCAGCAGTATTCTTAGCAAACAATTCGCCACGAGGAATCTTGAGTTCGCCGAATGCCGTCGGAGGCGCTTGCATTGTCCGCGATCGAAGGAATCGGCGCCGATGCCGTAAATTGTTGACGGCCGTGCTGAATACCTCGATTTTGCCGTGTGTGTCTGTGTGTGTGTGTGTGTGTGCGTGTGTCTGTGTGTGTCTGTGTGTGTGCGCGTGTGTCTGTGTGTGCGCGTGTGCGCGTGTGTGTCTGTGTGTGTATGCGCGTGTGTGTCTGTGTGTGTACAGGCAAAGAGCTCGCTAACAGTATAGGTGCTCGCTAACAGTACTTGCCCCTACAGTCTGTTAAGGCTATAAGGGGATCTTTGTCTTTGTCTGTGTGTGTCTGTGTGTGTCTGTGTGCGCATGTGTGCCTGTGTGGGGAGCGGTAGTGTAGTGGTTAGCGCTACGCTGCGCTGCGCACCTGGTGACCGAGTTTGAATCCCACTCGCGGCCAACACCGGTGACGATTATCTGAACCGGTCGTGGGCCTCCCCTAGGTCGACTCAGCCTCAAACGAGTACCTGGTGCGGTGTGTAAAAACATCGCTACTGGGGAGACAAAGGCGGCCGGCGTGGTGCTGACCACCCACCCCGTGTGCCGTGCCGGCCTTTATCGGTACTCGCTAACAGCACTTGCCCCAACAGTGTGTTGAGGCTACACGGGGACTTTGTTTGTGTGTCTGTATATATGGGTGTGCGTGCGTGGATGTTTACACGCGTAAGTTTTTGAGGCTGAGTCACCTGGGAGGCCCAGCCCGTTAAATAATCGTCACTGGTGTTGGTGGTGGCCGTGAGTAGGAATCGAACTCAGTCTGCCGGGTTTGCAACCGAGCGCGCTAACCACAGCAATAGAGAGACAAAGGCGGTCGGGTGTGTGTGGGGTTGGCCACCCACCCCTCGTGTGCCACAATGCCGGACACCACAGGTGCTCGCTACTCGCTAACAGCACTTGCCCCAACAGTCTGTTGAGGCTACACGGGAATCTTTGTCTTGTGTGTGTGTGTGAAACGCCACGGAGGCATTCTGCGTGATGATTTGTCTCCGACAACTCGGCGTAATTCGTTGAAGACAATTGCATTCCGTGACACTATTGCTGATGCCGTTCTCTTGCGCTGCGATTATTTATTATTAATAATATCATTGGCCTTATCGCACGACCGCGTGTGTGTGTGTCTGCGGCGTGCGCGCGCGCGTGTCTTTGTCTTAGTGTGCGTGCGGGGAGCGATCGAACGACAATGTGGCACACGAGGGGGTGGGGGGGCAGGACCACGCCCGGCCGCCTTTGTCTCCTCGTGCCGATGTTTGCACGCCGCACCGGGTACTCGTTTTGAGGCTGAGTCGAACTCCACCCATGATCTCTCACACTCTGTAGATTAGGGGGAGAACACACAACTCCACGTACTCACTCACTCACTACAGAACAAGGATAGAGAACACACAAACTCCACTCACTCTCACACTCACTACAGAACAGGGAGTGAACACACAAACTCCACTCACTCACGACAGAACAGGGGTAGAACATACAAACTCCACTCACTCACTCACACTCTGCAGAACAGGGAGAGAACACACAACTCCACTCACACACTCACTACAGAACAGGGGTAGAACACACAAACTCCACTCACTCACACACTCACTGCAGAACAGGGGTAGAACACACAAACTCCACTCACACACTCACTGCAGAACAGGGGTAGAACACACAACTCCACTCCATACACAAACTCCACTCACTCACACACTCACTGCAGAACAGGGGTAGAACACACAAACTCCACTCACTCACACACTCACTGCAGAACAGGGGTAGAACACACAAACTCCACTCACTCACACACTCACTGCAGAACAGGGGTAGAACACACAAACTCCACTCACACACGCACTACAGAACAGGTAGAACACACAAACTCACACTCACACACTCACTGAACAGGGTAGAACACACAAACTCCACTCACTCACACACGCACTACAGAACAGGGGTAGAACACACAAACTCCACTCACACACTCACTACAGAACAGGGGTAGAGAACACACCAACTCCACGTAAAATATGCAACCGTGTGGAGGCAATCGAACCAGGCCACTTATTGCTGTTAGGCACCAATTGTAAGCACCACGCCACACCACCACCTTGCCAATATTTCTTCCCTGCACTTCGATTATCACAGTTTGGCTACGTGCGTTGCCGTTGAAGTTCACCGACAGCACAAACACCCCTACCTACACTGCACGTGCATCCCTACCTTTCTGTCAAAAAAACAGTTGTGTTGGGATGTTAAAACACGAACTGAACCTTTTACGAGGAATCGTCGTGTGCGTTAACCACACGGTACTTTGTGGTGAAAATGCAAACAAACAACAACACGCTCTGGTAGTTTATGATGATGCATTGTCTTTGAAACTGATTGGTCCACACCAGAGACAGCTTTCTTTAAAGCCGAGTCTCAATGTCTTGATTGTCTTGATAGTGGCATTGCCTTTGTGCTGTCCGCCTATTGACGTCCTCTGGTCTAACACCGCTTGAGACGAGGCTCTAAAGAAAGCTGTCTCTGGTGTGGACCAATACGTTTCAAAGACAATGCATCATCATAAATTACCAGAGCACGTTTTTGTTCGTGTGCATGTTCAACACGAGTATTTGTGCTTAATGCAGACACGATTCCTTGCAAAAAGTTTCATTTTGGTGTTTTAACATCTTTCTAGATTTTAAGCTTTCGTGACTTGCAAGGATTCATACCCTTAGGTTTTTTCGATAAAGTCACGTAGGTAAAAATAAAATTAATAAAAGTAATAATAGAAATAAGCATCTTAACACAACATCTTAACACAACTGTTTTATTGGTAGAGAAAGTGTACAACCTATTCTAATATTCTTACCGTACCACGTCGTCGTCCACTCATTGACATTCTAATTTTTTCTCTCCCCTCCCTCTCTCCGCCCCGCCCCCTCTCTATATTTAAGGCCTCGTCACAGAAACGATCTCTCTCTTTGTGCCGATACGTGTTCTCTCTCTGTGTGTCTTTGTGATGTCTGTCTGCTTGTATGTCTGTCTATAGTTTTCTGGTTAGATTTTTGTTGCTATTTCTTTTATACCTGATGATGATTGCTTGTGTTGCAATCGAAACGTCGTAGTATGCTATTATCTAATTTATTATTTTATCTTTATACGTGACTTTACCGAAACAACCAAAGAATAATTCTGCAGTCACGAAAGCTCCAAAATTGAGACTATTCTTACATCTTATACCGTCAAGAGCAGGTCCATCAATAAATAAAAACTATACCCCCCACCCCATCCTTGAATTAATGCGAATAAAAAAANCATAACCCGCACAAGAACCCACCGAGGCAATGCTTCATTCACAGCGGCTGCTGCCTCGCAATCACTTGGCCCCGTTAGCGCGGCCGCATGAGCGGCGCTCCAATGCCCCCGAATCTCTCAAATCGATCGCCCCACTCGGCCGCGTCCCGCTTCTCGCCGCCTTTGGTGAGAGATTTTAAAACAACAACAAAACAACAACAACAAGCGGTGTCTGATCTCACCCCCCCCCCCCACTTCGGCGTGTGATGACACCAACTCGTACGATCACGCTGCAGAGAACTCGCGCAAGCTTCGTGTGTCTGTGTCTGTGTGTGTGTCTGCGTGTGTGTGTCTGTGTGTGTGTGTCTGTGTGTGTCTCTGTGTGTGTGTGTCTGTGTGTGTGTGTCTGCGTGTGTGTGTGTCTGTGTGTGTGTGTGTGTGTCTCTGCGTGTGTGTGTCTGCGTGTGTGTGTCTGTGTGTGTGTGTCTGTGTGTGTGTCTGTGTGTGTGTGTGTCTGTGTGTGTCTGTTTGTGTGTCTCTCCAACAACAACGGGGGGTGAGGAGCGATGCTCACAACAACGAGCGGAGCGCCGGTTGGCTAAAGCACAGCAAGTTGGCACAGTAGGGGGCACAGGTGGTGCATCAGCCAGTCATCTCGGTCATCTCAGTCAGTCGACCTGTGGCACCTGGGTCTGCCCCGTGACCTCCTGCCAGTGGGCGTTCGACACTTCACGTGGCCTCAAGGTGCACCTAGCCT
Organism: Lethenteron camtschaticum; assembly: GCA_018977245.1. Lineage (NCBI taxonomy): Eukaryota > Metazoa > Chordata > Hyperoartia > Petromyzontiformes > Petromyzontidae > Lethenteron > Lethenteron camtschaticum. The sequence continues at coordinate 8,761,148 of MU249612.1, read as the reverse complement.
GGCACAAGCGCCGTGGTGACATCACCGTCACTTAGTGACGAATGGCGGTTGTTGTTGTTGCGAACCACAAGTTATTCGGTTGTGTCGTGGTTAGCGCGCTGCGCTACGAACCCGGCGACCCGAGTTCAATTCCCGCTCACGGCCAACACCAGTGGCCATGATCTGAACCGGCCCTTGGCCTCCGCCAGGTTCACTCAGCCTAAATAGTACCTGGTGCGATGTGTAACATCAACGGTGGGGAGACAAAGGCGACCTGCGTTGTGAGTCTCCACCACAGTGGTGGAAATTCCACATTCCCATGAGGGTGGGGGTGCAAGTCTATCCATAGCACAACCTCTGTGAGTTGACTTCTCCACAGAATGGTACTAAAACAATTTATCGACCCCGGATGGATGATGGGCTGAGTCAACCCAACCCCCCCACCCTGCACCCCCTAACGAATGTGACTTGCTCGCTATACAGCTGAGCGACCGGACCGGATATGATCATGTTTTATTCATAACTTTTCTAATTTTGTATTCCCTTTTGTGCCGTAGACTTGCTGTCTGTTTGTGGCGTTGTTGGGGGGGCGAGGGGGGGGGCTGTGTGCGCTGGGGGGAGGGAGGGTGGGTGATGAATCGTTCCAGCTGAGCCCATTCCAGGTGCGGTGTGCCGCGAATTGATGCCGGGAGAGCCAACGGTGCCCATTCAATAATCTGGGGTCATCCCGGCCGCGTGCTCGCAGTGCCATTGAATAATAATAATACTAGTAGACGCTTGAGAGAACACAATCAGCTGTACAGTAGGTGGTATAAATATGTAAACTACAATAGATATTTAATGTACGCGCTAATATCTTCCGGACATGTTTTACCCCCCCACCCCATCCCATCGTGCGATGCGACAATTTCTAGTAGTGATAAGCGCAGCCCTGCAATTGCGCGCTCACTTTTTTTCTTCCTGTTGTTGTCTCGCCCGACGGAGAAAGTGTCTCGACTCCTCGAGGAAGCCCCCCCCCCCCCCNGGCTGAGAGGACGTCTTGGAGTTACCACACGTCACCCGCTAGAACAACAAACCCGCCTAGCGACAGACTAACTGCGCAGTTAGGGGGGATATGGGGTGTAAGGTGTGATCTTTGTGTGTTGTGGTTGTGTTTGTGCGAACCGCTCACAACAACGAGCGGAGCGCCGGGTGGTTAAAGCACAGCAAGTTGGCACAGTAGGAGGCACAGGTGGTGAATCAGCCACTCGTCTCGGTCATCTCAGTCAGTCTACCCGTGGCACCTGGATCTGCCCCGTGACCTCATGCCAGCGGACGTTCGACACTTCACGTGGCCTCAAGGTGCACCTAGCCTGGCACAAGCGAATGGCGGTTGTTGTTGTTGTTGTGAACCGCAAGTTTATTCGGTCGTGTAGCTGTTAGCGCGCTGCGCTACGAACCCTAAAACCCGAGTTCGATTCCCGCTCACGGCCACCAACACCAGGGTCGATTATCTGAACCGGTCATGGGCCTCCCCTAGGTCACTCGGCCTCAAATAATTATGCGTTACAAAAAAACCATCAGCGCTGGGGAGACAAAGACAGCCGCGCGTGGTGCTGGCCACCCACACCCTCGTGTGCCGTGCCGGCCTTCATAGGTGCTCGCTAACAGCACTTGCCCCAACAATCCGTTAAGGCTACACTGGGGGATTTTTTGTCTTTGTCTTGTCAAAGACCGTGGGTAACACGCGTGCTGGGGGGTGGATTGCTGTTTACACCACAGTTCGTATTCCCGCTGGGATGGAAACATCACGTGTACACACACACACGTGTGTACACACACACATGTCCAAGACAAAGACTTTTGGGGCAAGTGCTGTTAGCGAGCACATGTGAAGGCCGGCACGCCCCACGAGGGGGTGGTTGGCCAGCACCGCGCCTGGCCGCCTTTGTCTCCCTGTGGCGATTTTTTTTACTAATTTGAGGCTGAGTCGACCTAGGAGAGGCCCAGGACCGGTTCAGATAATCGTCACCGGTGTTTGTGGCCGTGAGCAGGAATCGACATCGGGTCGCCGGGTTCGTGGCGCAGAGCGCTAACCGCTACACTACCGCTCCCACACACACTACACATGTGGACACACACACGTGTACACACACACACAGGTGTACACACACACACACACACGTGTACACGCGCACACACACGTGTACACGCACACACACACGTGTACACGCACACACACACATGTACACACACACACGTGTACACACACACACACGTGTACACACACACGTGTGTGTGCATGTACACGCACGCACCCACTCAACCGCCACACACCACCCACACACACTCCCCCCACACACTCACCCACCACACACTCACCCACCTACACACACACACACACCCACTCACCCACCACACACTCACCCACCACCCACTCACCCACCACACACTCACCACTCATCCACCACACACCCACCCAACACACACTCACCCACTCACACACTCATCCACCACACACACACCCACCCACTCACCCACCCACACACACACCCACCACACTCTCACTCACCCACCCACCACCCACTCACCCACACACACACACTCACCACCACACACTCACCCACTCATCCCCACACACCCACCCAACACACACTCACCCACTCACACACTCACCCACCACACACACACCCACCCACTCACCCACACACACACACTCACCCACCAACACTCACCCACTCACCACCACACACCCACCAACACATACTCACCCACCACACACTCACCCACCACACACACCCACCCACTCACCACCCACACACACACCCACCACACTCTCACTCACCCACCACCACCCACTCACCCACACACACACACCACCCACCACACACTCACCCACTCACCACCACACACCACCCACACACACTCACCCACACACACACACCCACCACTCACCCACACACACACCCACCACACTCTCACTCACCCACCCACCACCCACTCACCCACACACACACTCACCCACCCACTCACCCACACACACACTCACCCACCACACACTCACCCACTCACCCCACACACTCACCCACCACACACTCACCACACACTCACCCACCACACACTCACCACACACTCACCCACCACCCACTCACCCACCACACACACACCACCACACTCTCACTCACCCACCACCACCCACTCACCCACACACACACACTCACCCACCACACACTCACCCACTCATCCACCACACACCCACCCAACACACACTCACCCACCACACACTCACCNACCACACACACACCACCCACTCACCCACCCACACACCCACCACACTCTCACTCACCCACCCACCACCCACTCACCCACACACACACACTCACTCACCACACACTCACCCACCACACACTCACCCACTCACCACCACACACTCACCCACCACACACTCACCACACACTCACCCACCACACACTCACCCACCACCCACTCACCCACCCACACACCACACACTCACCCCCTCACCCACCACACACACACTCACCCACCACACACTCACCTCACCCACCACACACTCACTCACTCTCCGACCCATCCCGTGCTGCTACGCCCACCCGTGGCGCTCCAGCCCCGTGGTGATGCCCTTCGCACCGACAGAGAGCGACCGTGGTGGCTGCTGCTGCTGCTGCCGCTGCTGCTGCCGCTGCTTCTGTTGTTGTTGTTGGATCTGAAGCGTTGGCCCGGGTTTGATCTGCGCGCCGAGATTCGAGCGCTCTGATTGTGCGAGATGAAGGCTTGGAACGGATGCCGTGGGAGTGTAGGGCACGGAGGTGTAAGGAGTAGTGGGGGGGTGTAAGGAGTAGTGTGGGGGGGGGTGAGGAGTAGTGGGGGGGGGTGTAAGGAGTAGTGGGGGGTAAGGAGTAGTGGGGGGGGGGTAAGGAGTAGTGGGGGTGAGGAGTAGGGGGTGTAAGGAGTAGTGGGGGGGTGAGGAGTAGTGGGGGGGTGTAAGGAGGAGTAGGGGGGTGAGGAGTAGGGGGGTGAGGAGTAGGGGGTGAGGAGTGGGGTGGGTGAGTAGGGGGGGGTGAGGAGTGGGGGGGTGAGGAGTAGGGGGGGTGAGGAGTGGGGGGGTGAGGAGTGGGGGGTGAGGAGTAGGGGGGGTGAGGAGTAGGGGGGTGAGGAGTAGGGGNTGAGGAGTAGGGTGGGTGAGTAGGGGGGTGAGGAGTAGGGGGGNTGAGGAGTAGGGGGGTGAGGAGTAGGGAGGGTGGGTGAGTAGGGGGGGGTGAGGAGTAGGGGGGTGAGGAGTAGGGGGGTGAGGAGTAGGGGGGTGAGGAGTAGGGGGGGTGGGTGAGTAGGGGGGGGTGAGGAGTAGGGGGGGTGAGGAGTAGGGGGGGTGAGGAGTAGGGGGGGTGAGGAGTAGGGGTGGTGAGTAGGGGGGTGAGGAGTAGGGGGGTGAGGAGTAGGGGGTGAGGAGTAGGGGGGTGAGGAGTAGGGGGTGAGGAGTAGGGGTGGGTGAGTAGGGGGGGTGAGGAGTAGGGGGGTGAGGAGTAGGGGGGNTGAGGAGTAGGGGGTGAGGAGTAGGGNTGGGTGAGTAGGGGGGGTGAGGAGTAGGGGGGTGAGGAGTAGGGGGGGGTAAGGAGTAGGGGGGGGTAAGGAGTAGTGGGGGAGAGTAGGGGGGTAAGGAGTAGNGGGGGGGTGTGAGGAGTAGGGGGGGGGTGTAAGGAGGAGTAGGGGGGTGAGGAGTAGGGGGTAGGAGTAGGGGGGTGAGGAGTAGGGGGGTGGTGAGTAGGGGGGGTGAGGAGTGGGGGGTGAGGAGTAGGGGGGTGAGGAGTGGGGGGGTGAGGAGTAGGGGGGTGAGGAGTAGGGGGGGTGAGGAGTGGGGGGTGAGGAGTAGGGGTGAGGAGTAGGGGTGGGTGAGTAGGGGGGTGAGGAGTAGGGGGGGTGAGGAGTAGGGGGGGTGAGGAGTAGGGGGGGTGGGGAGTAGGGGGGGTGAGGAGTGGGGGGTGAGGAGTAGGGGGGGTGAGGAGTAGGGGGGTGAGGAGTAGGGGGGGTGGGGAGTAGGGGGGGGGTGAGGAGTAGGGGGGTGAGGAGTAGGGGGGGTGAGGAGTAGGGGGGGTGAGGAGTAGGGGTGGGTGAGTAGGGGGGGTGAGGAGTGGGGGTGAGGAGTAGGGGGGTGAGGAGTGGGGGGTGAGGAGTAGGGGGTGAGGAGTGGGGTGGGGAGTAGGGGGGGGTGAGGAGTGGGGGGTGAGGAGTGGGGGGGGTGAGGAGTGGGGGTGAGGAGTGGGGTGGGGAGTAGGGGGGGTGAGGAGTGGGGGGGTGAGGAGTGGGGGGGTGAGGAGTGGGGGGTGGGGAGTAGGGGGGGTGAGGAGTGGGGGGTGAGGAGTGGGGGGGTGAGGAGTGGGGGGGGGTGAGTAGGGGGGGGTGGGAGTGGGGGGNTGAGGAGTGGGGGGGTGAGGAGTAGGGGGTGAGTAGGGGGGGGTGAGGAGGGTGAGGAGGGGGGGGTGAGGAGTGGGGGGTGAGGAGTGGGGGGGGGGGGGGTGGGGGGTGAGTAGGGGCCGTGCCGGCCTTCATAGGTGCGACTCGCTGACAGCACTTGCCCCAACAGTCTGTGAAGGCTACGCGGCGGATCTTTGTCTTTGTTTTTCTACAATCGGCGTTCTGCCAGCACAGCTGCCCATTGACATCCGTACTCCCGGGTCTCAACAACTCCTCAAAGACAAAGAATCTACCCCACTGCCTTAACAGACTGTTGGGGCAAGTGCTGATCGCCTTCAATGGAGACCCATCGACTCATAACAATGATCGATAGACACGGATACTGAACCATAGACTTCGCATAGAGTCAGTCCAACTTTAGACTCTCACAAGAGATCGATGACCAACCTCGATTGCGGAATCACAGCTGTTGCTGCTCTCGGCATCGACATCGGCAGCCACGTTGCTCGTGACGACGATGATGGCGACGATAACATCGATCAATAACAAATGAAGAATAAACATCTATCGTGAGAAGAACGGCACCTCCGATTTGCGCGGTTTGGCTACGTCCGGTGCGAAAGCCGTTCAACACACGTGTTTACAACCAGCCCGTGTGTGTGTGTCTGTGTGTTTCTTGTTCAATGACTAATGATCGCACAGAAAGTCCTCCCGCCCGTTCTCGAATGGGCCCTTCCGTGCCGATGTTTAGTGGGGGTTTTTTCTTTTTCTTGGTTCTTTTGGTAAAGTCACGTAGAATGGAAATAATTAAATAATAATAAATTATACATAATAAAAAAACATAATATGTTTAACTTTTATTTTATTATTTCCCTTCTACGTGACTTTACCGAAAGAACCAAGAAGATGAATCCCTGCAGTCACGAAAGCTTTAAATCGGGTTTTTTTGTATCCACGAGCCTCTGTCTTCCACAGGGCGAACAGGAGCCTGGGGTGTTTTTAGCCCAGAAGCCATTGATGGCGATGTTGGGGTGTTTTTCCCACCCCCAAACTCCCTCCCCCCAAACCAAAAAAATCGTGTTGCAAGGATAAACTTGGACTCAGGTTTCTCTCCCAGGCATTCCACGCATTTGCAATGTAAGCAGCCCAAACACCGCCTGTTAGCACGTGGACAGTTAACCTGTTGATTTTTTTTTACACGCTAACAAATTTGCAAACACCGTTGGGTTGTTTTTGTTGTTGTTGCTGCTGCTGTTGTTGTTATTGTTGTTGTCTTCTCGGCTCGCGTGAACCTCGAACGTGCCGTCCGTGTCACGAAAACGGTCCGCGGAAGTGACTGTCACAGAGCTGCCTCTGAGACGCCCTCGTCGAGCGATCCCACGTGACCCCCGGTACACAAAGTATGGGCAGCACTTGTCCACTCACTCTGCTCCGCCACGTGAGAGGAATGTTCACTTGCTGTTGCCATATTAAGTGGAACTACGTGTTTTAATGCGATGGGTTTTTGTGGGTGTGCAGTCAGCGTGGGGAGCGGTGGTGCAGCGGTTAGCGCACTGCGCTACGAACCCGGCGACCCGAGTTCCATTCCCGCTCACGACCAACACCGGTGACGATTATCTGAACCGGGTCATGGGCCTCCCCTAGGTCGACTCAGCATTAAATGAGTACCTGGTGCGTGTGTAAACATCGCCACTTGGGAGACAAAGGCGGCCGGGCGTGGTGTTGGCCACCCACCGCCTCGTGCGCCGTGCCGGCCTTCATAGAGGCTTGCTAACAGCACTTGCCCCTACATGTCGGTTCAGACTATCGGGGGATTTTTGTCTTTTGCAGTCAACAGTGACTGGGTAGATACGATCAACTCGCCACGCTTGAGCACTCTCCCGGGTTTAATGCATCACGACTCAATGTGCGTGAGTCTGTGGGTCTCTAAGTGAGTCCACGGGTCTCTGCGTAAATCATCATCGGGTGGCCAGGCTCTGCGACCGTCAAACTCACGTCCGCAACCTGAATTCCAAACCAGGTTGCATCGACGGTGCCACTCGGCGTCTCTGAACCTCTGACCCACCCGGTCATCTCTGCAACACGGGGGGAGGGGAGGAGTTCACGGAAGATGGTTTTGTAAATGGCCGTTGCTCAACCGTGGTCCCGGGAGAGATATTTGTCAGTTTTCACACGTAGCAGGCTTTCGCGACCAATGTCATTCATGACATAATATTTTGTGGGTTAGATCGCTGTAAGTGTAAATGTGTCGTACACCCTCCACCACCCGACACGGCCAGTAAGGTCTGCCACGTAAACAACAACGCCTCACGTAAGCAACGTGACAAACCTTGCTGGCTGTGGCAGGTGGTGGTGGAGGGTTTACGACACATTTCCACTCACGCGATCCAACCGCAAACCTTTACGATGAAGAGACGTTGGTGTTTAGCTGGGCACACATGTTGACGGTCTCTGTGTGAGCGAGCGTCAGGGCTCAATCCTGCAGCCATCGCAGCACGGCGGCGTTAAGTCGTGGATGACGAGGGCCGACGCGAAATAGAAACAGGAATTCCACGAGGCGCGTTTTTCGGCCGGATTTGTTGTTGTTGTTTGTCGTGGCTGTGGTGAAAATAACTTCACTGAGTGATGGAACTAACAAGAGGAGTGATGGACATGACACAGAGTGATGGACATGACACAGAAAAGTGATGGACATGACACAGAGTGATGGACATGACACAGATTGATGGACATGACACAGAGAAGGATGGACATGACACAGAGTGATGGACATGACACAGAGGAGTGATGGAACTAACACAGAGTGATGGACATGACACAGAGAAGTGATGGACATGACACAGAGTGATGGACATGACACAGAGTGATGGACATGACACCGAGGTGGAGTGTCTGCCGCGAACGTCCGCGCGTATTCGCTGGCCCTACCAAGACAGAGCGGGCGCACAACAACAACAACAACCAACAGCCCCCACTGTTCCCTCCCCAACCCACCCCGCACCCTGCCCTCCTGCCCCCACCCGACAACAACAACAACAACCCCAACACAGGCGTCTTTGTGTGCGGCTCGCGTGCTGCTCACGCCGGGTGGAATTAACTCGGCTGGACGTGGCGTCCGATTCGGCCGAGGCGGACGAACGATCGGAGGGGGGCGGGGGGGGCGGCGTTGACGCAGACGAGGCGCGAGGGGTCCATTCCCCGAAGCTGGCGGCCGCCTGCCACGCGCCGTTAGAGAATTGGGCAGCGCTCTGAAGCCGCCACCGCGGTGACGCATCCGTTGACGCACGGAGCCTGCTCTGTGTGTCTGTGTGCGTGTCTTTGTGTGTGTGTGTATGTGTGTGTGTGTCTGTGTGTGTGTCTCTGTGTGTGTCTGTCTGTGTGTGTGTCTGTGTGTGTCTGTGTGTGTGTCTGCGTGCGTGTCTTTGGGTGTGTCTGCGTGTGTGTGTCTGTGTGTGTCTGTGCGTATCTGTGTGTGTGTCTGTGTGTGTCTGTGTGCGGCCATCACCGGTGACGGTTATCTGAACCGGTCCTGGACCTCCCCTAGGTCGACTCAGCCTCAAATTAACACCTGGTGTCGGTGTAAACATACACCCTGGGGAGACAAAGGCGGCTGGGCGTGGTGCTAGCCACCCACCCCCTCGTGTGCCGTGCCGGCGTTCATAGGTGCTCGCTGACAGCACTTGCCCCAACAGTCTGACACGGCTATATGGGTACCTTTGTCTTTGCTTTTTCGTGTGTGTGTCTCCGTGCGTGTGGCGCATCGGTCAGGCCGCTGCGCTACGAACCCGGTGACCCGAGTTTGATTCCCTCTCACGGCCAACACCGGTGGACCGGTCCTGGGCTTCCCCTAGATCAACTCAGCTTCAAATGGGTAAACATCGTCACTCGGGAGACAAAGGCGGTAGGACGTAGTGCTGGCCACCCACTTGTGTGCCGTGCCGGCCGTCACAGGTGCTGCTCGCTAACGGCACTTGCCCCAACAGTCTGGCACAGGCTACGCGGGGGATCTTTGTCTTTGTGTGGATCCGTGTGCGTGTGGCGGCCGGCGCTTACCGACCCGTCGACGCGCGCGTTCGCTTCTCACCAATGAGCACGAGTTGGTTGCGTACGGTGCGAAGAAGTTCAACGTACGTACAGCGAGGCCACCTTTGAGCAATAATTATCATTTACGTTTGGATAGTGGCGACTTTCATCCCAATCCGTGCCGTGTATGGCAAGCAGGCAATACAGAGGGACGGGATACACGGTCAGAACTTGTTGGGGGTGAAGGCCAATCAAAAGAGGTGAGTTTCCAAAGGGTGACCGCTCACCTCTTCATACCAGAGCCAACGCCCGGTTGTGGGTGAGCACTCCGTCTGCCCTGGGAGGTGTGCCCAGCAGGATAGGAGGCCCACTCAATGCCACCACCACCACACACAACAACAACATCGCTACGGTAGAAATCTCTCCCCGAAGGTAGTCGAACCGCAACTCGCTATGATTGCACGCGTCCCACCGGGTGCTAGCTCCTGGGTCCTGGCTCATGGCTCATGGCTCATGGCTCCTGGCTCATAGCTCCTGGCTCATGGCTCCTGGCTCATGGCTCCTGGCTCATGGCTCCTGGCTCATGGCTCATGGCTCCCGGCTCATGGCTCCCGGCTCATGGCTCATGGCTCATGGCTCATGGCTCCTGGCTCATGGCTCCTAGCTCATGGCTCATGGCTCCCGGCTCATGGCTCCTGCTCATGGCTCATGGCTCCTGGCTCATGGCTCATGGCTCATGGCTCCTGGCTCCTGGCTCATGGCTCATGGCTCCTGGCTCCTGGCTCCTGGCTCCTGGCTCATGGCTCATGGCTCCTGGCTCATGGCTCCTGGCTCATGGCTCATGGCTCCTCTACGGCAACAGCTGCGCAAAATGTTTGTGTTGCGTTGTTCGCCCCTGGGAATTTGTCTCGCGTTTTGTGTTTATGCAACCCCCTCCCCGGCCCCCCGGTATTTAAATTCTCGAAATTAAAACTGATTATGAACGAATACGAAAAAACAAAGCAAATACCAATGCCAATTAGAATGTTAAACCAACAATTTTCATGTTCGCATGATGTTATGGTGGTGGGTAGTGTCCCTCCCCTCCTCCCCACCCTCTCCAAGTCCTCCCCCCACTCTATTCAGCCCCCCCCCCACTCTATCCAGCCCCCCCCCCATAATCTATCGAGGCCTGAGTCTATGCGTCACGTATTCCGTGTGGATGCACGCGTAACAAAATAAAAAAAGGCATTCTTGTCAAATTATATTCACGTTCTTGCGAACAGCCATACTACTACTGCTGCTACTATTATTATTATAATGTGTGCGTGCGTATGAGCGAGGGAGCGAGCTGGGGGGGGGNCGGTAGAATGGGGGGGGGGGTGACAGGGTGATGGGGAGCGGTAGTGTAGTAGCGGTTCGCTCTACTACACCACGAAAATTGCTTTCAATCGAGATGATTATTTAAAAGTGCATAGCTCCCAAGAGCGTTCCAGACGGCCGCAGAAGCGCCATCTGACAGCGCGCGATGCGGTGACCATATTTTGTATGATGGTTAGCCAAGAGCCGCTGCTGCTACCGCTGCTGCTGCGTTGATGACGACCGGAGTTCATGTGATGGTGGGTTTATGTCCCATGCCTCACGAGAATTACGGGTTCAGAAACGGGCACTTTGAGACCACGTGATGTGTCGCAGGACTTGTTGACAGGAGGTCACGGGCAGACCCCAGGTATCCACGGGTTGACTGACTAAGATGAGTGGCCGATGCATCAGCTCGTGCCTCCTACTGCACCAACATCGCTTCTGAGACGAGTGGCTGATGCATCAGCTGGTGCCTCCTACTGCACCAACATCGCTTCTGAGACGAGTGGCTGATGCACCAGCTGGTGCCTCCTACTGCACCAACATCGCTTCTGAGATGAGTGGCGATGCACCAGCTGGTGCCTCCTACTGCACCAACATCGCTTCTGAGATGAGTGGCCGATGCACCACTGGTGACTCCTACTGCACCAACATCGCTTCTGAGATGAGTGGCCGATGCACCAGCTGTGCCCCTACTGCACCAACATCGCTTCTGAGATGAGTGGCCGATGCACCAGCTGGTGCCTCCTACTGCACCAACATCGCTTCTGAGATGAGTGGTCGATGCACCAGCTCGTGCCCCTACTACACCAACATCGCTTCTGAGATGAGTGGCCGATGCACCAGCTGGTGCCTCCTACTGCACCAACATCGCTTCTGAGATGAGTGGCCGATGCACNACTGGTGCCTCCTACTGCACCAACATCGCTTCTGAGATGAGTGGCCGATGCACACTGGTGCCTCCTACTGCACCAACATCGCTTCTGAGATGAGTGGCCGATGCACCAGCTGGTGACTCCTACTGCACCAACATCGCTTCTGAGATGAGTGGCCGATGCACAGCTGGTGCTCCTACTGCACCAACATCGCTTCTGAGATGAGTGGCGATGCACCAGCTGGTGCTCCTACTGCACCAACATCGCTTCTGAGATGAGTGGTCGATGCACCAGCTCGTGCCCCTACTACACCAACATCGCTTCTGAGATGAGTGGTCGATGCACCAGCTGTGCCCCTACTCACCAACATCGCTTCTGAGATGAGTGGCCGATGCACAGCTGGTGCCCCTACTGCACCAACATCGCTTCTGAGATGAGTGGCCGATGCACCAGCTGGTGCCTCCTACTACACCACATCGCTTCTGAGATGAGTGGCGATGCACCAGCTCGTGCCCCTACTGCATCACATCGTTGCTTACACACAGACAAACAAAGCGGTACAACAACAACCGTCCACGTTGACAAAACAAAAAAACACGCCTTCTATCCGGGGGGAACGCGGGTGGGAGATGCTAAAGGCCACCAAATTCATCTGCCAGGCATCATTAGCGCTCCCGTGACACTTGTTATGGCGGTAGAGGTCATGGCGGGCATGTGCCGAGGAAGAATTGCCATCTGCGGTAATTAATTTAGCACCGATTTCAACATTGGTGGCGGCGGCGACACAAATGCAACAGAATGACGAGAAAACAGCGGAAGTACATTTGTGTGTGAGCGGCGTCCAGGGAGCCCATGTGTGTGTCATAATCGCCACTCGGGAGACAAAGGCGGCCGGGCGTGTGCTGGCCACCCACCCACCACCCTTGTGCCGGCCTTCACAGGTAGCTGCGATAATAGGAAGCGACTGGGAGCTATGGCGTTTTAAATCTTCTCATTGAAGCCGCATTTCTTTAAAACTGCTTTGTGTGTGGTCATATTCCTAGGTTTTTTCGGTAAAGTCATGTAGGTAAAAATGTAACATTTAAATTAATAAAAGTAAAATAAAAATAAAATAAAAATCACGACGTTTCGGAGGCAATACAAGCTTCCATCTTCAGGTGGAACCGTCACAGCAGGATTTTTCGGTAAAGTCACCTAAGTCACCTAAGTGACTTTACCGAAAAAAACTAAGAATATGAATCCTTGCAGTCACGAAGCTTCAAATCTAGAATGTGTGTGGTCAGTTTGTTATCCTTCTCCGGCACCTCCGATCAGCGCCGGTTTGCTACGTACGGTGCGAAAGTAGTTCAGCACACACGCACACGCGTGCTGGCTAACGGCGCTCGCCCTAGCAGCCGGCTCGGGCAGGGAAATGGTTCGTCTTTGAACACCATTCTGAGAACAACTTCGAGACCCTCTTCCATGCAAACAGTTTTGAGAGCAGCAGCAGCAGGAGCAGCAGCAGCAGCAGCAGCAGCGGCAGCAGCAGGAGCAGCAGCAGCAGGAGCAGCAGCAGCAGCGGCAGCAGGAGCAGCAGCAGCAGCGGCAGCAGCAGCGGCAGCAGCAGCAGCAGCAGCAGCGGCAGCAGCAGCAGCAGCAGCGGCAGCAGCAGCAGCAGCAGCGGCAGCAGCAGCAGCAGGAGCAGCAGCAGCAGCGGCAGCAGCAGCAGCAGCGGCAGCAGTAGCAGCAGCAGCGGCAGCAGCAGCAGCAGCGGCAGCAGCAGCAGCAGCAGGAGCAGCAGCAGCAGGAGCAGCAGCAGCAGAGCAGCAGCAGCAGCCACGAGGAACAATTGCCACGGCACAGGGAATTCGGTGCTTCTCGCTTGAGCTCCTTCCATAATGCGTCGTTAATCATTGTTGTTGGTATTCATTTTCGCCGGCGGGCGCGTGCGCGTGCGTGAGTTCTGTGATGTTAAACGAGCTGGTGGCGGGAGGGATGGGTGAAGGGTTCTCTCGTGATGGTGGGGAAAGGAGGGAGGGCGCCACATTTTGAGAAGTTTGTAGATTTTATTTTGATGCTGTGTACCTGCTCGTGGAAAGGAGAGAGCAGTACTTCCGCAGGTTTTTTTTGTAAGAGTTTTTTTTGGCCTGTTTGGCCATCCTTAGCAGTTTGGTGTATCTTACTGGGTGTCGGGATGGCTCCCCATGAAGGTGTGTTCAGTGCCATTGCTTACCTAGGTACTACATGCTTTGGGTACCAACCATCCCCGTGTGCTGCTTGTTTACTCAGTGCTGTAAGTGGTCACGTGGAGGGCGAAAACCGGAGGACCCGGAGAGAAAATCCACGCGACCACGCAGCGAGAGACGCTCCAAACTCCAAATATACAGCAGCAGGCGTCAGGGTCGGGATCGAACCCACGACCTCCTGCATACTTAGACGAGGGAGTTCACATCTCCTAGACACCGTGATGATGATGATGAGAGAGAGACATCCAAACCCCAAGTATACAGCAGTCGTCACGGTCGGGATCGAACCCTCGACCTCCTGCATACCAGGCGAGGGAGTTAACATCTCCGAGCCACCGTGATGATGATGATGATGATGAGAGAGACATCCAAACTCCAAATATACAGCAGCAGGCGTCAGGGTCGGGATCGAACCCACGACCTCCTGCATACCAAGCGAGGGAGTTCACATCTCCTAGACACCGTGATGATGATGATGAGAGAGAGACATCCAAACCCAAGTATACAGCAGTCGTCAGGTCGGGATCGAACCCACGACCTCCTGCATACATCTCCTAGCCACCGTGATGATGATGAGAGAGAGAACCAAACTCCAAATCACACAGGCGTCAGGGTCGGGATCGAACCACGACTCCTGCATATCAGGCGAGGGAGTTCACATCTCCTAGCCACCGTGATGATGATGAGAGAGAGACATCCAAACCCAGGCATCAGGATCGGGATCGAACCCTCGACCTCCTGCATACCAGACGAGGGAGTTCACATCTCCTAGTCACCGTGATGATGATGAGAGAGAGACATCCAAACCCCAAATATACAGCAGCAGGCGTCAGGGTCTGGCTCGAACCACGACCTCCGGCACACCAGGCGAGGTAGTTAACATCTCCTAGCCACCGTGGCGCTTCAAGGCAGCCGCTGGATTCGAACCGTGAACCTCTGCAACTGGCTCGCTCGCTACGCTGGCTTGCCCGGCTTGTCGGCGTCTACTCCACCGTGCCGTTCCTGCAAATGCGAAACATCGCGTGTGACCCCTGGCCTGGCCCGGCCCGACCCCCCGCGTTCCTCAAGCAAACACGAGGAACACCTCGAGAATTACGGTAACGTCGCGCTCAAGATTGATATACCCCCCCCCCCCGCTGTGAGGCTGACGCGTTAGGCGCCAGAACTCGTTCTCATCACACGGAGCAGTCGTTCTCTCGTCTAATTAATGACTCGGTTGACGCATCTCACGCTCGCCCCTCGGGGTGCTTGGGAGATGCAGCGATCACCGAGTCGCCCCTCGGGGTGCTTGGGAGATGCAGTGGCTGGGGTCAGCGATCATCAAATCGCCCCCCCCCCTCTCTCCCTCCTCTCTCTCTCTCCTCCCCAGCTCAGAATCGTGGGTGACGAGTGGAGCGAGTGCTACAAGTATTGGCACACCGTAGACTTACATAGAGACCCATGGACTTACATAGAGACCTATACACTTACATAGACTTACAGAGACTTAAATAGAGACCCATAGACTTACATAGAGACCCATGGACTTACATAAAGACACATTGACTTACATAGAGACCCATAGACCTACATAGACTTATATAGAGACCCATAGACTTACATGGACTTACATAGAGAACCATAGACTTACATAGAGACCCATAGACTTACATGGACTTACATAGAGAACCATAGACTTACATAGAGACCCATGGACTTACATAGAGACCCATGGACTTACATCGACTTAAATGGACTTACATAGAGACCCATAGACTTACATAGACTTACATAGAGACCCATAGCCAGTCATTTTCGTCTTCTCAGTCAGTCGACCCGTGGCACTTGGGTCTGCCCCGTGACCTCCTGCCAGCGGGCGTTCGACACTTCACGTGGCCTCAAGGTGCACATGGCCTGGCACAAGCGTCGTGGCGACGTCACCGCCACTTAGTGGCGAATGGCGGTTGTTGTTGTTGTTGCGTTCCTTATAGAGTCACGGTGATATTGACGGAGCGATGCGGTCAGGTAGCGTGGGGCGGTGGGGCAGGGGGGGGGTGTGCCGGGTTCAGAGGCGGAGAGCAAATCCACCCCCGTTCACCCCCCTCCTCCACACCCCCCCNTCCACACAGCCCCCCCCCCTTCACACACCCCCCTTTCTCCACACCCCCCNTCCACACAGCCCCCTCCACACAGCCCCCCCCTTCACACCGCCCTCCTCCACACAGCCCCCNCTCCCTCCACACACCCCCCTTCACACACCCCCCCCCTTCACACACCCCCCCTNCACACACCCCTCCTCTACACCGCCCCCCCCNTTCACACCCCCCCCAAAACCGCCCCCTCCGCCCACTTGCTCATTCGGCAAATCCAACGGCGCGAAGTGGCGCGGATTGTTGGTGCGAGCGTCACGGAGCGTCCGCGCCGACTGATCGCGGGGGGGGGGNCACCGACTGGACGTGGTGGTGGTGGCGGTGGTGGTGGCGGTGGTGGTGGCGNTGGTGGTGGTGGTGGTGGCGGTGGTGGCGGTGGTGGCGGCGGCGGTGGTGGCGGTGGCGGTGGTGGCGGTGTGGCGGTGGTGGCGGTGGTGGCGTGGCGGTGGTGGCGGTGGTGGCGGTGGTGGTGGTGGTGGCGGTGGTGGCGGTGGTGGTGGTGGCGGTGGTGGCGGTGGCGGTGGTGGTGGTGGCGGTGGTGGCGTGGTGTGGTGGCGTGGTGGCGGTGGTGGCGGTGGTGGCGGTGGTGTGGTGNCGGTGGTGGCGNTGGTGGTGGTGGTGGTGGTGGCGGTGGTGGTGGTGGCGGCGGTGGTGGTGGCGGCGGCGGTGGCGGTGGTGGCGGCGGTGGCGGTGGCGGTGGCGGCGGCGGTGGCGGTGGTGGCGGTGGCGGTGGCGGCGGTGGCGGTGGTGGTGCGGTGGTCGCGGTGGTGGTGGTGGCGGCGGTGGCGGTGGTGGTGGTGGCGATGGTGGCGGTGGTGGCGGTGGCGGCGGTGGTGGTGGTGGTGGTGGCGGTGGTGGCGGTGGTGGTGGTGTGGGGAGCGCTGCGCTATGAACCTGGCGACCCAGGTTCGATTTGCCACTCACGGCCAACACCGGCGACGATTATCTGGACCGGTACTAGGCCTCCCCTATGTCGACTCAGCCTGCAAATTAATACTCGGTGCGGTGTTTAAACATCGCCACTCGGGAGACAAAGGCGGCCGGGCGTGGTGCTGGCCACCCACCCCTCGTGTGCCGTGCCGGCTTTCATAGCTGCTCGCTATCAGCACTGACCCCAGTAAGTCTGTTACAGGCTACACGGGGATCTTTGTTTGGTGGTGGTGGCGGTGATCGTGATGCTGCTGCTGCTGGTGGTGTTGGCGATGAACCGCATCCAAGAGTGATTCCTGTGACCGTCAGCCACTACCTGCCGTTATGCTTCAATGTTTGGGGGGCAAGGAGTTGTGAGTGGGGGGCACGCTCCGTGTGCGTGGGTCTCGTGTCCCCGTGACGCGCACGTTGAGTGGGACCCGGCTATGTGTAGGTGATGAATGTGCTGCAGGTAGAATTTCTTCTGCACCGCACGTAACTAAACCGTGCTAACGGGGGTGCGGGGGAAGGGATATTGCGAGGGTGGTGGCGGTGGCGTAGTGGTGACATTATTGGAATCTCTGCCTCACTTGATACAGCAAATCTGGCTGTGACGGTCCCACCTGATGACGGAGACTTGTGTTGCCTCCGAAACGTCGTGATTTTTTATGATTTTATTTTTATTATTACTTTCTTAAATTAAATTTTATTTTTTTACCTACGTAACTTTACGGAAAAAACCTAAGAGTATGAATCATTGCAGTCACGAAAGCTTCAAATCTAGATCCACTCATTCACACACTCACACTCTACAGAACAGGGGGAACACACAAACACCATTCACTCACTCACACTCTACAGAACAGGGGAGAACACACAAACACCATTCACTCACTCACACTCTACAGAACAGGGGGAGAACACACAAACACATTCACTCACTCACACTCTACAAACAGGGGAGAACACACAAACACCATTCACTCACTCACACTCTACAGAACAGGGGGAGAACACACAAACACCATTCACTCACTCACACTCTACAGAACAGGGGATAACACACAAACACCATTCACTCACTCACACTCTACAGAACAGGGGGATAACACACAAACACCATTCACTCACTCACACTCTACAGAACAGGGGAGAACACACAAACACCATTCACTCACTCACACTCTACAGAACAGGGGGATAACACACAAACACCATTCACTCACTCACACTCTACAGAACAGGGGAGAACACACAAACACCATTCACTCACTCACACTCTACAGAACAGGGGAGAACACACAAACACCATTCACTCACTCACACTCTACAGAACAGGGGAGAACACACAAACACCATTCACTCACTCACACTCTACAGAACAGGGGAGAACACACAAACACCATTCACTCACTCACACTCTACAGAACAGGGGGAGAACACACAAACACCATTCACTCACTCCTCGCAGACAGGGGGATAACACACAAACACCATTCACTCCTCGTCGACAAGAACACACCACCATTCACTTCACGAACAGGGGAACCTCTCTCTACAGAGGGAGAACACACAAACACCATTCACTCACTCCAACTCTACAAAACAGGGGGAGTCACTCACTCAGAACAGGGGGAGCCATTCACTCATCCAACTCTACAAAACGGGGAGCAACAAACCCATTCACTATCATCTGAAGGGGAGANCACACAAACACCCCTCACTCAACTCAGANCAGACAACATCACCTCACANTCCAGACANGGGGAGAACACACAANCATCACTCATCAACTCNACAGACAGGGGGATAACACACAAACACNATTCACTCACTCCCNCGGACACACAAACCATTCTCATCGCACTCGAGGGGGTTCACCACTCTCTACAGAACGCACACTTCATCACTCGCATCGACGACAGGGGGAGAACACACAAACCCATCATCATCACATCTCACACAGGGGGAGGTAAATCCGGTCGACGACTATTAGANTTCGTCTCAAGCGACCGGGTTCGTTTAGTAACCTCTCCGGAATGCCCCCCCCCCTTTGTCTGTGTGTGTTGGATGTCAGCGGTCATGAGCTCAATCCAGCATCATCGGAAGCGGTCCCTCGGCCTCCCTAGGTCGACTCAGCCGACAANATGACTCAGGTCATCTGGGTGGTGTCTCANCGTACACGGGTACCACTATTATGCATCTCACGCGAGGGTGTTTGTTTAGTAACATCTCCCGAATGCACGTTGTCTGTCTGTCTTCGATGTCAGCTGTATTGTGCTCAAACCCATCATCATCATGACACCTGGGTCGGTAAAACGGGTACCACTATTATTCATCTCACGCGAGGGTGTTTGTTTAGTAACATCTCCTGTTTGCACGTTTGTCTGTCTGTCTTCGATATCAGCTGTTTTGTGCTCAAACCCATCATCATCATCACTCCTGGGTCGGTAAAACGGGTAACACTTTGGCGGAGGGGAAGTCAGCGGCGGTTGGCCTATGGAGAAATTCAGTTCCCCTGCCCTAGGAATGTGGAATTGGAGCAGGAAGTCACTTGGGCATTGCGGTGTAGACGCACGAACGCTCATCCTTATTGTCATCATCGTTAGCCAGTGTCTATGGGGCCGTCCATAAATGACGTCACGCGATTTTGGATGATTTTTGACCACCCTCCTCTTCGTCACACGGCGTTACAAAAAGTCAGACCCCCCTCAAATATGACGTCACAAAGATCTGCCCCCCCAAAATAAAACATGCTTCTTAATGTGGCGCTGCACTCTGATGTTGTAGGAGAGAACATGTATTAATAAGTCTATTTAATTAAGTAGAACGTGTTGTCTATATTTATTAAAAGTTGTGCATTCTGATGTGACGTCACATTTCTCAATCCCCCACCCCCCTCGTCACTCATCGTCACAAATGTCTGACCCCTCCCCCCCCCAGGTGCGTGACGTCATTTATGGACGGCCCCTATCCGCTGCTGGATGAAGGCCTCTCCCCTATTTCTTCACTATCAACCGCTGCCGGGTCAACAATGACTGCGCAACAAACAAACAAAACAAAGCTATCACTTAACATTTTATTTGGCACTTAATTTGGAAAAATATTAGCTCTTCAAAAATAATAATAATAATATGCAAATAAAAAATAATGCACCACTTGGATCGTCATGCGGCGAACATCATCCTCGTGGCAGAGCTGGGTGGGAAAGTGCTGCCCCTCCTGTGTGTGAACCAGGTGGGGTGAGCGTGGTGGGTGAGCGTGGTGGGTGAGCGTGGTGGGTGAGCTTGGTGGGTGAGCGCGGTGGGTGAGTGCGGTGGGGTGAGCGCGGTGGGGGAGCGGGTGGGGTGAGCGCGGTGGGGTGAGCGCGGTGGGTGAGCGCGGTGGGGTGAGCGCGGTGGGGTGAGCGCGGTGGGGTGAGGGTGGTGGGTGAGCGTGGTGGGGTGAGGGTGGTGAGGTGAGCGTGAGAATGGTGTGGTGAGCGTAGTGGGGTGAGCGTGGTGGGTGAGCGTGGTGGGTGAACGTGGTGGGGTGGGCACGGTGGGGTGAGCGTGGTGGGGTGAGAGTGGTGGGGTGAGCGTGGTGGGGTGAGCGTGGTGGGTGAGCGTGGTGGGGGTGAGGGTGGTGGTGAGCGTGGTGGGTGAGCGTGGTGGGNTGAGAGTGGTGGGTGAGCGTGGTGGGGTGAGCGTGGTGGGGTGAGCGTGGTGGGGTGAGGGTGGTGGGTGAGCGTGATGGGGTGAGCGTGGTGGGTGAGCGTGGTGGGGTGAGCGTGGTGGGGTGAGNGGGGGGGGTGAGCGTGGTGGGGTGGGCACGGTGGGGTGAGCGTGGTGGGGTGAGAGTGGTGGGTGAGCGTGGTGGGGTGAGCGTGGTGGGTGAGCGTGGTGGGTGAGCGTGGTGGGGTGAGCGTGGTGGGGTGAACGGGGGGGGGGTGAGCGTGGTGGGGTGAGCGTGGTGAGGGAGCGTGATGGGTGAGCGTGGTGGGTGAACGGGGGGGGNTGAGCGTGGTGGGGTGAGCGTGGTGGGGTAAGTATGGTGGGTGAGTATGGTGGGGTAAGCGTGGTGGGTGAGGTGGTGGGGTGAGCGTGGTGGGGTGAGCGTGGTGGGGTGAGCGTGGGTGAGAATGGTGGGGTGGTGAGCGTGGTGAGCGTGGGGTGAGCGTGGTGGGGTGAGCGTGGTGGGTGAGCGTGGTGGGGTGAGGGTGGTGAGGTGAGCGTGATGGGTGAGCGTGGTGGGGTGAGCGTGGTGGGGTGAGCGTGGGGGGTGGGCACGGTGGGGTGAGCATGGTGGGGTGAGAGTGGTGGGGTGAGCGTGGTGGGGTGAGCGTGGGGGGTGAGCGTGGTGGGGTGAGGGTGGTGGGTGAGCGTGGTGGGTGAGCGTGGTGGGGTGAGCGTGGTGGGTGAANACGGGGGGGTGAGCGTGGTGGGGTGGGCACGGTAGGGTGAGCGTGGTGGGGTGAGAGTGGTGGGTGAGCGTGGTGGGGTGAGCGTGGTGAGGGAGCGTGATGGGGTGAGTGCGGTGGGTGAGAGTGGTGGGGTGAGAGTGGTGTGGTGAGCGTGGTGGGGTGAGAGTGGTGGGGTGAGCGTGGTGGGGTGAGCGTGGTGGGGTGAGCGTGGTGGGGTGAGAGTGGTGTGGTGAGCGTGGTGGGTGAGAGTGGTGGGTGAGCGTGGTGGGGTAAGCGTGGTAGGGTGAGAGTGGTGTGAGCGTGGTGGGGTGAGCGTGGTGGGTGAGAGTGGTGGGGTGAGCGTGGTGGGGTGAGAGTGGTGGGTGAGTGTGGTGGGTGAGTGAGCGTGGTGGGTGAGCGTGGTGGGNTGAGCGTGGTGTGGTGAGCGTGGTGGGGTGAGCGTGATGGGGTGAGAGTGGTGGGNTGAGAGTGATGGGGTGAGCGTGGTGGGGTGAGCGTGGTGGGGTGAGCATGGTGGGTGAGAGTGGTGGGGTGAGCGTGGTGGGGTGAGCGTGGTGGGGTGAGCGTGGTGGGGTGAGTGCGGTGGGTGAGAGTGGTGGGGTGAGAGTGGTGGGTGAGCGTGGTGGGTGAGAGTGGTGGGTGAGCGTGGTGGGGTGAGCGTGGTGGGTGAGCGTGGTGGGGTGAGAGTGGTGTGGTGAGCGTGGTGGGGTGAGAGTGGTGGGGTGAGCGTGGTGGGGTAAGCGTGGTGGGTGAGAGTGGTGGGTGAGCGTGGTGGGGTGAGCGTGGTGGGGTGAGAGTGGTGGGTGAGCGTGGTGGGTGAGCTTGGTGGGGGGAGAGTGGTGGGGTGAGTGTGGTGGGTGAGCGCACAGACGACGGCGAGGTCACCGAGGTCACGAGTCCTCCGACGTTGTCGGGTCACGGTGGTTAAATTGAATCCCACCAAAAATCGATGTCTTGTTTGTGCCTGGGACGGGGCATTTACAGTCGGACGATGGGAGTTTGTTTATGAATGGACCGGCGCTGCAGGCGGCAAGGGGGGGGGTGGCTGGTAGGGGTTGCGCACACACAGAGTGCGGGACACCACAACCGTTTGGGTTCGCAACATTCGTGGATGTTTGACTCTCGTGGCGTAGCGAGCGAGTGCGCAGGCGGTGCAACTGCGCCAGAGCCCATGCGCAGGTGCAACGTAGAAGGGGGGGAAGAGGGGGGAAATTTAATAGAGTTGGGACGAGGGTGGAGAGGGGGGAGGGTCTGGGGAATTTAATTCCTTGCCACAGGGGCTCGGTCCACCACACGGGCAGCTGCCCCTGTGTGGCACGTGACCTGTGAGAGGGCATCAGTCTGGCAGTAGGGGAGGCAACGATTGCCGCTGTGCGGTCTCGCCTTGGGCACCCCAGTGGCAGCTGCCCCTGTGTGACACGAGTTGACTCAGCGCGTGACCTGTGAGCGGGCATCAGTCTGCCAGTAGGGGAGGCGATTATTGCTGCTGCTGTGTGAGGGATGCCACTTGAGTAATTTGCGGTGTCATCTTTATTCGAATTTGTCAAAGATTTGGACCTCTGTGATGCTCTTCCTCTGCTGGAGTCGAAATTAATTCAACCGCTGTGATAATGGCAAGTTTGAATATTTCATCAGGCCGATAAGATCGTAGCTCGGCCGTTGATTTCCATGATTGAGTTTGGGTTGCTCAGCGGTATCCACCGTGGAATCAGTCTGCCTCGGTCAGCTGTTTGATTAAAGTAGACGGACGCGGGATGAGATTTGTTCTCAATTTTTTTCCACGAATCGTTGATGTTAATGACACCACGAGCCCGTTCATCGAGAATTACGTCTCTGGGCCTCTGATTAAACATTGCAGGAAAAATGAAGGTGGCTATTGACGCCTTATGATGTTGACATAACAAAGCTACCGCCCGAAAACCCACGAAAATGTTCGCTGATATTGGCCAAAAATCATCCCAAATTTTGAATGGTTACTGGCCAACTTACTCAATTGAGAATACGCGTCGCAACATCGCCCCTAATACTGCGAACGTGTGACAGGACCCTCCTTGAGAGAGAGTCGTGGGACTCGGAGTCGATTTGTGAGTAGACAAGCGTAATACCAATCAATCAATAATTAATAACGCGCTCAGATTACGGATGGCTGCATGAGTTTCGCAGCCTCGGTTTAAAGAAAAAATATATAACATTTTGTCCACCAGCAAAAAAACAAACAAACGGACTTACGTCGATTCAAATCGGCGACCTTTAGTCGGTGCGTAGGGGATTATTTTTATCTTTTGAATTATCAGAATCGTTTGATGAAGCAGATCTGTGCGTTCACATTCACACACTTCACCGGGTAAATCCCTCGGGTTGAGAATATCTCGTTTAGGCGAGGGTTTTCCCGTCCATCAATCTACGCGGACGCGGAGATATATCATCAAAGCGAGACCAGGTCAATCAGAGCTACCATTGCGATGTTGTTCTCTGGCAAAGGTAAAGAGACGTGAAAATAATAACCAGAATTAAACAACGATCTCGGAGAGGGAAGCGCTTGCCCTCGAGATCCAAGCGCCCTGTTACCGACCTGATGATGCTGGGATGTGATCTCAAACGAAGCGTCCGCGTGTGAATGTTCGTGAGATCGCTCGCCAACAACAACAACATCATCAGCAGCAGCAGCAGCATTCACAACAACAACATCAGCAGCAGCAGCAACAACATCAGAAGCAGCAACAACATGAGCAGCAACAACATCAGCAGCAGCAGCAACAACAACAGCAGCAACAATNACAGCAGCAACAACAACAAGCCACATCACAGCCACATCAGCAGCAGCAACAACAACAACNTCAGCAGCAATATCAGAAGCAGCAACAACAACAACAACAACAACAGCCACATCAGTAGCAGCAACAACATCAGCAGCAACATCAGAAGCAGCAACAACAACATCAGCAACAACAACAACATCAGCAGCAACAACAACTACATCAGAAGCAGCAACAACATCAGCAACAACAACAGAAGCAGCAACAACAACATCAGCAACAACAACAACATCAGGAGCAACAACAACAACATCAGAAGCAGCAACAACATCAGCAGCAACAACAACAACATCAGCAACAACAACAACAACATCAGCAGCAACAACAACAACTGCGGTGTCGCTCCACTGGCTTCATCGCCAAAGCGATTCGTCCGCGTTTCATTCGCGAGACGCTTTAATTGATTTGATGCGTCGGGTGGAGGAGGGGTTTACGACACGCACTTCGTGTATCTATTCGCACGATGACCGAACCAAAGCAAGCGAGTATGAATCGGACACAAAGAGTGGCCACGCGAACGTAAACACACTCGTTCTTCACGCACGGAGTTTCTGAATTTCACCTCTGACCAAACACGAGGCCGCGAGATGACGACACCGACAAAGCAGGCCGTGATTGTTAACAACATCATCGACATCATCATCATCACCATCATCTACATCATCATCATGACCATCGACATCATCATTGACATCATCACCATCGACATCATCATCATCACCATCGACATCATCATCATGACAACATCATCATCATCATCGACATCATCACCATCATCTACATCATCATCACCATCACCATCGATATCATCATCATCATCGACATCATCATCACCATCATCATCACCATCGACATCATCATCACCACGACATCACCATCGATATCATCATCACCATCGAGATTATCATCACCGTCGACACCATCATCATCACCGTATTGAACCATCATCATAACCATCATCACCATCGACATCATCATCACCATCGACATCATCATCGACATCATCATCACCATCAACATCATCACCGTCGACACCACCATCATCATCACCATCATCACCATCGACATCATCATCACCATCCACATCATCATCACCATCATGACCACGACATCATCATCACCATCGACATCACCATCATCGACATCATCATCACCATCATCATCATCACCATCATCACCATCGACATCATCATCACCATCAACATCATCACCGTCGACACCATCATCATCACCATCATCACCATCGACATCATCATCACCGTAGCACGCGCGGCGGCGCGCGCTGTTCAAAGCGGCTCCGCATGCCGACGCAGCCGAATATCACTCCGGGTCCCTTTAAGTTCTTTTTCTTTCTTTCTTAAACAACAAGAACAACAACACAGGAATCGCGACCGAACTCGAGCCGCTCCGACTCATCCTTCTGCCACCTGCATCTTGCCCCGGCTCGCCGCGCCGTGCGTGTCCGCTCTCGGGTCGGCGACCGGGCAACTCACGCTGGGGACGCATGCCTCGCCACTTTGAATGACTCGAGCCACGCGGAGCGAGGCCAGACTCAGGGCGACGGAGCAACCACGAGAAACGCCCCCCCCCCGCACCGCCGCCGCCGCGGAGAAATAGAAACTAAATTCATCGTACGGCTACAACTCCCCCCTCCCCCCCCCCAACGGCAGCGTGTCATCGACGCGTAACCTTAACTCACTGGACGCCTCTTCATGGTTCTTTCGGTAAAGTCACGTAGAAGGGAAATAATAAAATAAAACATAATAAAATAATTCTCACGACATTTCGGCCACAACGCAAGCAGCTGTCCTCAGGTGAAGAACATGTCTGTCGGAAAGAGAGCGTCTGAATGGGCACCACCAAGCTTGGCAGCGTATATTTAAGCTGGGTTGGAGGGGGAAGGGGCGCCTTGACAAAGGACGCTGTCTTTCCGACAGACCTGCTATCTACCTGAGGACGGCTGCTTGCGTTGTGGCCGAAACGTCGTGAGAATTATTTTATTATGTTTTATTTTTATTATTTCCCTTCTACGTGACTTTACCGAAAAAACCAAGAAGATGAATCCCTGCAGTCACGAAAGCTTTAAATCGAAATTTCACTGGATGTAGGGAACTATTCCACTGCAGCATGGGCACTTTGTGCGTCCCGCTGTTGTCAACGCACCGCGAGATGATTTACGACACCCCCGGGGAACATTTGACCATACTTCACCACACCGGGCTTGACTGAATGGAGGGGGGGGGGCATCGAAAAGCAAACACGAACGCGTGGACGCGTTGAACTTCTTTCACACCGCACTCAATCGGAGGTACGGGCAATAGTCAAGACAGATTCATTAGGGGGGTGCTTAAGGGAAAAACTCGCCCACCCAAAAAAACGTTTCCGAAAATTCACACGCGGGCGGAATGAAGCATCACAGGAGTAGCAGCGTACAAAACGACACACACGCGCACGCGAAAGTAGCTTGTCAACCAAAGAAAGAAAAATCACAATCATCTCATTCATGAATACCGCGAACGTCGCCGAAAATTCACACGCGGGCGGAATGAAGCATCACAGGAGTAGCAGCGTACAAAACGACACACACGCACGCGCGAAAGTAGCTTGTCAACCACAGAAAGAAAAATCACAATCATCTCATTCATGAAAACCGCGAACGCACCGACTCACCGTCCGCCAGACGAGTGTGAGCCGGGGGTACGGGGCGCTGGGGCTCCCAGTAGCGCGCTGCGTAAAATCCGTCTCGAGCGGTCGGCACGGCTCCTCCGGCGCTGTGGGTACAGAGCGCGCACACGAACGCGCTCGCCTTGCGAGAGTGCTGGTGAGTGGAGGGGACCAGCGAAGGAGGGAGGGAGGGCTGGGAGGGAGGGGGAGGGAGGGAGGGAGGGAGGGAGGGAGGGAGGGAGGGAGGGAGGGAGGGAGGGAGGGAGGGAGGGAGGGAGGGAGGGGGGAGGGAGGGAGGGAGGGAGGGAGGGAGGGGACACCAGCTGACTGCTGCTTGAAAATAACGAACGACCCAAAAGACGTGGCATGGAGCGGCGCCAAATTCCGGACTGGAGCTGAGCTGAGCGAGTGATCCAGGCAACCCGACAAATGCCGATACAACGGAAGTGACCCCTCTCTCTCTCTCTCTTTCTCTCTGCGTTTTAATTCTTGTGCCCATAATACGCCTCCCGTGACAGCAACTATGTCCCTCCACGTAAGAAACAATCAAACAAGAAATGAACGTGAAAGTTCACTCCCTCGACTATCACGGCTCGCCACGGTCATGTGCGAAATACGTTCAACGTACGTGACGCGGACAATGCTTCGCCACCGCTTTTCAATTCGTTCACGTCAATAGCAGTCAACGTCACCCCGCTATCCGACACACACATCTACGCCTCTATATAAGGAACGAAAAGGGTGGACTTCTCCACAAATCTGGCTGTCCGCCTGATGAAGCCGGTTGTAATTACTGGCGAAACGTCGTAGCTCAGATCGTAAATGTTGTGGCTTGGCTCTCCAACACACAACCGGTGTGCTGTACTCGTACGAATTGGCACGTTCAGTTTTACGTGACAAGCCTTACTAGTTGGCTGTGTCGGGTGGTGGCGGGTTTAACGACGCCGTAGCAGGCACACATTGTGCAGCGTAGCAGGAACACAATGTGCCTGCTACGGTGCAGAATTCGCCGCCGTATACATCACGGGCATCCGAAGCGCGCAACGCTCCGGGTGCAAGCACGCTCAGTCGGGTTCCATCGAGCGCGGAACGCAAACTAAACTAGCATCTGTAGAAACTCTTGACTTGTAGCTTTCGTGACTGCAAGAATTCATATAAATAATTTTTTTTTAAAATGGAAATAACATTATAAAAATAATAAGTTACAAATAATAAAAGCAATAATACACAATAAAAGAAAGAGAAAAATAGTAAAATTTAATTTCATTTTAAAATAAATATTAATTGAAAATAATTAAAACAAAAACCACAATAAATAATAAGAATAGTAAAAATATATATAATCAAAATAAAAATACATTTTCAATAAAAAAGCAAAAATCCCACGACGTTTCGAGCGCAACACGTGCGGTCTTCATGTATCTACGTGACTTCACCGACAGAACCAAGAATTCTAGATTTGAAGCTTTCGTGACTGCAAGGAT
The DNA here is from genome assembly GCA_018977245.1 of Lethenteron camtschaticum. Taxonomy (NCBI): domain Eukaryota; kingdom Metazoa; phylum Chordata; class Hyperoartia; order Petromyzontiformes; family Petromyzontidae; genus Lethenteron; species Lethenteron camtschaticum. The sequence goes on along the minus strand of MU249612.1, from coordinate 8,732,892 downwards.
TCATATTCTTAGGTTTTTTCGGTAAAGTCACGTAGGTAAAACATCAAAATTATTATGACTTTACCGAAAAAACCTAAGAATAAGAACAAGAATATGACGCATTTATATATTTACACGATCTAACCCCTCCAAAGAACCCCTCTGTTATGGATGAGATTCGTCGCGAAAGCCTACGACGTGTTAAACAACAACAACAACAACCACCATTCGCCACTAAGTGGTGGTGACGTCACCACGACGCTTGTGCCAGGCCATGTGCACCTTGAGGCCACGTGAAGTTCGAACGCCCGCTGGCAGGAGGTCACGGGGCAGACCCAGTTGCCACGGGTCGACTGACCGAGATGAACGAGATGACTGGCTGATGCACCATACCAACTTGCTGTGCTTTAGCCACACGTGTTAAACACACACACACTTGTCTACGATTACGCAACCGCCCCCCCTCCCCCCGGGTCCGTAGTCTGTCATTCCGTCACGAGTCTTGCCCCCTCACCGTGTTACTTCTAAGCCCAGCCGCGTGGCTCCTGCACAATGCCCCCCCGTGCATTGCCCGTATCCGGCAGGGGCTTGGCAACAGAATTAACGAGAAGAGACAGAGAACACAACATTTGCTCGAATTCTATTTAAGTAAACTCCCCCCCACCACCCCACCCCCGTCCCAAAATAAAAAAAAACCGCTGCAATTTTTCAAGAGCCGCAATGCAGAGAATGGGAATTTGTTCATTTCTGAGGAGGAATCCGATGAGCTGTGAAGCTCTTGGTTTTCACAGAGCGTACAGCAGCAAGCGATTGAGAAGAAAAAAAACACGATAGGAGTTCAAAGTATAGGAAAGATCAACAAATCAATAAAAATATACAATACAACTAAACAGTTTTTGTTGTTCTTAGATCGCCTAAATATATAAATGTGTCGTTAACCCCGCCACCACCCGACGCAGCCAATTTAGCCAGGTTTGTCACGTAAACAAAACATGACAAATTCGTTAATAGTACAGCTTTTTATATATATCTACAGTGAGGGATAAAAGTATTTGATGCAAGTCAATTTATTACATTTTTGACATGCGTTTTTCTGGATTTTGTTGTTGTTATGCTGTCTCTCATTGTTCAAATAAACCTACCATTAAAATTATAGACTGCTAATTTCTTTGTCAGTGGGCAAGCGTACGAAATCAGCAGGGGATCAAATACTTTTTTCCATCACTGTATCTTACCAGGCAAAGCCCACTGAGCAATGTAGCTTCTTTATCAGACGCGACCTGGCCACAAATTACATCTCAACATAGTGGCCTTATCGTGTGGACATTACAGCTACAACATAATCTCTCTCTCTATATTACGTATAATAATAATGTTATTATACTTCTTGGTTCTTTCGGTAAAGTTACGTAGAAGGGAAATAACAAAATAATAAAAATAAAACTTAATAAAATAATTCTCACGACGTTTCGGCCACAACTTAAGCAGCCGTCCTCAGGTGAAGAACAGGTCTGTCGGAAAGACAGCCTCTGAATGAACACCACCAGGCTTGGCAGCGTATATTTAAGCTGGGTTGGAGTGGGAAGAGCGCCTTGACAAAGGAATTTGCATATAAAAATAATTTATCATATTTATGGAAATGCAGATATGGGATTAGTCACTACTTGTGGAATGCGTTGGAGGTGGGCGGTGGGTTTCAAATGTTATTCTATCCTGTAGACGCGGGTTTCCAATGTGGAAGGGAGGGTGGGAGTGGTCGAGAAACCGGGAGAATTAAGGTCACGGGGCAGTCGTTCAAGTAGCAACAGGTAGGACAAGGAACCACAGGTGTGCAAACCCTGTCTCGCCGTCAATGCAACGTCTAACTTTGTTCACTCTCTCTCTACTCCCTCTCACTCTCTCTCTCTATATCGTTCGCCTCTGAGTGCTTATTCCAAGCACGTTGTTTCCCCCACCGCCATCACGTCCCCCAATGCCCCCCACCCCCCACATACAACGCCTCTATGCGCACACAACGGCGATTGTTACATTATCATTTGCAGTCTGTTCCGTGTTACTGCTCGTCTTTATGCACCGCGGCGCATCTCGTCCAGCTCGTTGTAAACAGATTGTATTTGGTATTGCTTTGTTTTGGGGGTTGGTTTGTTGCGCTTAGGGTACACTTCGTTACGAAATTTCAGTTTGGGAGAGAGAGACAACGCGTGAACCGCGCAAGCAGATTTTGATCATTTCAGAGATCAAGAGCCGTCTTCAATGACTGCCCTGGGTTCACAAACCCTCTCGTGCCGCTCCCCCCTCCCCCGCCGCCCCACAGTGTTTATCATCATCATTATTTCGATTTAAAGTTTTCGTGACTGCAGGGATTCATCTTCTTGGTTCTTTCGGTAAAGTCACGTAGACGCTGTTTCCCGACAGACCTGGTCTTCACCTGAGGACGGCTGCTTGCGTTGTGGCCGAAACGTCGTGAGAATTATTTTATTACGTTTTATTTTTATTATTTTATTATTTCCCTTCTACGTGACTTTACCGAAAGAACCAAGAAGATCATCATCATTATTATTGTTGTTGTTTACCCACGCAAGGCCTCACCGAGTCTCAAGACTCATTTTCAGGAGGGTCCTGCCAAGTTATCTCAGTCAGAGACGGGCGATGTTGCTGAGTGATGTTGCAGGTACGGGAACGCGCTCACCGTTGGGGGTGTTTGGTCAACGATAACCACTTTCGCGGTGCGTTAATTTTTACTGGTGTATTTTGTTTGGATCCCTCCAACACAAAACTTTATTTTGTACAAAGCACCACGTGCACTGGCCCAACCGGGTTTCCTCCTCCTCCATTGTAGAGAGCCATCGACTCACACAGAGATATATAGACTCACACAAAGACCCATAGACTCACACAGAGACCCATAGACTCACACAGAGACCCATAGATTCGCACAAAGATCCATAGACTCACACAGAGACCCATAGACTCACACGAGGACCCATAGACGCACACATAGACCCATAGACTCACACGGAGACCCATAAACTCACACAGAGATCTATAAACCACACAGAGACCCATAGACTCACACAGAGACCCATAGACTCACACAGAGATCAATCGACTCACACTGAGACCCATAGACTCACACAGATACCCATGGACTCACACAGAGACCATCGACTCACACAGAGACCTATAGACTCACACAGAGACCCATAGACTCACACAGAGACACATAGACTCACACAGAGACCCATAGACTCATACGAGACCCATAGACTCACACGGAGACCCATAGACTCACACAGAGACCCAGACTCACACAGACACCCATAGACTCACACAGAAAACCTATATTATGAAATGAGATACACACAGTAGGGTTGGCTAGGTACGGTGCGAAAAAAGTTCTAGAAACATACATTAGCGCTGTTGGCTACGTACGGTGCGAAAGAAGTTCAACATACACACACACAGACATACTATATGACTAATAGCGCCGTAACAATTGCCAGGCGGTCACCGAGGGAGTTTGATGGCGGGCAATGTGCGTGTGTCTGCCAAACGCCCACCCCTCCTGTGATACTGCATCTTCTGCCGGCGACGGCGTGAGCCATGCACATTGCAGAGCTCCGCCCTCCGGAACCTTCGTACGAGACTTGCCACGTGTCCGTGAGCTCCGCCAGCTCCCTCGCAGCGCGCCGTGGCCGTGCGAGCATCGCCTCCCAAACGAGTCCGCTGTGACTTGAATGCGGTGCGCTTTGTTCCGCGTCCGACGGAGTAATTCGCCGGGCGAGCACCGCGTTCTCGATGGCCCAATTCAGACACTTATCGCTGCGAAAAACAACAAGCGAAAAACAACGGTCGGTCGTTGTCATTTTAATTCTCCATTTACGCTTTGTTTGGTCGAACACCGCTTTCACGACCAATGTTTTCCAAAGGAGGTTTTTGTTGTTGTTGCTGTTAAAAATATACAAGTACAACTAAACAGATGTTGCTGTTGTTGTTGTTTTTGGGTTAGTGTCGCGTAAAAAAATTAGAAATGTGTCGTGAAACCGCCACCACCCGACACAGCCACTTAGTAAGGGTGTGTCACGTGAGCACACCACTCTGGCTGCCCGCCTGATGATGCTGGTTGTAATTATCGGCAATGCCGGATTAAGCAAGTGCGGGGCCCTGTAGCATGATGTTATAGAGGGGCCCTCAATAACAAATTAAACACGTAAATATTAAAACACAATTTTTTTACGTGCACTGTAAAGTCATTGTAGTTTTTTCATTTTGCCATACAGCCAGATAATACGACAGATCGCTAACCTAAACACCCAGTCGTTCATAAAAGTTAAAATGGTTTAGCGCGGGGCCCTTGAAAGTGCGGGACCCGTAGCTCTACTCTTTGGTTCTTTCGGTAAAGTCACGGAGTTAGAAATCGCAACACAAGCGGTCGTCTTTTGCCTAATGACAAATCAACGTCGTGATATGCATTTTTTTTCTACCCACGTGACTTTACCGAAAAACCAAAATATGGATTCCTGCAGTCACGAAAGCTTCAAATCAAGATTCATATGTAGCTCTGACTACTGGATAATCCGGCACTGTTTACCAGCGAAATTTCACGATACTCGAATTTACACCATTGGAACCTATTTGCCAGTAAAAAATATGATACATTTTTTTTACCCTTTTATCTGGCATAGACCACAATACCTGCAGTCATAATGCAAACAAAAAACATAACTCTGATAATGTATAGTACGCCTTTTGGCGTCATCTAGTCCAACACCATGTGAGACTAGGCTCTAAGGAAAGCTGTCTCGGGTGTGGACCAATCAACTTCAAGGACAGTGCATACATTATCAGAGTTATGTTTTTTGTTTGCATTATGACTGCAGGTATTGTGGTCTATGCAAACATGACTCCTTGTAAAAAAACGTCTCAGTTTTGTTGCCAAGTAAAAGGGTAAAAAACCAATCATCATTATGATACTCGAATTGTAAATGTCATGGGTTTACTTTCCAACACACAACCGGTGTGCTGTACTTGTGCAATGACGACTTGACACCCTTCACTCGAGACTGCACTTTAATGAAGACACGTTCACTTGACATCAGGCGAAGACCCCACTACAACTGCCTGGAGTCTCCCGTCATTACCTCTCGTGGCCACCAGTCCTCTCACACCGCATGCACGCTCTGTTGTCATTACACTAGTAACGAATTGGGGCATTCTGTGTATTTTCTTCTTGGTTCTTTCGGTAAAGTCACGTAGAAGGGAAGTAATAAAATAATAAAAATAAAAAAATGTTTTATTATGTTTTATTTTATTATTTTATTACTTCCCTTCTACGTGACTTTACCGAAAGAACCAAGAAGATGAATCCCTGCAGTCACGAAAGCTTTAAATCGAAATCTGTGTATTTTTTTACCAGCTAAGGCGCACTCAGTTATGTAGCTATTCTTTTTAAGAAGCGACCTGACCACTAACAACGATAGCTCACTGAAGTGACTCATCGCGTGGTAATGTTTCTCAGCCAAATACTCTGAGCACGTGACGTTGATTCTAAATGTGGAGGGGATAACCGGAGGACCCGGAGAAAAAATCCACGCGACCACGGGAGAGAGAGACACGCAAACTCCAAATGCACAACAGGCGTCAGGGTCGGGATCGAACCACGACCTCCTGTATACCAGGCGAGGGAGTTAACATCTCCTAGCCACCGTGATGATGATGAGAGAGAGAGACGCAAACTCCAAATACAACAGGCGTCAGGGTCGGACGAACCGACGGCCTCCTGTATACCAGGCGAGGAGTTAACATCTCCTAGCCACCGTGATGATTTGGGAGAGACACCGCAAACTCCAAATATACAACAGGCGTCAGGGTCGGGATCGAACCCACGGCCTCCTGTATACCAGGCGAGGGAGTTAACATCTCCCAGCCACTGTGGCGACCACGGATCTGTTCGCGTTTTAATGTTGTTGTTATTGTTTTTTTCCATCATCGTCATTATGTATGATTGTTCCGCCTGTTTACCCAAGAAAGCCGCACCGAGTCTCGCTGCAGATGCCGATGTTGCTGCTGCTGCTCAATCGGAGTAACAGCAGATCATAATTGTTTTTTACCCTTCTATCTGGCAACAAAACTGACACCTTTTTACAAGGAGTCATGTTTGCATAGACCACAATACCTGCAGTCATAATGCAAACAAAAAACATAACTCTGATAATGTGCACTGTCCTTGAAGTTGATTGGTCCACACCCGAGACAGCTTTCCTTAGAGCCAACATGGGTTGGACCAGATGAAGTCACAAAGAGTAGTTTTTTGTTTGCATTATGACTGCAGGTATTGTGGGCTATGCAAACATGACTCCTTGTAAAAAGGTGTCAGTTTTGTTGCCAGATAGAAGGGTAAAAAACAATTATCATATTTTTACTGGCAAATGAGGTTCCAATGGTGAGCAGATCATAGTTCAGCACCGCGGCCTGACAGATGGGGGGAGGGGAGGCTGCATGCTCCGCCTGAACCTGCGACACAGACGTCGCCGGTTAGATTCCATCTCCTGGCGCCGCGGTAGAAAGATAACGCAGCGAGGCTATTAAACTATTCACGCGGGCGTTGTTTTGACTCGATGTAGATAACTCTCCGTACCCAGCACACGAGGAGGGGTATACGTGGCAGTAGCGCGGCGTTTCTCTAAAACGGTTGCGAGTCAGAACGCTCCATCGTAGCGTTCGCTTGCAGTGTGTATCCGTTAATCAAAAGAAGAATGGAAAGAAATTATGGTGCTCTCTCTCTCTCTCNGTCTCTGGCTTATAATTATCCCACCTGTGCATACAATCACACGATGGGACTCACCGTGACTTTGCCACGCTTGGTCCGTGGAAATTTTAGAGCAATTGCCTAATGGGGTAATTAGTTTGTCCTCCTGGCCAGCGAAAGGATGAGTGCTTCGTCTGTTGAAGGTTCACATTGTGCGGCAGAGTGGTCGAAATTTTGGTCACGCGAATGAGTTGCGAGGCTGCAGTGGGGTGCTGGCACCGCTTTGTTGGCATCGCCTGCAAACTCATTTGGTATGACGCTATTCCATTGTTAGTCTGTGGGTCATATTCTCGTCCAGAGATACTCTGTGAGTCTGTGGGTCCTGTGTTGCTCTGTGAGTCCTATACGAGTCTGTGTTAGTCTATGGGTCCTGTGTTCATCTATGGGTCCTGTGTTAATCTATGAGTCCTATACGAGTCTATGAGTCTGTGTGTTAGTCTATGAGTCTGTGTTAGTCTGTGAGTCTGTGTTAGACTATGGGTCTGTGTGTTAGTCTATGAGCCTGTGTTAGTCTATGAGTCTGTGTTAGTCTGTGAGTCTGTGTTAGTCTATGGGTCTGTGTTAGTCTATGAGTCTGTGTTAGTCTGTGAGTCTGTGTTAGTCTATGGGTCTGTGTTAGTCTATGAGTCTGTGTTAGTCTATGGGTCCTGTGTTAATCTATGAGTCCTATACGAGTCTATGAGTCTGTGTGTTAGTCTATGAGTCTGTGTTAGTCTATGAGTCTGTTAGTCTGTGGGTCTGTGTTAGTCTATGAGTCTGTGTTAGTCTATGAGTCTGTTAGTCTGTGGGTCTGTGTTAGTCTATGAGTCTGTGTTAGTCTATGAGTCTGTGTTAATTGTGAGTCTGTGTTCGTCTGTGGGTTCGAGTCGCTTATTTTATCGGCAACGATGCAATTCTTCAATGCTGATGATGGGTGTGTTGTTGTTGTGTGTGCTCTGCACACATTTTCTGTGTCTTAGTTGAGAGTCGTTAAACACTCGAATTTTTTGGCACCAGTGGAGTCGGCGTGTGTGGGTCCTGTTAACATCGCTACTAGGGAGACAAAGGCGGCCGGGTGTGGTTGCGGCCACCCACCCCTCCGTGTGCCGTCCTACACCTTAGACGATGCCAGCTCACAGCACTTGCCCCAACAGTCTGTTAAAGGCTATACGGGGGATCTTTGCTTTTGTAAAAGACAAAGTAAAGGCGCAGCCATGCACTTTACCCCACCACCACCACGTGACTAACCTGTTCGTGTACCCACACTCTACCCCACCATCACCACCACCACGTGACTGCAGGTCGAATAACTTAACCGTACCGTGATTTATCGTTCTGGAACGATCGTTCCGCCGTTGACGATAAGTCGGAGTGAGGGTGCAGAGATTGGGGGGGTGCAGAGATTGGGGGGGGGGAATTGGGGGAGGGCTGGGGGAGGGGGCCACGAGGTAAAAATCGAAGGGGGCCCCCCTGGTTACACCCCCCCGCCGCCCCCGCGTCTGATCGCGCGACGTTCGCTGGACGTTGGTGCTGGTCACGAGGGAGATGAAGGGACAGCGACTGCCGCTAATTTGCCATCGCACGGACACTGCTCGTAATGAGCCCCTCCCAGCCCCTCCCAGCCCTCCCCAGCCCCTCCCCCTAGCCCCTCCCCAGCCCCNTCCCCTAGCCCCTCCCCCAGCTCCTCCCCCTAGCCCCTCCCCAGCTCCCTGCCCCAGCCCCTCCCCTAGCCCCTCCCCAGCTCCTCCCCAGCCCCCTCCCCCAGCTCCTCCCCCTAGCCCCCTCCCCCAGCTCCTCCCCAGCTCCCTGCCCCTAGCCCCTCCCCCTAGCCCCTCCCCCAGCTCCTCCCCCTAGCCCCCTCCCCCAGCTCCTCCCCNTAGCCCCTCCCCTATCCCCTCCCCAGCCCCTCCCCCTAGCCCCCTCCTCAGCCCCTCCCCTTGCTCCCTGCCCCCTAGCCCCTCCCCAGCCCCCCCCCTATCCCCAGCCCCCTCCCCCGCTCCCTGCCACCGAGTGATGAACACCAAACGTGACCCTTTTGACGCGTTATTCATATTTTGTTATTGATATCGACCTTCTTCTTGGTTCTTTCGGTAAAGTCACGTAGAAGGGAAATAATAAAATAATGAGAATAAAACATAATAAAATTATTCGTATTATTTTATTATTTGCTTCTACGTGACTTTACCGAAAGAACCAAGAAGATGAATCCCTGCAGTCACGAAAGCTTTAAATCGAAAGATAATCCACGTGTTACCCTGCCCAAACGACGACGGCTGTCTCGGGAAGCTTGGAGTCGGTTTATGTTATGCCTTGTTTATTATGAATAACAAAGGTGCATGATCTTATATTTATATTAAAAGAATTGGAAGTCAACTACCTAGTGGTGTCGTCCTCTTGACGGTTCCTTTCCATGAAGATCGGCCCCGAACTTTTTGAACGGCAGCCGTGGCAGCGCGGTGTTGGTCAAGTTACTGCAAAGTTTCGTGCTCATTATAATTGTTAATTATTATTAACGAGTGTTAGTATTGTTAATTGCCACTTGTTGTTCTGCTTGCTTGACCCAGGGAATGTCTCGCGGAGTCTCAAGGCGCTCCTTCTGGAGAGGATCCTGGCCAAGCTGCTGTGAATATCCACGTGAGGTTAAGCCAATTGGCTGGTCGCTTCTAAAAAACGAAAATATAACAGCGAAGTGGGCTTTAGAATAACAAATATTTATTTTGATTGTTGTTAGTGATTTGCTTGCTTTTTCTATACTTTGCGTTCCTTTTCGATTTAAAGCTTTCGTGACTGCAGGGATTCATCTTCTTGGTTCTTTCGGTAAAGTCACGTAGAAGGGAAATAATAAAATAATAAAAATAAAACATAATCAACTAATTCTCACGTTTCGACCACAACGCAAGCAGCCGTCCTCAGGTGAAGACCAGGTCTGTCGCTGTCTCCCCGACAGACCTGGTTTTCACCTGAGGACGGCTGCTTGCGTTGTGGCCGAAACGTCGTGAGAATTATTTTATTTATTTTTATTATTTTATTACTTCCCTTCTACGTGACTTTACCGAAAGAACTAAGAAGACTTTGTGTTCCTATCGTGTGTTTCTGTTGTTCGTTGTTCTGACCCGCTCCTACTACTGGACATCTGTGGAAAAATTGCTTCATAGCTCACCGGATTGCTCCTCCAGTCTAAATACAGATTCTGATTCTGTTTCATTAGGGACAGACATTGGTGCTGCTGCTGCTGTGGTTGCTGCGATCCAATTGAGGGGTTTATGGGTAATGATTCAGCATTGGGATGTCGCGGCCGATACCAGTTACACGGTGAGTGTGTGTGGGGTAGCTAACACGGCGGTGGTGTCATGGTCATCGCCACAACCGGATGGTCAGTTTAACGCGTAGGCTTTCACGACCAATATTAATCATAATAAACGTTTTGGGTTAGATCGCGTTTTTTTATAAATGTGTCGTAACCCTCCACCACCCGACACGGCCAATCAGCAAAAAAGTGTCACGCTGACAAAAGACAAATAGTTCACTACTTTAGACGTTTCGCTGGTAATTACATCCAGCATCAGCGGGCAATTCGCCAGAATCGTACTCAAAAACTGTAAATGTTGTGGATTCACTCTTCAACACACCGGTGGGCTAAAGTAGTGAACTATTTGTCTTTTGTCAACGTGACACTTTTTTTTACTGATTGGCCGTGTCGGGTGGTGGAGGGTTACGACCCAAATCCTTTATTATGAACCGAAGGTGCCGGGTCATTTCCATCTCCCGTCGCGGCAAGATGAATCAATGGGAGCGAGTTTCTTAAATCTCCCCCGCCCGCACTCCCTCCTCCCCGCAAGGTTGTCTGTGGTGGGGTGAAGCCTGGGCACAAGACGTCTTTCCAGTGTGGCACAAAACAATTCCTAGCCACACGACCACCAAGTGTAGCCCGCCTCTTCTAAGACGAGTTGCCAGCATGGAAGAGTAGGCCGATGACACCCGCTGGAGTTGAGGGGTTATCTCGAGAGCTGGCCTTCCGATGGAGGAGGCTCCTATCCGCCGGCAGTGGTGGTGTGAGCGAGCACTTGCAGGGTTGCGCCTTTACGTTGTTACACGCGGGGTGGCGAGCGGCAGCTTTCGATCACGTTTGAGCCTTTTCAGGAACAACAACAACAACCACAAACGTTTTTTTTTACAATGTTATTCTTTGCTCGTTATCGATTGAACTCATTCCCTCATTATTCCGCCAAAGCGTGAAGCGTCTAATAGCACCAACAACAACAACTATTATTATTAATTTATTATGACAATTTCTAAAAGCGACACATCTAGGCCTGTCCGCTCATCACCGGCGCGCGCCTCCTCCGTCCTCGTCGCCAATTAATTGCGTCCGCGTGGCGGCTGCGGCTTTGAGAGGCTCGCTAATTGGCCGGCGACCGAGGGCCGCGCACGGACAAACGAGCGCGGACGTCGTCAGCGCAGCCGTGACTCCTCACCACGACCCAAGCGCGAAGATTCCTCGCCGGGAATTCCGCACTCAATGTGGCACCCCCCCCATCACAAGACCCCTCCAACCCCCACCGCAGCCCCCCCCCCCTATAGTTCCCCCACCACAGCCCCCCCCCNTCCATAGCTCCCCCACCGCAGCCCCCCCCCCTATAGTTCCCCCACCACAGCCCCCCCCCCTCCATAGCTCCCCCACCGCAGCCCCCCCCCTATAGTTCCCCACCACAGCCCCCCCCCATAGCTCCCCCACCGCAGCCCCCCCCCTCCATAGCTCCCCACCGCAGCCCCCCCCCCTATAGTTCCCCCACCACAGCCCCCCCCCCCCCCCTTCCATAGCTCCCCCACCGCAGCCCCCCCCTCCATCTCCCCCACCGAGCCCCCCCTCCATAGTTCCCCACCACAGCCCCCCCCCTATAGTTCCCCCACCACAGCCCCCCCCCTCCATAGCTCCCCCACCGCAGCCCCCCCCTCCATAGTTCCCCCACCACAGCCCCCCCCCCTATAGTTCCCCCACCACAGCCCCCCCCTCCATAGCTCCCCCACCGCAGCCCCCCCCCCCCCTATAGTTCCCCCAGCACAGCCCCCCCCTCCATAGCTCCCCCACCGCAGCCCCCCCCTCCATAGTTCCCCCACCACAGCCCCCCCCCCTATAGTTCCCCCACCACAGCCCCCCCCCTCCATAGCTCCCCCACCACAGCCCCCCCCTCCATAGTTCCCCCACCACAGCCCCCCCCCTATAGTTCCCCACCACAGCCCCCCCCTCCATAGCTCCCCCACCGCAGCCCCCCCCCTCCATAGCTCCCCCACCGCAGCCCCCCCCTATAGTTCCCCCACCACAGCCCCCCCCCCTCCATAGCTCCCCCACCGCAGCCCCCCCCCTATAGTTCCCCACCACAGCCCCCCCCCTCCATAGCTCCCCCACCGCAGCCCCCCCTCCATAGCTCCCCCACCACAGCCCCCCCCCCTCCATAGCTCCCCCACCACAGCCCCCCCCTTCATAGTTCCCCCACCACAGCCCCCCCCCTATAGCTCCCCCCACCACCACCACAGCCCCCCCTCCCCTCCATAGTTCCCCCACCACAGCCCCCCCCTATAGCTCCCCCACCACCACCACAGCCCCCCCCCCTCCATAGCTCCCCCACCACAGCCCCCCCTATAGCTCCCCCACCACCACCACAGCCCCCCCCCCCTCCATAGCTCCCCCACCACAGCCCCCCCCCTATAGCTCCCCACCACCACCACAGCCCCCCCCCNTCCATAGCTCCCCCACCACAGCCCCCCCCCATAGCCCCCCCACCACCACACAGCCCCTCCCCCCCCGCACCCCCCCCTTCTACCGCCCCCCCNTCCATAGTTCCCCCACCACAGCCCCCCCCCCTATAGTTCCCCCCAACCACAGCCCCCCCCCCCTCCATAGCTCCCCCACCACAGCCCCCCCCTATAGCTCCCCCACCACNACCACAGCCCCCCCCTCATAGCTCCCCCACCGCAGCCCCCCGCCCCCCTCCATAGCTCCCCCCCACAGCCCTCACCCCCCCATAACTCCCCCTCACCACAGCCCCCTACCCCCCCCCTTCCATATCTCCCCCACCCCACCACAACAGCCCTCCGCCTCTGGCTCCGACCCCCCCCCCCCCCGCGAATTTCTTCATGCGCTGCCCACGATGTTTTCACAAGGGGGGGTTTTGTTGGATCGCGTTCGCGCCCGTACAAACAGACTTGTTGGGAACGCTCTCCGCGGCTTGCCTCTCTCTCGCTTCGCGGACCGAGCGCGACTCCCGCGTGTCCCCAGCCTCCCTGCGGGTTCGAAATCGGGCGGTGCGCGTTCATCCGTAGGGTCACGGCGCGGGTAGCGGCTCGCGCGCGCGCGCCCGTCCGTCCGGTGAGGAGTGGAGGGTGAAGAGTGCCCTCGAGTTGGGAGGACGTTTGTGTGGGTTGCCTGTGTGTGGCCGGCGGGCAGTGCTGAGTCTGTGGGCAGTGTTGAGTCTATGGGCAGTGTTGAGTCTATGGGCAGTGTTGGGTCTATGGGCAGTGTTGCGTCTATGGGCAGTGTTGGGTCTATGGGCAGTGTTGAATCTATGGGCAGTGTTGGGTCTATGGGCAGTGTTGAATCTATGGGCAGTGTTGGGTCTATGGGCAGTGTTGAGTCTATGGGCAGTGTTAGTCGATGGGCAGTGTTGAGTCTATGGTCAGTGCTGAGTCTATGGGCATTGAAAGTATATGGTGCAGTGTTGTGTCTATCAGCAGTGTTGAGTCTATGGGCAATGTTGAGTCTATGGGCAATGTTGAGTCTATAGTCAGTGTTGAGTCTATGGGCAGTGTTGAGTCTATGGCAGTGTTGAGTCTATGGGCAGTGTTGAGTCTATGGGCAGTGTTGAGTCTATGGGCAGTGTTGAGTCTATGGGCAGTGTTGAGTATATGGGCAGTGNTGAGTCTATGGGCAGTGTTGAGTCTATGGGCAGTGTTGAGTCTATGGGCAGTGATGAGTCTATGGGCAGTGTTGGGTCTATGGGCATTGTTGAGTCTATGCGCAGTATTGAGTCTATGGGCAGTGTTGAGTCTATGGGCATTGTTGAGTATATGGTCAGTGTTGTGTCTATCAGCAGTGTTGAGTCTATGGGCAGTGTTGAGTATATGGGCAGTGTTGAGTATATGGGCAGTGTTGTGTCTATCAGCAGTGTTGAGTCTATGGGCAGTGTTGATTCTATGGGCATTGTTGAGTATATGGGCAGTGTTGTGTCTATCAGCAGTGTTGAGTCTATGGGCAGTGTTGAGTCTATGGGCATTGTTGAGTATATGGGCAGTGTTGTGTCTATCAGCAGTGTTGAGTCTATGGGCAGTGTTGAGTCTATGGGCATTGTTGAGTATATGGGCAGTGTTGTGTCTATCAGCAGTATTGAGTCTATGGGCAGTGTTGAGTATATGGGCAGTGTTGAGTATATGGGCAGTGTTGTGTCTATAGCAGTGTTGAGTCTATGGCAGTGTTGAGTCTATGGGCATTGTTGAGTCTATGGGCAGTGTTGAGTCTATGGGCAGTGTTGAGTCTATGGGCAGTGTTGCTCAATGTACCAGATAATTGATTCCAGTGGAGGGAGAAGGACCGAACACGGAGATTGGCCACAGGGAGAAGGAACTGATAAGACAGAGAGAAGATTGGAAACGAAGAGGGTGAGACGAGGTGACGTGGCAGGAGACGAGAGAGGCGAGATGAGGTGGGGCAGAGTCATGGAGAGATTTAAAGACTCGCAGCGTCAGATATTTGAGAAGACAGGGCGTTCGTGAACGGGAAGCCAAAGTGGAGTTGAAGGAGGAGGTGGAGGGGGAGATTGCGGAGTGAGCAGATGCAACTTCACACACTGACTGCCCACACGCGTGGGTACATTTCAAGATGACACGACTAGAACTTGCGTTGTTTCGCTGTCCGCGCTCGCCTGGTGAACTAAATCGGTGTGGCAGCCTCATAGGGTCGGAGACAGCGAGCCGGTACTGCTGAGGACCTGGGTTCAAACCCTGGGTCTGACTGTCTTTCTCTCCCCTCTCTCTCTCAAGGGGCTCAAAATTGCCATGTCGTAGACACTGAGCCCGAGCCCCTGAGTTCAAGCGCTGGGTCTGGGTGTCACTCTGTCTCTGTCAGGGAGTTCATGATGGCCATGTCGGAGACAATCAGCACCTGATATCCTGGGTTCAAGCCCTGTGTCTCGATGCCCCTCTCTCTCTTTCTCAGTGAATTCATCATGGCCATATCGGAGTTCCTGTGTTCAAGCCCCGTAGGTTCTCTCTGAGTGAATAATGGCTATGACATACACTGAGATCCCTGGATCTTGGGTTCAAGCTTAAGATGCCTCTCTTTCTCAGTGAGCTTAATTCCATGTCGGAGACACGAGACCTGACCGAAAGCCCTGGGTCAATGCCTCATTTCCCTCTCTCCGCGAGTTCATAATGGCCATGTGGGAGATACGGATATCCTGGATTCAAGCCCTGGGTCAAGGTGCTTCTCTCTCCACGAGATCATAATGGCCATGTCTGAGATACTGAGGACCTGGATCCTTGATTCAAGCCCTGGGTCAAGGTGCCTCTGTTTCTCCGCGAGTTCATAATGGCCATGTCGGATATACTGAGGACCTGGGATCCTTGATTCAAGCCCTGGGTCAAGGTGCCTCTGTTCCCCTCTCTCCGCGAGTTCATAATGGCCATGTCGGAGATACTGAGGACCTGGGATCCTGGATTCAAGCCCTGGGTCAAGGTGCCTCTGTTCCCCTCCCTCCGCGAGTTCATAATGGCCATGTGGGAGACACTGAGGACCTGGGATCCTGGATTCAAGCCCTGGGTCAAGGTGCCTCTGTTTCCTCTCTCCGCGAGTTCATAATGGCCATGTCTGAGATACTGAGGACCTGGGATCCTGGATTCAAGCCCTGTGTCAAGGTACCTCTGTTTCCCTCTCTCCGCGAGTTCATAATGGCCATGTCGGAGATACTGAGGACCTGGGATCCTGGATTCAAGCCCTGGGTCAAGGTGCCTCTGTTTCCCTCTCTCCACGAGTTCATAATGACCATGTCGGAGATACTGAGGACCTGGGATCCTGGATTCAAGCCCTGGGTCAAGGTGCCTTTATTTCCCTCTCTCCGCGAGTTCATAATGGCCATGTGGGAGACACTGAGTACCCGGGATCGAATCTTGGTTACAGACGGCCGTGATTAAACCGCTCCTCGAAGCGCTTTGGCTGCACGCGTGCACGATCACGGATGGATTCGCGTCTTCGCTAAGTGGCTGAGCCAGATTGGTTTCTAGTGATTTCTCCCCCCCCCGCCCACATACCCCGCCCTTTCGTTAATGGGAGTATTGGCAGATTTTTCACTCAAAATCTCCTTTCGTATTTTTGTTTTGTCTTTGCACAATTGCTGACCACAATTCCAAACTATCGAAGCAACACCATCGTCAAAGTTTTGATAGGTAAAGATGTGTAACACGTTTCTTAAATTGAGCGATGTTTTATTTTTGCCAGAACTTGGGGGGCAACGAGACGGTGGTGATGGTGGTGATGATGACAATGGTGGTGATTAAGACAATGGTGGTGATGATGACAATGGTGGTGATGATGACAATGATGGTGATGATGACAATGATGGTGTGGTGATAATGACAATGGTGGTGATGATGACAATGATGGTGTGGTGATAATGACAATGGTGGTGATGATGACAATGATGGTGATGATGACAATGGTGGTGATGATGATGACAATGATGGTGTGGTGATAATGACAATGGTGGTGATGATGATGGAGCAGTGCGAGGGTGTTTAGGTGAGTGAGTGGATGGGTGAGTGAGTGGATAAGTGGGCGAGAGAATGAGTGGATGGATGTAGGAGTGGCAGACTGAGTGGATGGGTGAGTGAATGAGTGAGCGAGTGGGTGAGTGAGTGAGTGGACGAGTGTGTTATGGGGAGCAGTAGCGCACCTGGTGCGCTGTGTAAACACCGCCACTCGGGAGACAAAGGCGGCCCGGCGTGGTGCTGGCCACCCACCCTTCGTATGTCGCGCCGGCCTTCATAGCTGCTTGCGAACAGCACTTGCCCAACAGTCAGTCAAGGCTACACGGGGATCTTTGGCTGCGTGGCTATCTGCTCACTGAGCACTGGCCGAGGGTGGAGGGGGCGGTGGTGGGGGGGGCCGATGGGAGGACAGCGAACAAGGGGGGGGGAGGATGGAAGGAGCGGGGCAGGGGACAGCTGCTCAGAAATTGAAACAAATTTCAAGCGGAGAAATGTACACGAAGTTTAGCGGCAGCGTCTGTCGGCACTCATTATCTGTCTCACGCGTGGCAGTTGTGAGTGGTATGGGCGGGTGGGGCAGGCAGGTGGGGGGGCAGGGAGGTGGGGGGGGGCAGGCAGGTGGGGGGGGCAGAGAGGTGGGGGGGAGGTGGGGGGCGGGGCTTTATGGGAACGCTCTGTAGAGATGGAGCCCCCCCCCCCCCACGTCTTCACCCCCCCCCCNACCTCTCCACCGCCTTTAACCTTTGCACACGGCGGGTCGCGCGCAGGAAATTGAACTCCCCCCCCNGCCCCGCCCCCACGATTCGGAGGTAATTTTGAGGAGCGGCGAGGCCGTTTGGGGAAAGATGAATGGCGGAGAGCCGCAGGCGAGCGGAGCGACTGCGCAGTAAATCTGTGGGGGACCCCCCCCCGCCGATCACCCCAGCCCATCACCCTCCGCCAGCCCATCACCCACCCGCTCATCAACCCCCCGCCCATCACCCCCTGACCATCACCCCCCCCCCACGTTCATCACCCCCCCNGCCCGGCCCATCACCCCCCACCCATCACCCCCCCCCCAGCCCATCACCCCCCCACCCATCACCCCCGCCCATCACCACCCGCCTCCCCACCCCACTCAACTCTGCTTGCACAAGCAAATTTGTGAGTCTCCTACAGAGCCGGGCCAACTAAAACCCAGTGCCGTGGTGCAGCAAGGCAGAAGCAACAACAAACACCGAGGCTACCCGCGCCGGTCGCCACTTAAGCGATAGTGCCGTCACCACGGCGCCTGTGCCAGGCCAGGTACACTTTGAGGCTATCGCATTCAAAGGAGAAACTCGCCAACTCCCTTTCCTCCCCCCATCCCCCGCCATAGGAACGTGGAATTTCCACCACCGGCTCAGGGCTGCCCCGCTGCGATGTGGCTCGTTTGGGCTGGACCTCACTTTGTCTGTTCGACAAATTCTAGGGTGCGTCTCACTTTCTGGAGCGTCCTATGATGTCGATAATACAAACTTGGTGGCGCGATGTTAACTACCTCGCCTAGTTTACAGGAGGTCGTGGGTTCGATCCCGACCCTGACGGCTGCTGTAGTATTTTGAGTTTGCGTGTCTCTCTCTCCCCCGGGGTCGTGTGGATTTTTCTCGAGGTCCTCCGAATTTTCCCTCCACATTTCGACTTAACATCACGACGTTTAGAGAATTTGACTGCTGTACATTTCCACGTGATGATGACGATGATAAGGCACTTCGTTGAGCTATCATTTGTGATGACCAGGTCGCTCAATGGGCTTTACCTAGCAAAATGAAATGAAAATGAACACGTTGTAGTAGTAGGTTTTTACCCTTTTAAACTGGTACAAAACTGACACCTTTATTCAAGGCATCATGTTTGCAATGACCACAACACAAGTAGTCAAAAAAGCAAACAAAAAGAAGCAACTCTGATAATGATAATACTATGCACTGTCCTTGAAGTTGATTGGTCCACACCCGAGACGGCTTTCTTTAGAGCCTAGTCCCCATTGGTGTTGGACCAGATGACACCAGAAGGCGTACAACAGTTTTGTACCAGTTTAAAAGGGTAAAAACATACTACTATATTTTGCCACTGGTAAAAGAGATCTCATAGTGTAAAATTAACACGGTTAAATGCCCCCCCCCACACCCCGTCAAGTATTTATGAGTTGACGGGCGATTGTCCTGGTCAATAGTGCAGTGCCTTCGCTTGAGATCCACGCGATGAGATCGCGAACCCAGCTGTGCCTGCCGTCTGTGCGTGCCAGGCTCGGAGAAAGAAATCCCGGGCCACGTGAATCAACATTTGCCGCTCTCTGCCACGTCAAACGAAGCGCGCGTTTGACCAATTGCAACGATGGGCCATGTGGGTGGGAGTGGGGGTCAAAGGGGTCAGTCGAGGCACGTGGGGGGCAGCCGTGGTTGGCATGAGCCCTGCATGGTTGGCAGGGGGGGTGTCAATGTGCAGAATCAAAAAATAAAATTCATACTGGAGGAATCCGATGAACTATAAAGCTCTTTTCACGATTTCGTAACTCAATACAACACGAGGGCCCCAAGTTCAGTTGCACCGCCTGTTCGCTCGCTCGCTGTGTCACTTCATCTGCGAGACTTAATTGTTGACGAGTGTTGTTATTGTTAATTGCCTTGACATGTTGTTCTGCTTGCTTGACCCAGGGAATTTCTCGCGGAGTCTCAAGGCGCTCCTTCTGGAAAGGATCCTGGCCAAGCTGATATGAATATCCACGTGAAATTAAGCCACTTGGCTGAGCTGTTATTGTTTGTGGCCAGGTCGCTTCTGAAAAAGGAATATAACAGCGAAGTGGGCTTTAGAATAAAAACTATTTCTTTTGATTGTTGTTAGTGATTTGCTTGACTTTCCTATACTTTGTGCTCCTTTCGTGTGTTTGTGTTGTTCGTTGTTCTGACCCGCCCTTACTACTGGACATCTGTGAAAAATTGCTTCATATATTTCGATTTAAAGCTTTCGTGACTGCAGGGATTCATCTTCTTGGTTCTTTCGGTAATAAAAATAAAACATAATAAAATATTATTTTATTATGTTTTATTTTTACAAACATAATAAAATATATGTTTTATTTTTATTATTTTATTATTTCCATTCTACGTGACTTTAAAATGAAACATGATAAAATATTATTTTATTATGTTTTATTTTTACAAACATAATAAAATATGTTTTATTTTTATTATTTTATTATTTCCATTCTACGTGACTTTACCGAAAGAACCAAGAAGATGAATTGCTCATCGGATTGCTCCTCCAGTATAAACACAAATTCTGATGTTGATTTCGTCCTATGTTAGTCTACGAATCTCTATGCGTTGTTGTTGTTGTTATTATTATGATAGTCTGCCCAGTTGAGGCTCGCTGAGTCTCAAGACTCTTTTACAGGAGGGTCCTGCCAAGTTTACACAGAAGAGGCACGGCGTTGTAACCCCAATTTTCGGGTACATTTTGAGCATTAAATCTTGACTTAAAGCTTTCGTGACTGCAATAATTCATATTCTTGGTTCTTTCGGTAAAGTCACGTAGATAGGTTCAACGAAAATAAACAAAAATTACGGGAAATTACGACGTTTCGATCGCAAAGCGAGCGGTCTTCATCAGGAAAGAGGAAGACGAACGCTTCCGTTGCGATCTAAACGTCGTAGTTTTCTTTATTTTCTTTGAACCTATCTACGCGACTTTACCGAAAGACCCAAGAATATATTTTGAGCATTATCGGGGATCATTTTGGCCAATCCCTGGCTACTCGGTGTATGTTTGTTTTAAGCTACGGGAGGAGGAAACGGAAGTTACGGTACCCAGAGGAAACCCGTGCAGAGCAGGTGCAGGACAGACAGAAAAGCGAGTCGGGAATCGAACCCTAGACGCTTCTGGCTGTGAAACACGAGTATTAAACATGACCCCGCCTTTGCCCAGCTGCTACGCTCTGCCTCGCTGTACAATACCTTTACCTGCACGGATAATATCCTGCACAGCTCACCGGCTGGGCGTCACAGGTGGCGAGGAGATGTTAACTACCTCGCCTGGTATGCAGGAGGTCGTGGGTTCAATCGCGACCCTGACGCCTGCTGCTGTATATTTGGAGTTTGCGTGTCTCACTCTCATCATCATCATGGTGGCGAGGAGATGTTAACTAACTCGCCGGTATGCAGGAGGTCGTGGGTTCAATCGCGACCCTGACGCCTGCTGCTGTATATTTGGAGTTTGCGTGTCTCACTCTCATCATCATCACGGTGGCGAGGAGATGTTAACTAACTCCCCGGTATGCAGGAGGTCGTGGGTTCAATCGCGACCCTGACGCCTGCTGCTGTATATTTGGAGTTTGCGTGTCTCACTCTCATCATCATCACGGTGGCGAGGAGATGTTAACTACCTGGCCCAGTATGCATGAGGTCGTGGGTTCAATCGCGATCCTGACGCCTGCTGGATATTTCGAGTTTGCGTGTTTATCTTCCCGTGGTCGTGTGGATTTATCTCCTGGTCCTCCGGTTTTTTTTCCCTCCGCATTAAGAAACATGCGTTTAGAGTTGCTGACATTATGATCCGCTTCGTTGAGCTATACTTGTGGCCAGTCGCTTTTGAAAAGAGCTATATAGCTAAGTGGGCCTTAACTGGTAAAACATTTCCTTTTTAAATGATGAAATAAATAGGCTGGGTTCTGGATCAAGTCCGCCTCCCAACCCGATCCATTTCTGGGCATGCGGCCCAGCTGGCAATCACGGTATGCAGCGGGCGTTTGCACTTTGCAGTAAAATAGAAACAAAAACTAACCATCTAACAATCAGAAAGCTCATCTTCTTGGTTCTTTCGGCAAAGTCACGTAGAAGGGAAATAATAAAATAAAACATAATAAAATACAATTCTCACGACGTTTCGGCCACAACACAAGCAGCCGTCCTCAGGTGAAGAACAGGTCTGTCGGAAAGACAGCGTCTGAATGAGCACCACCAGGCTTGGCAGCGTATATTTAAGCTGGGTTGGAGGAGTTAGGGCGTCTTGATATACATAATTATGATTATGTATATGCGTATATTTTATTAGGGGATTGTGTGCCATCCTTTGAGCGCAACACCACTCTCCCTTGGTGATCATGAGGGTGTCGGAGTCTGCGGGAGGAATGTTCTCGGTGCGAGCGGCGATAGGCGTCACGTGATGATTGAACGTCGTGACTTCGTCACGTGGGGAATGAACGTCATCGCATCGTCACGTGGAGATTGAACATCGTGGCATCGTCACGTGATGATTGAACGTCATCACAACGTCACGTGGGAGTGAACGTCGTGGCATCGTCACGTGGGAGTGAACGTTGTGACATCGTCACGTGATGATTGAACGTCGTCACAACGTCACGTGGGGAGTGAACGTCATCACAACGTCACGTGAGTGAACGTCGTCACAACGTCACGTGGGGAGTGAACGTCGTCACATCGTCACGTGGGAATGAACGTCATCACAACGTCACGTGGGAGTGAACGTCATCACAACGTCACGTGGGGAGTGAACGTCATCACAACGTCACGTGGGGAGTGAACGTCATCACAACGTCACGTGGGAATGAACGTCATCACAACGTCACGTGGGAGTGAACGTCATCACAACGTCACGTGGGAGTGAACGTCATCACAACGTCACGTGGGGAGTGAACGTCATCACAACGTCACGTGATGATTGAACGTCATCACAACGTCACGTGGGGAGTGAACGTCGTCGGAACGTGGCTTGGGGATTTGACGGAGTGGTGGATTCTCGTTTAGATTGGCAACGGAGGCTTTCGGACCGAAACAGGACTTCTCCACGAATCTGGCCGTCGGCCTGATGACGCTGGTTGTCATTGCCGGCCAAACATCGTACTCGCATTGTAAATGTTGTGGGTTTTACTCTGCAACACACAACCGGTTAGTGCTCTACTCGTAACGAATTGCCACCTTTTGTTTACGTGACAAACCTTACTAATTGGCTTTGTCGGGTGATGGCGGGTTTAACGACACATTTATATTTGAGCGATCTAATCCCCAAAACATACCCCCTTTATTACGGACGAGCTGTACTACCGGAACTTGGATCCAACACGCCCGGCCGCCTTTGTCTCCCAGTGGCGATGTTCACACACCACAGCAGTTACTCGTTTGAGGCCGAGTCGACCTAGGGAGGCCAGGACCGGTTGAAATAATCGTCACCGGTGGTGGCCATGAGCGGGAATCGAACTCGGGTCTCCGGGTTCGTAGCGCAGCACGCTAACCACTACACTACAATGCATTATGCTTCCACATGCGCGGGTCACATGACAGATTGACGTCACAGCTACTTGCCGTGCAAAAACTAAATGCATTATTGAGCTCCCCCCCCCCCAAAAAAAAAAGTGTATTTTTAGAATTTGTGCATGGTGTACAGTCTGGAAAGTACCCACATGGCAAATTTCAAGTTTGTTGCATGTCGGGAAGTACGCTAAACATTTTGAACAGACACACATATTCACAACTTTGCCATGCACGTGACTTAACGGTCACGCGCATGGCTCTGAATGTGGTTTGTAACTTCGGACCTGATCCCACGTGTATCGATACTTCAGTGTGAATTTGCTATTGTATTGAGGGTCTCTAGAGCTGCGTGTTGCTGTCTCGGTGTGGTCTGGGACTGTTGATGTTGTTGTTATGCTGCCTTGCCCTCAGCTTGCATTTAGTGTTGAGAAATCGGCAGGAATTCATGCACTTATGCAATTTGTACTCTGATACTTTATTTATTAGTTATTTGAAGCTTTCGTTACTGCAGGAATTTATACTCTCTGGTTCTTTCGGTAAAGTCACGTAGATGGGAAAAATAATAAAATAAAGCACGACGTTTCGGTCGTAACACAAGCGGCCGTCTTCAGGTGAGAAAAAAATATAATTGCTTATGAGGCTTTATATAGGCACGGAGGGCGGGGGGAAGGAGGATATTCTTGGGTTTTTTCGGTAAAGTCACGTAGGTAAAAAATTAAAATTAAAATTTATAAAAGTGAAATTAAATAAAAATCACGACGTTTCGGAGGCAACACGACTGCTGCATCAACTCTTACTTGATGCAGCAGTCGTACTTGATGCAGCAGTCGTGGCTGTGACGGTTCCACCTGAAGAGGGAAGCTTGTGTTGCCTCCGAAACGTTTTATTTTAATTTTATTAATTTAATTTTTTACCTACGTGACTTTACCGAAAAAACCTAAGAAAAATGTGTGTGTATTATTTGTGTGTGCGTATATTATTTATGTGTATATGTATTATTTATGTGTGTATTATTTGTGTATGTGTGTATGTATTATGTGTGTGTGTGTTGTTTGTCGTTGTAACTTACTGAGACGCCCTTACTTGCCATCATTGCTGAAGAGCTTCATAGCTCATCGGATTCCTCCTGCGGTCAAAATTGAAGATTCTGATTCAGATTTTTGGCCCATTTTTATTTTGGTGGGGCGGTGGTGGTAGTGGGCCGGTGGCTACGTTCAGCAACTGCGACCACTCGCTCTGGCCACTACCCGTGGACAGGTGCCAAGTCGTGGGCCCGACAGCGATCCGCTGCACCTTCGTGATGATTATAATCGATGCGGCCCGTTCCCCTCTCGCCTAATAATTGCACCGGTAAAGCATCCGCGTATAAAAAAATATTTTTATATTTTTCCGTGACGGAAACATTTCACTTGATTCACGACCCTATTACGATTTGCCGTGAGTACCTTCGTTGTTGTGATTTGTAAAGCGTGCCCTTGCCTTAAATTCGTGAAGATCTAACGACGTCTAAAAGCCGTCGTTATTCGGCCCAATATTGGCCAGTTGGTGGGTGTTGTAGGATTTTGTGTGCGGGACTTCGCGACTCGAGATCGATTCTGGATCACGGTCGGCGCACACACCGGTGACGGTAATCTGAACCAGTCCTGGGTCTCACCTAGGTCGACTCAGCCTCAAATGAGTACCTGGTGCATTGTGTAAACATCGCCACTGAGAAGACAAAGGCGGTCGGGTGTGGTGCTGGCCACCCACCCGGTCGTGTGCTGTGCGGCCTTCATAGGTACTCGCGAACAGCACTTGCCCCAAAGCTTGTTAAGGCTACACGGGGTATACATTTTTACAGCCTTAACAACAAAAGTTTGTTAAGGCTATACGGGTATACATTATCAGAGTTCTTCTTGGTTCTTCGGTAAAGTCACGTAGAAGGGAAATATAAAATAATAAAAATAAACATAATATAATAATAATATCATTAACTTTTATTCTTTTACTATTTCCCTTCTACGTGACTTTACCGAAAGAACCAAGAAGATTAATCCCTGCAGTCACGAAAGCTTTAAATCGAAAATTATCAGAGTTATGTTTTTTTTTGCATTATGACTGCAGGTATTGTGGTCTATGCAAACATGACTCTTGTAAAAAAAGGTGTCAGTTTTGTTGCCAGATAAAAGGTAAAAAAACAATTATTATACGGGGTATCTTTGTTTTTGTCGCGCCAATGAGTCTAAATCAAGCCGGTTGAATCACTTTCTTCGTGTTCAATGGGCGAGGTGGGGTGTTATTGAACATCAACGCCACGTGGCAAGAGATACACTCCTCGGCACGTGCGTCTTTAAAGCTCTGAGTCCTTTGTTCTGTTTCCCCCGCACCTCCGATGAGAACGTTTGGCTGAGCGCGATGCGATAGAAGTTCAACGTACGTACGTTGAAAGTACAAAACACATTTTTCGATTTAAAGCTTTCGTGACTGCAGGGATTCATCTTCTTGGTTCTTTCGGTAAAGTCACGTAGAAGGGAAATAATGAAATAATAAAAATAAAACATAATAAAATACAATTCTCATGACGTTTCGGCCACAACGCAAGCAGCCGTCCTCAGGTGAAGAACAGGACTGTCGGAAAGACAGCGTCTGAATGAAACACCACCAAGCTTGGCAGCGTATATTAAAGCTGGGCTGGAGGAGGAGAGCGCCTTCCTTTGTTCATTCAGACGCTGTCTTCCCGACAGACCTGTTCTTCACCTGAGGACGGCTGCTTGCGTTGTGGCCGAAACGTCGTGAGAATAGTATTTTATTATGGTTTTTATTATTTAATTATTTCCCTTCTACGTGACTTTACAAAACACATAATAGGCCAAATTTGGGCAGGTGGCCCGGTTTCATAGCAGGTAATTAGCGAGTGCTGTAGAGAGAGAGAGTGGATGATGAGACTTGGCGGCTGGGGTTGTTTACACTATGGGGCCTGATGAGAATTATACTCAAAATATGTGTCCTGATGAACGGTGTTTATGTTGAGATATGATTAGTGGCGCTGTTAGTAGCTATCGAGTAACAGACGAAGCATGCAACAATCAAATTGTACGTATGTGTTTTGAACTTCTTTCGGACTTATGTAGACAACCGTGCTAATCAGATGTGCGGCGATTATTTCTAAAATACATTCATTTGTGTTAAAAAGTAAAAGTCTAAATGGAACAGGCACATTGCATTGTGGGTAGACTTATTGTAATGAGGGCAGTGGGACGCTAATTGGAATTTCCTACTGAGTGATTAATTCCTGGGCCCAACTATCAACTCTAGATGATTTAGAGAAGCTTTTAAGAGGGGCCTTGCAACAAGTTTAACATTATTGAACCTTTGAAGACAATAAAAAAGACAAATTTCATTTACGGTATAATAATACAGGCTCAAATATAAAAATCTAGCTTCACTGGAACGCACCTTTCTATTAGCTTCCTCCTTGCTGTCCAGTATCAACCACTCGAGCCCGAATGTCGTCCACCTTTAGAGGGGCTGGGGTGGTGGTGGTGGGTGCATGGTCCCAGTGGGCCTCGTAGGTAACTCACGCGTGTGGCCAATTGGATGAAATTCAATCAGCAACAGCGTTCAGTGGAGCCCGAGCCTCAAATCTGCCCGGTCGTGCGGGCGCGTCGCTGCCAACGACTCGTGGGACAAACTTCTTCGCTCATTTGGGGTTGCGCTGGAGGGGTGGGTGGGGGGGGTGTTAAGCTCCGATTGTCTACACCGACGGCTGGCGACTTAGCTGTGGATGATAATTTTTTTTTCATTTTAAAGAAAGCTTGCTTCACCGCAACATCACCAGGACAGCGGATTGAGAAACGGGCGAGCGAGCCAACGAACGAACATCCGCATGATTTTTTTATTTTTTTTCCTGGCACGATGGAGCCAGACGCGTTTTACTCGGTAAATAGGAAGTGGCGATGGCTGACACGGCAATCGCATTTAATCTGACTGCGCCGTCAACAGCGTCTCCCTGCCGCAGGGCCCACGGGGGGGGGGGGGTTGGGGGACACGTGATCTTTGCGGTGCGAGTGTGTGCTCACAGAGTGTGTTGCATTTGACGGCACTGCGAGTGCTATTATTCTTAGGTTTTTTTCGGTAAAGTCACGTAGGTAAAAAAATAAATTAATACAAGTAAAATAAAAAAAAATTTTTACCTACATGACTTTACCGAAAAAAACTAAGAATACGAATCCTTGCAGTCATGAAAGCTTCAAATCTAGAAATGCGAGTGCTCTCCAATATTGGGGTGAGCTGTGGCAGGGCGGTCAGCACGCTGCTGCTGCGCTTGCGTTACGAGGCACGGCAACCCGATTCCGTTTGAGGATCGCCATTGCCCTCTGGGCAGAGGTCGCAACCGGGTACCCGATACCGTACCTTACCCGATACCCGGCTACCCGTACCCGGCCGGTTACGGGTACGGATAACCGTTTGCGAACCTGGTGCGGCCGGGTACGGGTACGGGTAGGCCGTGAGTCACTGGTGAGTAACTGTTTGTCACTCATTTCCCAACGTCTTGTCTCTTCTCACAATTCAAGTTCCTAGAATCAACCCACCCGCGCCTGCAACATGGCTTCATCCCAGAGGTCGCAATCAGGTTTTGATTCCTAACCTTACCCGTACCCGGCCGGGTACGGGTAGGGTACGGGTACGGCCGGGTACGGGTACCCGTTTGCGACCCTGGTGCGGCTGGGTACGGGTACGGGTAAGGAATCAAACCCCGTTTGCGACCTCTGCCTCTGGGTGTTCGGGTAGCAGATGACGCTGCTTCGTTGTGGCCGTGCAACTGGGGATCCGTCTGTCAGTAGGCGGGCAACGGTGCTGTGAGTAATTCCAATCGATTATTATTTTTGTTGTTTATAAATTTAACAATTGGACCGTGACGCTGGCTGACCATGGCCCACTCGTATCGAATAACGTTGCAGGGTCGTTAGGGTCCACTGTGACAAATGATGGGGCCACTTTTGTTGAGCTATCATTTGTGGCCAGGTNGCTTGTGAAAAACGAGTTAATGCCTCAGTGGGCTTTGCTTGGTAAGATGGGGATCGTTTAGTTTTATTTGTGTTTTTTTGGGGTGATTTGTTTATCTTTCTTGTACTTTGCACTCCTATCGTGTGTTTTTGTAATTGTTTGTTGTCGTAACGTTCTCACCCGTGCCCTCTTGGGCATTTGTGAAACATAGCTGAATAGCTCATAAGATTCCTCCAGTATTAATTAATATTTTTATTCTGATAAACATTTTGTTATAAAAAAACATATATGTAATATTACACCCGCCGCAGTATTAACCAGGGCATCTGGGGCTTCAACCCGCAAACGTCGACAGTGAGCGGAGCTACAGCTGAGCCGTGCTGCTGTTCTCCCCTAGGTCTCCTGGAACCGTCTGAACCATTTGAACCATCTGAACGATATGGACCATCTGAACCATTGGAACCATCTGCATTATTTGAACCATCTGAATCATCTGAACCATTTGAACCATTTTAACCATCTGAATTATTTGAACCATCTGAACGATATGGACCATCTGAACCATTTGAACCATCTGAACCATTGGAACCATCTGCATTATTTGAACCATCTGAAAAATCTGAACCATCTGAACCATCTGAATTATTTGAACCATCTGAATAATCTGAACCATTTGAACAATTTGAACCATCTGAATTATTTGAACCATCTGAAAGATATGGACATCTGAACCATTTGAACCATCTGCACAATTTAAACCATCTGAAAAATCTTAACCATCTGAACATCTGAACCGTGTTTATCATCTGAACCATCTGAACAATCTGAGCCATCTGAACCATCTGACCCATCTGAACCATATGAACCATCTGAACAATTTGCACCATCTGAACCACCTGAATAATTTGAACCATATGAACAATCTGAACCATCTGAACAAACTGAATAATCTGAACAATTTGAACCATCGGAACAATCTAAACTCTCTGAACCATTTGAACCATCTGAACAATTTGAATCATCCGGTTTTTGTCAGTTGCGTAACAATAAAAATAGTCATAATGATAATAACTGCATCACTCACTCAAGACGAGTCATTTTCATGCTGATATCGTGATACCGTATAAACAGACCCCTTACCATGAATCTTCCCTGGTTATTATGTAGGTCAAGGTGATTTTACATATCTGTAAAATGATGGAGGGGGGGGGGGGAACCATCACACAAGGAAGCATTACTGCAGGTGATGGATTTTCTCATCATTTGCAGATGTTGAATGATTGTTGCCCATAGGCGAGTGCTAAAGGGTCCCCGTGGTGGAAGAGCCTTCCCCCTCCCCGATTGATGGGGCTCCCAAGAGCCGCACGGCAGCGGCCAACATTCGATGACCGCTCCACTCAACTGATGAGCACCAACGAGAACAAAGCCCCAGGCTACAACCGTGTGTTTCATCTTCTTGGTTCTTTCGGTAAAGTCACGTAGAAGGGAAATAATAAAATAATAAAATAAAACATAATAAAATAATTCTCACATAATTCTCACGACGCTGTCTCCCCGACAGACCTGGTCTTCACCTGAGGACGGCTGCTTGCGTTGTGGCCGAAACGTCGTGAGAATTATTTTATTATGTTTTATTTTTATTATTTTATTATTTCCCTTCTACGTGACTTTACCGAAAGAACCAAGAAGATGAATCCCTGCAGTCACGAAAGCTTTAAATAGAAATTTAGCCGTGTGTTTGTGTCAGCATCACGGATGCCTGTTGTTAGAACGTCCGCATTCTCTCGACTCTGCGCGTCGGTGACTCTAAAACAATTGTGCACGCTCCGCACGCACCGCACGCACCGCTGCGCCCTATCCGCGTGCGACGCTGGTGTTGTCGTTGTTATTGAATCCGGCTCGGAGTTAGCCAGCGGGAGCCTTGGCGACCTCCTTCCGCCGTCGGTACTGACTGCTGATGAGACGAGCAGCAAGGAAAACCCTTAAGGTCAGCGCTAGTCCGCCCGGCCCCAGGGATCCCCACGCCGGTGTCGCTACCGGTTGATTAACGGGGCCCACCAGCAACCCCCCACCCCCACCTTGTGTCCATTAAACGACGGTGGCCCCTGGGCTCTCACGTGCTGCCACAGAGGGCGTTTAGATTCGGTTTCTGGAGTGCACAGGTGGGGGGGGAGAGGGGGGTTGTTGAATAAACTGGGGGGGGGGNTCCCAGGGCCGGAGGGACCCAGGGGGTGAGGATAGAGGAATTGGGCAGGGCCTGTGGGTGCCACACCACACAGACCCGGCTGCACCGCTGACTGAGCCATCGGCTTACACGTAGAGAACTAATGATGTCGTACTATTAATGCATGAGACTCGTAGACTTAGATAGGATATATATAGACTAAGATAGAACAGTTACACTAGCATGGGAGCGATAGACTCACGTAGAACATAAGATCTAGCATAGGACCCATAGGCTAGCAAAGAACCTTCAACAAAACAATCACCTGGATTTGATTTCAAACGTGGGTGCTGTTCGTCGTGACATGTGTATGCTCCCCTCTTGCTCATGGATTTGCTCCATAGCTAAAACACCTACAGCTAAAAACCTACAGCTAAAACACAAACAGCTAAAACACAAACAGCTAAAACACCTACAGCTAAAACACAAACAGCTAAAAACACCTACAGTAAACAATGGACAAAGTCTTCTTAAAACAGTATTTTGACTGAGTGTGGCATAGCTGGGTAAATACGTGATTGCAGTATTAACATTAGATGATTATTATAATTTCTTGTTATAGAATCAATGACTAACATTGGACCTGTAATCTAGCACAATGCTATCTATGGGACCCATTTTTGCCAGTATCAAAATGATGAAACAAGAAGAGGATTTACCCTCTCAGGTACTAACGCAGGAGGTGTTGAGATGTTCACACATTCGATAGACACCGATTCATAAGGTATGAAGTCTGCATCAACCACACACGCTTGTGGTAGAACATACAAACATGCTTTGATAATAATTGTATGCATTGTCATTGAAACTGATTGGCCTACACAAGGGGTGGGGAACTTTTTTTCTGCCAAGGGCCATTTGGATATTTACAACATCATTCGCGGCCATACAAAATCATCAACTTCAAAATTAGCCCGTTATATTTGGTCAAACATTTAATTAACTCGCCCTAATTTGATGGCTGGAACTGCTTCTCTTTGGCGAGGCGTGTGATGTTAGCTGGTATTGATGATGTTGTTGCTACTCGCAACTGCTTTTCCAGGTTCGCTCCTAGATTTATTGAATTTCGAGTCCCGCCTGCAGTTGCTTTGGCAGGGCCAGACCAAATGATTTTGCGGGCCTTATACGCCCGCGGGCCGGACGTTCACCATCCCTGGCCTACACGACAGCTACCACCTCCTCCTCCTGAATAGGCTGGTCTCTCACCATCGGTGTTAGTCCACCAGAGAACAACGACAAGAGGCGAACAGCACACAAAGAACAATTTACAATATCACACGACTTTAAAAGCTCGGCTTGAGCAGTTCAATCCATGGGACTAAGGAGCCGTCCATAAATTACGTCACGCGATTTTGGACGATGTTTGACCCCCCCCCNACCTCGTCACACGGCGTCACAAAAAGTCAGACCCCCCCCGCAAATATGACGTCACAAAGCTCTGCCCCCCTCCCCAAAAATAAAACATGCTTGAAATCGCTTTAAACTATTGTCATTATAGTGCGTATTTAATGTGGCGCTGCACTCTGATGTGTAGGAGAAAACATTTATTACAAAGTCCATTTAATTAAGTAGAACGTGTTGTCTATATTTATTTAAAGTTGCCCATTTTCATGTGACGTCACATTTCTCAACCCCCCCCCCCCTCATCACACATCGTCCCAAATATCTGACCCCCCCCCCAGGTGCGTGACGTCATTTATGGACGGCCCCTAACACCACGAGTCAGTGACACTGTTCTCGAGTGTACAGGCGGTGTAACTGCAACAGGGGCCCGTGTCTCAGCCAGAGGTGGCCAGTCACGGGCTACGAAAACGAGGAGGGATGAGGAGGAGGAGAGAGGAGGAGTGAGGGAGGAGGGATTAGCTGCCGGGGGAGGGTGGGGTGGAGATATTGGAGAGGGGTCGGCCCCATTTCATCCTTAACGCTTTAACCGCTGCGCGTGAGAGCGCCGCGTGCCGATAGAGCATTCATCACCGCACGCCTGACAGCGTTTCTGCCCAGAGGTCCATTATTGTTGGAGGCCTCGGGCTGAATTACGTTCTGAGGTTCCTCGCGTTGAATTAGTGGCGCACGGTCGCTTGCTCTCTCTCTGCTCGCTCGCTCGCTCCTGCCCATCTCTCTCTCTCACTCTCCCTTGCTCTCTCTCTCTCTCGCTCGCTGCTCCTGCCCTCTCTTCTCTCTCACTCTCCTTGCTCTCTCTCTTGCTCGCTCGCTCGCTCCTGCCCATCTCTCTCTCTCTCACTCTCCCTTGCTCTCTCTCTTGCTCGCTCGCTCGCTCCTGCCCATCTCTCTCTCTCTCACTCTCCCTTGCTCTCTCTCTCTTGCTCGCTCGCTCGCTCCTGCCCATCTCTTCTCTCTCACTCTCCTTGCTCTCTCTCTTGCTCGCTCGCTCGCTCCTGCCCATCTCTCTCTCTCTCACTCTCCCTTGCTCTCTCTCTTGCTCGCTCGCTCGCTCCTGCCCATCTCTCTCTCTCTCACTCTCCCTTGCTCTCTCTCTCTTGCTCGCTCGCTCGCTCCTGCCCATCTCTTCTCTCACTCTCCCTTGCTCTCTCTCTTGCTCGCTCGCTCGCTCCTGCCCATCTCTCTCTCTCACTCTCCCTTGCTCTCTCTCTTGCTCGCTCGCTCGCTCCTGCCCATCTCTCTCTCTCACTCTCCCTTGCTCTCTCTCTTGCTCGCTCGCTCGCTCCTGCCCATCTCTCTCTCTCTCACTCTCCTTGCTCTCTCTCTTGCTCGCTCGCTCGCTCCTGCCCATCTCTCTCTCTCTCACTCTCCCTTGCTCTCTCTCTTGCTCGCTCGCTCGCTCCTGCCCATCTCTCTCTCTCTCACTCTCCCTTGCTCTCTCTCTCTTGCTCGCTCGCTCGCTCCTGCCCATCTCTCTCTCTCTCACTCTCCCTTGCTCTCTCTCTTGCTCGCTCGCTCGCTCCTGCCCATCTCTCTCTCTCTCACTCTCCCTTGCTCTCTCTCTTGCTCGCTCGCTCGCTCCTGCCCATCTCTCTCTCTCTCACTCTCCCTTGCTCTCTCTCTTGCTCGCTCGCTCGCTCCTGCCCATCTCTCTCTCTCTCACTCTCCCTTGCTCTCTCTCTTGCTCGCTCGCTCGCTCCTGCCCATCTCTTCTCTCTCACTCTCCCTTGCTCTCTCTCTTGCTCGCTCGCTCGCTCCTGCCCATCTCTCTCTCTCTCACTCTCCCTTGCTCTCTCTCTTGCTCGCTCGCTCGCTCCTGCCCATCTCTCTCTCTCACTCTCCTTGCTCTCTCTCTCTTGCTCGCTCGCTCGCTCCTGCCCATCTCTTCTCTCTCACTCTCCTTGCTCTCTCTCTTGCTCGCTCGCTCGCTCCTGCCCATCTCTCTCTCTCACTCTCCTTGCTCTCTCTCTTGCTCGCTCGCTCGCTCCTGCCCATCTCTCTCTCTCACTCTCCCTTGCTCTCTCTCTTGCTCGCTCGCTCGCTCCTGCCCATCTCTTCTCTCTCACTCTCCCTTGCTCTCTCTCTTGCTCGCTCGCTCGCTCCTGCCATCTCTCTCTCTCACTCTCCCTTGCTCTCTCGCTCTCTCACTCTCTGCTGTTGCTCTCTCTCGTCAGCAAAACCTGCGAGGCCACGCCAGGGGGTCCCAGCGGAGGATGAGTGGCGCCCGTGAGTGATGGCCACGCGTCGATTAATAGACCGTTAAATCTAAATAGGCAATAGTCGGTGTGATTTACGAGACCGCTAACCGACGATACAGGTTCCGTATACCACTCACAGTGGGTGGGTGTGGGTGGAAGTGGTGGGTGGTGGGTTAGTTGGCGTGGAGGGGGGGAGTGTTGGAAATATGTATCACAACAATGTGCTTGATTATAATTTATGGCGAGGCCCGGACGGTGATTTAAGAAGGAGGGTGAGTGCCTCAAGCCGTGAGCCGTACCCAACACGTGGCCACGTGGCCACGTGGTCAGGGGACGGCAGTACGGCGAGATGATTATTTGAATCCAGCCAGACCCTCCTGGCAAGGAGTCTTGGGACTCAATCGATGCCACGGTAAATTGTAGGGCAATGTGAGGTCAAGTGTTTGGAGGTGCAATGGGGGGGGGGGTGCCTTACCGGTGAGGTGGAGATCCGCGTGCTCAAGCTAATTGCCGTGAAGTTAAGTGCTAATGTAGTACGTGTTAATTACACGGATATGTCATCAAAAATGTAATGCATTCAATTATTCGCAGCACTGTGTATGCATGTTATGAAATATTGCGTATGCCAGCAAGGGTACACAGCAAGGGGGTAGGGCTGGGAGGGGTCCCCAGGGATACACTGGGAGGGTAGAGTTGTCAGAGGTATGAAGCTGTACATCTACAGCCCGACTCGAACGCTACCAAAACCGTCTGTGCGTGCGCGCGTGCCTTTGCCTTGAGAAACATTGTTGGGGTGAGGGGGGGGGGTACTCCTGGCGCGTCTCTCAGGTAGACGTTTCGCTGCACAGCCACGCGCACAGAGGGCCGGAAGCTAGGGGCTGCCGGGAAAACGCCAAGGTCACGGGCAGCAGCGCCTCCTGTGTGGACCTCTCGCTTTGCCGGACGCTCGCTGTAGCGGGGTAAGGGACCCCGCATGTCACACAGCATCGTCAAAAGACAAAGATCCCCGTATAGCCTGAACGGACTGTTGGGACAAGTGCTGTTAGCGAGTAGCAACTACGCAGGCCGGCACGGCACACGAGGGGGTGGGTGGCCAGCACCACGCCCGACCGCCTTTGTCTCCCAGTGGTATCATCACGCACAGTATCACCAGCGCTCGTCACACGCAACACCATCCTCGTTATTTGGCTGCTGTACTTTTCCACTTAATAAGCCGCTTCGCTGAGCTCTCATTTGTGGCCACATCGCTTCTGACAAAGAAGCTAATAGCTAAGTGGACCTTACCTGGTTAGAAAAAGTTGTTGTTTAGTTTTATTTGAATATATGTTTGGTGTGATTTGTTTACCTTCCATATACTTTGCGCTGCGATCGTGTTTGTGTGCTGTTTGTTGTTGTTGGTAACGTTTCTTACCCCATGCCTCCACTGGACATCTGTGAAAATAGATCGGATTCCTCCAGTATAAATAACCATTCTGATAACACGCAGCATAGCTCACAAGCGGCATAAGCGCACAGCGCGCATAGCTTTCCTCTCCGTCGGGCGTTTGATCATCCGATTATTGACTTCTCAAATGAAGCACCGCACGCGCAGCGCATTCACCGGAGTGGACAACCGCGCGCGATTTCGTCACGGTTACAAACCTTGGCAACGAGAGCCCAAAAAAGACAATCAAAGGGCAGTGCAGGAATTCGCAAAATGAGAGCGCGTCTCGTGTGCAAGAGTCTTGGAATAAAAATACGTCAGATCCCACCCACCCACCCAACCTCCCACCCCGTCACCCCGATGGGAGATATTCGTCTGGCAGAAACCCGTGCAAAGTGGATTGAAGATGCCAATTAAAATATGGTGAGCGAGCGTTTGCCCGCAAAAGGCGAGGATCGGTGGGGGGGGGGNTGCAGGAGAGGGCTCACAGCGAAGAGCCGCTGACGGCCACAAAAAAACCACGAGAAAGCCCTCGTGAGCCAAGTCCAGTGGCGGAGCGAGCGATGGGGAGAGGACCCACAGACTCCTGGGCGAGCGGTGATCGGGGACCTTGAGCGGCACACAATGGCAACACTTGAGCCGCGAGAGCAAGAAAGTGTCCCGGGTTCGATTCTCGACTCGTGCCCTTTGCTCTGCGTGGAGTTTGTACGTTCTCCTCCTGTTCTCGAGAGTGTGCGTGAATGGTGTTTGTGTGTTATCCCCTGTTCTGTAGAGTGTGGGTGAGTGAGTGGTGTTTGTATGTTCTCCAATGTTCTGCAGAATGAGTGTGAGTGAGCGCTGTTCGTATGTTCTCCCAATGTTCTGCAGAGTGTGAGTGTGTGAATGAGTGGATTCTAGATTTGAAGCTTTCGTGACTGCAAGGATTCATACTCTTAGTTTTTTCCGTACACCCAATGCAGTAACACCGTGGGGTCTGCGAAAGGATGTGGTGTTTAACCGACGGACCATTCACCCCGCGATCGGACGGGTTAGGGTTCGTGGTGGGGGCTTTTTCCCTCTCATATTTCTGCAGCGAGCGAGCGAGCGAGAGCCGTTCCTGCCATTTCACTGCTCTCCCCGCAGAAGCGGGACCTTTTGAGACGCGTCCGAGGCTCGGTCACGGCCACTTTACAAATTACCCGGCCCTCCTGCTCCTCCACCCCTCCTCCTCCTCCTCACTTCCTGTCTCGCTCTCGTCTCGACGCCCTGACATTTGGGATCGGCTGTGCCGGGCCGATCACGATGTCCGGAATGCCACGCTAAGTCCTCGTCCTCTCTGAGTTATTATCATACGCGCGCGCGCGTGCGTGCGTAGGCGGCGGCGGCGCGGTAGTGTAGCGGTTAGCGCGCTCAACGCACGAAGCGAGAGCGAGAGAGAGAACGACTCAAAGCACGAAGAGAGAGAGAGAGAACGACTCAAAGTAACGGAGGCAGCAGTCAGGCGGTGACAAATTTGCCCAATCTACGTGTGGAGGAGGAGACCATAGCGACCTGAGAAAGCCACACGCGTGCGAGGGAGAAACGCTCTATCCCGCGTCGAGACAGGACGGCTGGATCTCCTTGGTTCTTTCGGTGAAGTCACGTAGAAGGAAGTAATAAAATAATAAAAATAAAACATAATAAAAATAATTCTCACGACGTTTCGGCCACAACGCAAGCGCCGTCCTCAGGTGCTTGCGTTGTGGCCGAACGTCGTGAGAATTATTTTATTATGTTTTATTTTTATTATTTTATTACTTCCCTTCTACGTGACTTCACCGAAAGAACCAAGAAGATGAATCCCTGCAGTCACGAAAGCTTTAAATAGAACGGCTGGAGTCCACATTTTTGCCGTGCCGCGTACCTTTGCGGAGCCAGGGGCACGACTCCCCTCCTCATCCTCCTCGACGCCCACCCACGTGGGCAGGGAGTCTGACTAGCAATCATACGGTGATCCACCAATCCTCCGCCGTGCTGCACGGCCACAGACAGCTACGTGCAGTGTTATAGACACCACCACCGCCGCCTGCACGGCAGTGGAGTGGCGAGAGTGGCTGCTACGAGTGCGTGTAATCTCATGAGACAGCTTAGCTCGCTTCGCTCACTACCCCCCACAACCCCGCGTCTCCCTTGCATCCAGTAAACTGCGTCTGTCCACACCACCTCTCGCACCACCTCTCATCATCAAATCAATCTCGGCGTGATGAGAGGTCAAAAAACCGCTTGCTCCCTCGTGCTGGGCTCCACAATAAATGGCACTCTTTTTTTCTACCCCGCCCTCTCCTCCTCTTCTGCCCTAAATATTCTTCCCACTCTGTCTCGCCAAGAAGAATTGCGGTCAATTTTTTTTTGCCGAGGCAGCAGGGGTGGAGGCGACTCACGGCAAACAAAGAGACCTGGTCTTCTTGGTTCTTTCGGTAAAGTCACGTAGAAGGGAAGTAATAAAATAATAAAAATAAAACAAAATAAAATAATTCTCACGACGTTTCGGCCACAACGCAAGCAGCCGTCCTCAGGTGAAGAACAGGTCTGTCGTGAGAATTATTTTATTATGTTTCATTTTTATTATTTCCATTCTACGTGACTTTACCGAAAGAACCAAGAAGATACGCTTGAAACCCTTTATCGCAATAAAACAGGAGGTGTTTAAGATTTTCACACAACAAATAAGATACCTTTTGCAACGAATCGAGTCTGCATTAACCATGCAAACATGCTCAGATCATATATTGCTCGAGTTGAGCTATAATGATATAGCTGCTCACTGTTACATTGTTTTATAGCTTTATTTTGGTGATTTCGAAAACGTTTTGGTTTAGCCATATTTGTTTGTTGTAGTACAGTTAGACTGATAACTTAAATGCAAATTGTCTTATGGTTGTTATTGTTTGACTTGCACCCCACTGGGATTTTTGCACACAGCGTGGATATACGGTGCTTTTTCTGGCTTATATAACCCAGCTTATATATATGCTCCAAGCACGTGTGCTGTTTCATTCAGACGCTGTCGCCTCGACAGACCTGGTTTTCACCTGAGGACGGCTGCTTGCGTTGTGGCCGAAACGTCGTGAAAATTATTTTATCACGTTTCATTTTTATTTTTTATTACTTCGCTTCTACGTGACTTTACCGAAAGAACCAAGAAGATGAATCCCTGCGGTCACGAAAGCTTTAAATCGAAATTAGACCTGGGTTCATTCTAGATTTGAAGCTTTAGTGACTGCAAGGATTCATATTCTTAGGTTTTTTCGGTAAAGTCACGTAGGTAAAACATTAAAATTAGTAAAAGTAGAATAAAATAAAAATCACGACACATTTACCAAAAATACCTAAGAATAAGACCTGGGTTCAGTCCCGCCTTTCAGGTTCACCTGTGTACGCCCTCTCTCTCTCGTGCATGCTGGGAAGAGGGTGTGTCTACCTGTGCTCCTGGAGAAAGCATTACCTGGCAGTGAGGCCTCGTTTCATGTACGCATCCTAGCCTCGCCTAACATCGTTTTTTGCACTTTCCAGCGACCTCTTTAAATCTCCGAGCACCATCGAGTGCTCATCTTCTCTCCTGCACCTCTGTGAGTGCCTCCAACAACACAGGCTCGTGCTGTCTCACTCCTCTTTATCTCTTTCTCCTCTCATCGCACTCGTTTACTCGGCAAGCCTGCGGCCTACGCACAGCCTTGCACACATTTCCTCCCCCTCTGTTACACCCTTTCCTATTCTTCTGCTTTACTGCAAACATAAAAATCGCTCCTTTTTCTCACTCTCTCCTCTCTCAGCACTGCTACTTCCCTGCCCCACAGCACCCGCCACGCCACGGGACGCTCATGACAACACCTGTTTGTTCTCTCCTTTCATTCCTGCAGCTAACGAAGGTTATTTATTTGTTTATTGAACTATTTATTTATTTTTGCAATGTCAAGCCCCAACACGGAATGTTCTGCCTCCCGCCTCCTGAGATAAATTTGGACGACGTTTTAGAAGCCGCTGGGCAGTGCGTGGGGAAGCGGAACATCGTCGCTGCGTCCCCATGAACCGCGGCTACGTGGTCATGTTCAGCAAGACGGAGATGGCGGCACGTGTCATCGCCACGGGGCTCACCTTCAGGGGGAGATATTTGTGCAATGCACACCTCTCTTCTCCCCCGCGAAAAGTGCTCTTCTCCAACGCCCCACCTTTCCTCAAAACTGACGTCCTACAACGAGACCTTGAGCGGTTCGGCAAAGTTGTGTCCCGAATAATTATTATGCTGCCCTTGCGCGCACGGGACCCAGAAATGGCGCACGTCTTGTCGTTTAAGCGACAAACTTTCATGATTTAAACGGCAACAACACTGAACTCAACGTGAACTTTAAGTACACTTTAGAAGACTACACCTACACCGTGTACGTGTCCACCGCGTTGCCACGCTGCTATGTGTGCGGTGGCTTCGGCCATGCCCGTGCAAACTGCACTGGGAAACCAAAAGGAAAAAACATACAGCCTGCAGTAAACGTCACGCAGCAGCAACGCAGCAACAGCAGCCGCAACAGCCTCAGCAGCGCCAGCAGAAGCACAGCAGCAGTGCCGCAGCCCACGCAGTAGCACCGCAGTAGCTGCACCAGCAGGAGCAGCACCACAGCACGAGCCACGCAGCACTACCGCAGCCACCTCAGCAGCAGCAGCACCACTGCACGAGTGCCAACCAGCAGCAGCCACCACTGCACGAGTACCAGCTGTTGCAGCAGCAGCAGCAGCCACCACTGCACGAGTGCCAGCTGTTGCAGCAGCACCACCACTGCACGAGTGCCACCAGCACAGCAGCACTGCACGACTGTTGCAGCAGCAGCAGCACCACTGCACGAGTGCCACTGCACAACAC
Source organism: Lethenteron camtschaticum (assembly GCA_018977245.1). Lineage (NCBI taxonomy): Eukaryota > Metazoa > Chordata > Hyperoartia > Petromyzontiformes > Petromyzontidae > Lethenteron > Lethenteron camtschaticum. The sequence continues at coordinate 8,692,978 of MU249612.1, read as the reverse complement.
CACTGCACGAGTGCCAGCTGTTGCAGCAGCAGCACCACCACTGCACGAGTGCCACCAGCAGCAGCAGCCACTGCACGAGTGCCAGCTGCAGCAGCAGCACACCACCACTGCACGAGTGCCAGCCACAGCAGCACCACCACTGCACGAGTGCCACCAGCACAGCAGCACCACCACTGCACGAGTGCACTGCAGCAGCAGCACAGGACGCTAAGCGGCGCCGGTGCACAACCGACCGACGAGGAGGATGCCGAGGGCTTCACCCTTGTCACCTCCCGCAAGCGCAGGGTTAAGCCCGCCCTCGGCGGAGGAGGTCACGCGGCCCCTAACCCTAAGCGCGCGGCCACCGCCGATCACGAGCCCTACCCAAAACTCGCAGAGCAGACGACCAACGCCCCGTCCCAGACGCCGTTGCAGGGGTCAACATGAAGACATGGCGACCCGCCTGAGGACAGCACGGTGGGAAAGGGCCGCCAACACCCCGCCGCCACCGCCGAACGCCGCCGTAGCATCCTCGACAAGAGGAACCACCAGCCGGTGAAGGCGCGGGAAGGCGACGAAGGCCGGCTCACCTCACCGAAGGAAGAGCAAAAGACCCTCCACTACCAGAGGGCAGCCACCCTCTTCCTAATGAGGCCCTGCCATCGCCAACGGCAAACGAGGCTTCTGCCGAGTCGCAGCATGACGAGCTGGAGAACTCGGACGACGAGGTGTCGGAGACCGAAGGAGAAGACACCGTGAGTGAGTCACTACTCACAAGTCAACAGCGAGTTCGATGCACACCTGGGGACATCCACAACTTCCTCGAGAAAACTTTCAGGAAGCGTCAAGTTAGGGTCGGGGCCGATTTCCCTGACCTCACCGCTTTCCTCATCATCCCAACAAATTTTCCGTAACAGCGACAAGTTGGGTTCTCGACTCAGGAGTGCTACCGTCTAAAAGCGTTCATGCTCAAGGCGAAGAAGCAGCTTACTTCTGCCCAGAAGTAACCCATCCCCCCGCAACTACTGTTAACACTACCACCATCACCACCACAAAACTACATGATGGCTTCAGCTATTAAGGTTGCTAGTTGAACTGTAACAGCGCTCAGTGACAAGAGGTGGGACCAGATCTGCCACTTTGTCCAGGAAACCCACCTCGACGCCACTCTGGAGGCCCAATACCAGCCTTTCTAGGCAGCCGGGCCTTCTTCAGCCATGCGAGGACAACCTCGCCGGCGTGGCAATTGTGCTCAGTTCACGGTTTGCACCAGATAATGTCTCCTTCAAAGAAATCGTCAAAGGTCACTTGATTTCCGTGGAATTCGTCCTGAATAAATCCAGCCTCAGGTGCTTTAACGTGTACGCGCCGAGCAGGCCCCGAGAGGGAGCTCTTCTTCGGCGCGCTGCGGGACGCACTCGCGACGGACGACGTGGATGACGTGCTCAACGTCGTGGGGGGAGACTTTAACTGCACCCTCGACCCAGCTCTCGACCGCAACACTGCCGAACCTCACCCTGAATCCGCACAGCCGCTAGCCGAACTCGTGCGGAGACTGGATCTGCGTGACGTGTGGCGACTACAGCATCCAGCCCAGCGGCAGTACTCCTGGTGCCGCTGCGCCTCGCAAGGCAGGATAAGCCTTGCCAGGCTCGACCGACTGTACGTCAACGCCAGCAGCGTTAACCTGCTCGGGACAGCAAAATCGTACCCTCCGGTTTTTCAGATCACCACCTGGTCTCTGTGCTGCTGCAAATTCCCAAAGCGGAGCACACAGCACCTACTGGAGACTCAACGTACAGCTGCTTGATGACACCGATTTCAGAGAAACCTTTAAAGCCTTTTGGGCTCAGTGGCTGCCTGCCAAAGGAATTCGAACTTGCTGTGGCCGGATTCGTAGCGGCACGCTAACCACAGCGCCACCGCTCTTCACGCGCGCACGCACACACAAACATGTCAGTTTAACACGTAGCAGGTGATCAATATCATCCATAATATAGTTTTTTGGGGGGTTAGATCGTGTAAATTTCAATGTGTCGTTAAACCCGCCACCACCCGACACAGCCAATTCGTACGGTTTGCCAAGTTAACAGAACGTGCCAATTCTTTACTAGTCCAGCACGCCGGTGAGTTTACGTGACAACCCTTACTAATTGGCTGTGTCTGTGGTGGCGGGTTTAACGACACATATTTACGCGATTTACCCCCAAAAAAACCTACATCACGTAGACACACACTGTCACACGCGTTTATATTTAACGGATCGGGGGCTTTCGTGGCGATCCGCGTCGATTTCTCTCTTCTGAAAATCAAACTCTCAGTCGCTCGCAATCAGCCACCACCCCGATCTCCGCTGTCCACCGAACCTTGGTTACCATTTGGAGGAGGAGGCGATTTGATTTTTCCATTGAAATGCCGCCCATTGATTTAATGCTCAGAAAGGCGCCGAATGTTTGTGAAGGGGGTAGTGGTGGTGGTGGGGTCATGGTGGGTGGAGGGGGTAGGCAATTGGAGGGGGGGGGATCGAGAGGCATTTAATCACGTGGCAGTGGCGTTGACTGCACGCGCGCGCGTGCGTGCGCCTGTGGGGAGCGGTGGCGCAGCGATTAGCGCGCTGCACTACGGACCCGCTACCCGAGTTCGATTCCCGCTCACGGCCACCAACAGGAGTGACCCTTATGTGAACCGGTCCTGGGCCTCCCTAGGTCGACTCAGCTAAATGAGTACCTGTGCGATGTGTACATCACCGCTAGGGAGATAAAGGCGGCCGGACGTGGTTCTGGCACCCACCCCCTCGTGTGCCGTGCCGGTCTTCATAGGTGGTGCTACTCGCTAGCAGCGCTTGCCCCAACAGTATTTCAAGGCTATACGGGGGTCTTTGTCTATGTGGGGAGCGGTGGTGCAGCGGTTAGCGCGCTGTGCTACGAACCTCGGACCACCCGAGTTCGATTCCCGACGAATATCTGCACCGGTCCTGGGCTTCGCCTAGGTCGACTCAGCCTCGAATGAGTACCTAGTTGCGATGTGTAAACATCGCCACTGGGGAGACAAAGGCGGCCACCCACTTCCTCGCGTGCCGTGCCGCCATTCGTAGCTTGCTGCTCGCTAACAGCACTTGCCCCGACAGTCTGTGAAGCCTATCCAGGGGTGGGAGTGGGGGGCCTTTGTCTTTGTGTGCGTCTCCGCGCGCCGTCGGCTTCTGAAGAAGGGCCATCGGCTAAAACGTCAAACCTGGAGTCACGCGATCAATGTTGTTGTTGGCAGGGGGTAAGCGCCTGGATTTTTCCACTCCCGTGTCCACCCCTCTGTCCACCCCGCGTCCCCTCCGCCACCCCTCCGCGTCCACCCCCACGGTCTCTTCGTGCTCTCCCGAGCACAACCGGGGCGTCCAATTAGCGAGGCGCGCGCGGGTGTTTTGTGTTGTTGGGGGGTGGGTGGGCCTCGGCTTAGAATGCCACGTGCCGTCACGCGCCTCGGATTCAGCGCATCTCAAGCACACCCTGATTGACTTTCAGAGCGTTCGATATCAGCCGTGAGAATACAAACGAGAAGAAGTCTTTAATGCTCCTGTGTTAAAGTACTGCTGCTATTATGACAGTCACCCCCCCCCCCCCCACTCGTAGATTGCTCGTCAGGGTTGTTTGACCATACCTCACCATACTCTTAGGTTTTTTCGGTAAAGTCACGTAGGTAAAAAATAAATAACACTGAAAATATTAATTAAATATTTTTCTTATTTCTATTAGTATAACTTTTATTATTTATTTACTTATTTCCCCTACGTGAATTTACCGAGAAAAAACCGAAGAGTGAATCCTTGCAGTCACGAAAGCTTCAAATCTAGAATACTTCACCATGCTGGTTAGTGTGGGGTGAGTAGGGGGGGAGCGGATGGGAACGCGCAGATAACAATCGCCCCTTGTCCGTTCGGTTTCCAAAAGCCAATGGGCTTGCGTCAACCAGCAGTCTGGCCTTACCTTTGGGTCGACTCAGCCTCAAATGATTGGGCCCGCGGGGAGACGAGGGCTAGCCGGGCGTGATGCTCACCACAGCTGCCTCTCGTGTGCCGTTGGCGGCTTTCGTCGGAGCTTGCTGCGACTCGCAAGAGCAGAGGTCAGCAGGCGGCTTCGGGACGCTGAGCGCTGTGGATCTTTAAACACATTCCTCCTGCGGAGGGAGCTGGTAGGAACGTTGGGTTGCTCGGTCAATTGCCAGGGTCAACGGCGGCGTGGTGTATTCCGCAAATATGCCCGACTGTGAGGGCGGGCACAAGCCGGCGTGAGTAGGTTAAACGTTGAGTTTTATAAGGCACCACGGGGTGACAGCCCTCCCCACCCAGCCCCACCCCCCCCACCCAGCCCCTCCCCACCCAGCCCTCCCCACCCCCCCCCCCTCCCCACCCAACCCTCCATCCCCACCCAGCCCGCTCTGCACGACGGACACAATAATCCTTGTGGGCTGGTGTAACCAGGAGGATCCTACAGTATTACTGCAGCTTCGTGACACGTTTGTTTATTAAAGGACTCCAACCGTCACGTGTTCACACGCTATTGAAATGTTCTTTTGTTTTTTTAATTGGTACCAAAGAAAGAGAGAAATAAAAATAAAAATCGTATTTTTGATTTTGGTAGGCGATCCACTTTGCTCCGGAGAGGAATATTCACGGTCGATTTGGATTATTGGCGGGGAGCGGCAGGTGAGCGAGGATTTTGGTTCGTTTTCTCGCAACAAAATGAAGTCCCAATTAACACGGAGCGCTGCAGCCCGATGGCCACGCGCGTGCTTACACCGCTAATTAACTACACCGGGGGTTGGGGGCAGCAGGAGCGGTGGCGCTGTGGTTAGCGCGCGAAGGAGCTGTCAACCCAGCCAACGTGATCATCAGGGGCGAGCGAGATCTGAATTGGTCCACCACCCACCCGGGCCCCACCGAGGGAGTGGAGTTTGTGTGTTCTCTACCCCTGTTCTGTCGTGAGTGTGTGAGTAGAGTTTGTGTGTTCTCTACCCCTGTTCTGTAGTGAGTGTGTGAGAGAGTGGAGTTTGTGTGTTCTCTCCCCTGTTCTGTCGTGAGTGTGTGAGTAGAGTTTGTGTGTTCTCTACCCTGTTCTGTAGTGAGTGTGTGAGAGAGTGGAGTTTGTGTGTTCTACCTGTTCTACAGTGTGAGTGTGTGAGTGAGTTTGTGTGTTCTACCCTGTTCTGTAGTGAGTGTGTGAGTGAGTGAGTTTGTATGTTTCCCCTGTTCTGCATGGGTTTCCTCTCCGTTCATCACATTCTCCATAGCTAATACAACCCCACATACATTGTAACCGGAATTGGTTTTAACATCTCAATGCTGAACAATAACCTGCTAATTGCTCCATCGCGATTACACAGCAGCAGCAGACTCACCATCCCGCAGCGAAAACTTGGCAGGACCCTTCTAAAAACGAATCTCATAGAACTCGGTGAGGCTTTCTTGGGTAAACAGGCGGAATAATCGTAAATAAAAACGATAATTTGAAGAAAAGCGACAATAGAACGCGAACGGCTCCGTGCGCGACAAGGTGACGATATGTGAACTCCTTCGCCCGGTATGCAGGAGGTCGTGGGTTCGAACACGACCCTGACACCTGTTGGATATTTGCAGTTTGCGTGTCTCTCTCTCACCACCACCACGTGACTTTTCTTTCGTGTTGTGCGCGCTGCATTTAGTGCCACAGCGCGTGGATTTGTAGGGATTATCACTGGTCAACACACTTTTTCTGGCATAAGGTATTCCAACGGTTTGAAGGTAATTTTGGGGTGCTGATTCCAAATTTGGCATCAGTTTTTGTCTATCACATCAGGTTTTTGAGATATCAAATATTGCATTTTCAATAAAAATGCAGAAGAAAAATATTAAATAAATGCGGATATCTACATAAAATTTATTATAAACACACTATCCTAAAAATACAGCACCATATTTTAACACTAAAGCAGTCACTGACTCGCAACAACTTGCAATCATAAGTGACAGTTAATTTCGGGTAAAATCAATGAAAATGGGTATGCCGATAGCATAAAANTGAGATGTGATAGAACAAATCTGAGATCAGATTTGGAATCAGCACCCTGAAATTAGTCTAGAACAGCTGCAAAAGTCCAGGCCAAAAAAAAAAATGTTTTTTTTGTTGACCAGTGTTAATTTGTTGCTGGTGACTTTGTGTTTCATATCGAATCGCCTCCAGTGCTGTTGCTGTTGGCGGCAATAAAAGTTTAAAAGTCAAAGTCTCTCTCGCTCTCTCTCTCTCGCCCGTGGTCGCGTGGATTTTTCTCTGGCTCCTCCGTTTGTTGCCTCCACATTTAGAATCAGCGTGAATTCAGAGTCGTTCGCTGCTACTGCTGCTGCTGTAATGATGAGCCACTTCTCCGAGCTCTCCTTTGTGATGCCAGGTCGCTTCTGGAAAGACAAAAAAATAACTACGTAGTAGCTCAGTAGGATTCATCTTCTTGGTTCTTTTGGTAAAGTTACGTAGAAGAGAAGTAATAAAATAATAAAAATAAAACATTTTAATACAATTCTCACGACGTTTCGGCCACAACGCAAGCAGCCGTCCTCAGGTGTCTTTCGGACAGCCCTGTTCTTCACCTGAGGACGGCTGCTTGCGGTGTGGCCGAAACGTCGTGAGAATTTTTTCTTATTATGTTTTACTTTTATTATTTCCCTTCTACGTGACTTTACCGAAAGAACCAAGAAGATGAATCCATGCAGTCACAAAAGCTTTAAATCGAAGCTCAGTGGCTATTTTACACGCGGTGAAATATAAATAAAATAGTTTTGTTGTCGTTGTTGTTGTTGAGTAATTGTCCACAACGACACGCGCCACAGTCCGCTGCGCGATCGTCACGGCCCCGTTCCTCTCCCGCTCATGCGTCCGGGCAAGGATCGCTCGCGGACATTCAACGGAGAAACAATCGGCGCGCCTCGCTCGCCTTCGTATCCAGCCGTAGGTGTCGTCTTCGTCGTCGTCGTCGTCTTAACGGCGAGAGAAAGACTTTGACTTTCAAACAACTTTTATTTGCCGCCAGCAGCAACAGCACTGGAGGCGATTCCGATATGAAATACGCAAAGTCACCAGGAACACAAATGAAAATAATCGATGATAATTGTTTTTTACCCTTCTATCTGGCAACAAAACTGACACCTTTTTTGTTGCCAGATAGAAGGGTAAAAAAACAATTATCATATTTTTACTGGCAAATGAGGTTCCCATAGTGAAAATAATCGATTAAATCCACGCGCCGTGGCGCTAAATGCACAACACGAAAGAAAAGTCACGTGGTGGTGGTGTTCATCAGAGAGAGAGATATTTCTACATTCTCTCTCTTTCTCACTCGCTCGCTCTCCCATCGATCTCTCTCCTCCCCTCCCCACCGCCCCGTGCCTTCAGCTTTCCACGCGGCGCAGGAGCGCGACGTGACGTCACCGAGGTGAGCGTCGATTGATTTTCTTTTCATCTTTGGCACGCGGGGGAAGGAGGGAAGGATAGGTGGGGGCTTCGCTATTCTTAGAGAGAATTCACGCTTGCGCACTTAATTAGTGATGAGGGGCTTTTGCTCCCCCCCGAGATCTCGCCTCTCCGTTGCCTCCACTTTTCACCTGAGGACGGCTGCTTGCGTTGTGGCCGAAACGTCGTGAGAATTATTTTATTATTTTTATTTTATTATTTCCATTCTACGTGACTTTACCGAAAGAACCAACAAGATGAATCCCTGCAGTCACGAAAGCTTTAAATCGAAACAGAAACACTATCGACTATTTTTCGTTACCTGTCCTTGCCCGCAAGATCTGCAGTTCGCCGGCATTATTTCAGGCTAGCCTGACTCTCTGCTGATGAGACAACGCGATGTCGAAACCGCTCCAGAGTTTGCTTGATTTGAAATCGATGCCGTTGAGATTTCGCGCTCCCAGAATGCCGTGCGTCGCGTTGATGATGTTAATGGTAGCGGACCGTAGCTGGACACTAAACCTAACTATTTTAACAATTGTTATTTTTCCAGGTAAGGCTCCACTGAGCGATGTCGATCTTCTTCAGAAGCGACCTTACCATAAACGATAGCGCAACGAGGTGGCTCATCGTTATGTGGAAATTTATAGGAGCAGCCATATACTCTAAACACGTGATGTTAAATCTAAATGTGGAATTGGGCCGTCCATAAATAACGTCACGCGATTTTGGACGATTTTTGAACCCCCCCCCCCTTCGTCACACGACATCACAAAAAGTCAGCCCCCCCCCNTCAAATATGACGTCACAAAGCTCTGCCCCCCCACAAAAAATCATGCTTCAAATCGCTTTAAACTATTGTCATTGTAGTGCGTATTTAATGTGGCGCTGTACTCTGGTGTTGTAGGAGAAAACATTTATTAAAAAGTCTATTTAATTAAGTAGAACGTGTTGTCTATATTTATTTAAAGTTGCGCATTTTGATGTGACGTCACATTTATCAAACCCCTCCCCCTCGTCACACATCGTCACAAATGTCTGACCCTCCCCCATGTGCGTGACGTCATTTATGGACGGCCCCAGACGAAAAACACAGAGAACCCGGTATAAAATCCACGCGAGCACGGGGAGACACAGAGATAGCAGCATGCGAACTCCAAACACACAGGCATCAGGGTCGGGATCGAACCCACGACCTCCTGTATACCTGGCGAGGTAGTTAACGCCACAAGTAAATCGGTAAAAATGTTGTTGCAAAACGCTCATGCTAGTCCATCGGAAGCCCGTGCCGAGAGCCGAGGGTGTGTTTTTTTGTAACAACTGATGGTGGCCTGGCCTCTCGTGACCTCCTGTGTCATGCCGGGCAGTCAGAGGTGAGGGGTGGGGGCGGTGGGGGTAAGTGCGCCTCGATCTAAATGCACGACTTGATTTTTTAAATCCTTTATATTAAGTTCACTTGCTTGCTTGCTTAGGACCGTGCAAATCTTTCGGTCGTTTTTTAACCCACTTCCCGTGATCCAATCGAGCTGACATTTTCCACACAGACTCGTTGTGCGTGACAATGAATGTTCGTGAAAAAATGTTTCCAAAATTTTACACTTTTTAGGACAGAAAAAATTACATTTAATTACCAATTGCTTAATGCTGCCATGCAATCATCTGACCCATAGGTGGCAGCCATCTCAATCCAGAGGACGAGAGGACTCTAGCCGCCACGCATATAAAGGATTTATAGTGAAAAACTTTGTTTTTACGGGTTATACTTGTTGCAGCTAAAGATACCGAGACAAACTGGCCAGAGGAAATGCGACGCTCGAGTGTTTCCTCCGCAATTACCCGAGCAACGTGCCAGCCATCGCGAAAAGGCCATCGTATAATTAATTGACCCCCTTATAGCGTATTCACGTGGCATGTTGCCACCCGCGGTATGGGTGTCTTTGGTTAAAGACGCCAACGTGGCCTTTTGGCGTCATCTGGTCCAACCCATGTGAGACTAGGCTCTAAGGAAAGCTGTCTCGGGTGTGGACCAATCAACTTCAAGGACAGTGCATACATTATCAGAGTTATGTCTTTTGTTTGCATTATGGCTGCAGGTATTGTGGTCTCTGTAAACATGACTCCTTGTTAAAAAAGGTGTCAGTTTTGTTGCCAGATAGAAGGGTAAAAAACCAATATCATATTTTTTACTGGCAAATGAGGTTCCAATAACGTGGCGTTACTTTTGCCGATAAAATGACACGAACGAGACTGAAAAATCCACAAGTATAAACTCGCACAATTATTTCTGACGCGTCTGCGGGTTGGCGCTGTCCACGTTCTGAATAATAAATAACTAATGGCTCGAAATAGGCCTTTGCCCGGGTGATTCACGGTGTCGAAAATTTCATTTTACAAGGCCTTAATAATGTTATTGGCGGCCTTCCACTCTTGAATTAGAACGGCCGACAGCCACAGCTCGCGAGACGTGCCTCCTGTTGAAGCACGCGCATTGCTTTGGCGCAGCCGCATGGACGAGAGCGAATTTGAGGAGGTCCCACGCATCTCTGCATCGCTAAGTGAGCCGCCAGTCGCCCGGCTGATGATCGGAGGTCAGCAATCTGCGGCTCCGTACCCTACATGCGGATGACTCGTTAGAACACATTCCTGCGGAGGGAGCTGGTAGGAACGTTGGGTTGCTCGGTCATTGGCCTGCAGGGTCAACGGCGGCGTGGTGTATTCCGCAAATATGCCCCACTGTGAGGGCGGGCACAAGCCGGCGTGAGTAGGTTAAACGTTGAGTTTTATAAGGGCACTACGGGGTGACCAGCCCCTCCCCACCCCTCCCACCCCCACCCAGCCCCACCTCCCCACCCAGCCCCTCCCCACCCTCCCCTCCCACCCAGCCCCACCCTCCCCACCCAGCCCCTCCCCACCCTCCCCACCCAGCCCCTCCCTCCCCACCCAGCCCCTCCCTGCACGACGAACACAATAATCCCCTGTGGGCTGGTGTAACCAGGAGGTTCCTACCAGTATGACTGCTGCTACAGCTGCTGAGCTGCTGTTTCGTGACAGTTATTTATGAAGGACACAACCGTCTTTGTATTCGCCACGCTCGCATTGCGGGCTCTTGAAATGTCGAGGGGGTCGGTGGGTGAGGTTGTTTGCTTGTTAACGTATTGAAACAAAATGGCTTCCTTCTTGGTTTTTTCGGTAAAGTCACGTAGAATGGAAATAATAAAATAATAAAAATAAAACATAATAAAATAATTCTCACGACGTTTCGGCCACAACGCAAGCAGCCGTCCTCAGGTGGAGAACAGGTCTGTCGAGAAGACAGAGTCTGAATGAGTCGTTCTCCACCTGAGGAGGCTGCTTGCGTTGTGGCCGAAACGTCGTGAGAATTATTTTATTATGTCTTATTTTTTTTCNTTTACGTGAAAAGCAAGAAGAATGGGAANGCTTTATCTGGCTCTCATTGTTATCTGTCCCCTACATGCAAAGTGTTTGTAGCATCAGAGAACGTTTACCATGATCCGTTCTTGAAGTCCATACGTGGTCCAATTTCATGGGTGTCCATTTATTTGGACGCCAATTTTACCGGGACGGTTCCATCGAAGTCCAGTTTACCTGGAGGAGTTGGAGCCCTCTATAGCAGCATGGTGGCCTCCTTTTCTCCCAGACGTGATTNAGGAAGCACCCAATTCACAAAAAAAACCCGTAAAAACAAAGTTTTTCACTATAAATCCTTTATATGCGTGGCGGCTAGAGTCCTCTCGTCCTCTGGCTTGAGATGGCTGCCACCTATGGGTCACATGATTGTCTGCCAGCATTAATCAATTGGTAATGAAATATTTTAAAAATTTCCCTAAACAGTGACAATTTTGGAAAAAAATTTCACGAAAATTAATTGTCACGCACAACGAGTCTGTGTGCAAAATGTCAGCTCGATTGGAACACGGGAAGTGGATTAAAAAACGATCGAAAGATTTGCACGGTCCTAAGCAAGCAAGCAAGTGAACTTAATATAAAGGATTTAAAAAAAGACAAAGATCCCCATGTAGCCTTAACAGACTGTAGAGGCAAGTGCTGTTAGCGAGCACCTATGAAGGCCGGAACGGTACACGAGGGGTGGGTGGCCAGCCCCACGCCCGACCGCCTTTGTCTCCCAAGTGGCAATGTTTACACACCGCACCAGGTACTCATTTGAGACTGAGTCGACCTAGGGGAGGCCCGGACCGGTCACTGGTGTTGGCCGTGAGCGGGAATCGAACCCGTGTCGCTGGGTTCATAGCGCAGTGCGCTAACCACTACACCACCGCTCCCACACACACATACACACGCGCGCACACGTTGCCAGGCGGCTCTTTAAATATCGAGAGTGCGTTTTTCCGACTTTTTTTTCTTTTTGGCTGACGACACCTGAGCTTGGAGCCTGCAACCGCTTTGTGTACCACTCTACGGAAAGGCGATTAAGCAATCCTTCCTCGCTCTGTTTACCTTGGAACAGCGAACGTCCCGTGCCCTGATGTGCAGTTCCCCCCCCCCATTCCTCTCTCTCTTTGTGACCGCATATTGAGTCCTTGTTTTATTTCTTTATCAGATTATATATATTTGTACTGGAGAAATCGATGGCATTAAAGCTCTTTTTTCACTTCCCATTGTTCCGGGTCCTTCCTCATCCCGGCGANCGTGAAAAACGGCGTCGCGTGACGAAACGACCTCTGAGTTTCTGGTCTCGCGGTCTGTCCCGTGGTCCTATTAAATGATGTTTAAAATGATTATTTGACACTCCCATCAGGCAAAACGGCCCTGGGATCCAAAATGCAGGGGGTTTTTTGGGTTGATCGCGTTAATATATAAATTTGTCGTTAAACCCGCACCACCCCACATTAGTGATTTTAAAACCAAACAGGGATCAGAATATATTTTTATACGCAGGAATCCGATAAGCTATAAAGCTCTTAAATTTCGATTTAAAGCTTTCGTGACTGCAGGGATTCATCTTCTTAGTTCTTTCGGTAAAGTCACGTAGAAGGGAAGTAATAAAACAAATAAAATAATTCTCACGACGTTTCGGCCACAACGCAAGCAGCCGTCCTCAGGTGAAACCAGGTCTGTCGAGGCGACAGCGTCTGAATGAAACAGCACCGTGCTTGGAGCATATATATAAGCTGGGTTGGAAGGGGGGGGGGAAAGGGGGGNCGCCTTGATGTCCAGTAGCAGCGGGTCAGAAAGTGACAAGAACAACGAGTGCAATAACACGATAGCCGTGCAAAGTATAGGACACATAAGCAAGACTCATTGAAACATCTAGCATATAAGCACAACGTGCAAAAGTGCATTTAATGACTGCCGATATTTCAACAGACGGCGTGAATAGCCCAAAGCCGCTCCGCTCAACACGGCGTTCCGCAAAACCCGGCTGCCTGATCCAATTCGTCACTAGTACAGCACTAACCGGTGTGTTGGAGAGGCAAGCCACAACATTTACAATCTGAGTACGACGTTTCGCCAGTAATTACAACCAGCTTCATCAGGCGACACAAATCTTACCAATTGGCTGTGTCGGGTGGTGGTGGCGGGTTTAACGACACATTTATATTTTTACGCGATCTCACCCCAAAAAACCTCTGTTATGGATGATATTGGTCGCGAAAGCTACGTGGTTAAACTGTCCTTCTGCGAGTGCAACGTGTTAGCAGCATTGGCTAACTACAAGCCAACTCTAGACGGGTTTTTGTATTTAATGTCGCATTGTTGAGTCAGTGCTTGCTTGAACAGATCTTATTAGGCAGGGACCGGTTTTGAAATTCATCTGCCATCGTCGGCTGAGAATAGCCCACGGAAGCGGTAATCACGGAGCCACCTCTGAATTTCCCTTCTTAAATGTAGCTAAATATGTGTGTATATGACGGCCATTCCTCTATTTCAATTATCAGAGCTGGAAGTTAGCCAGATCAGTATTAAGCGCCGAACAAAATGTAATGAGGTGGGTAGGGGGGTTTGTGCAGTCATTGGTGACCGGGCTGAAGTCATGAATTCACGATAACTGAGATTGACAATGCCTGTATATACATTGTCTCCTGGTATTACACTAGTCAACACACTTTTTCGGCATAAGGTATTCCAACGGTTTTAAGGTAATTTTGGGGTGCTGATTCCAAATCTGGCATCAGTTTTTGTCCATCACATCAAGTTTTTGAGATATAAAATATTGCATTTTCAATAAAAACTGCAGAAGAAAAATATTAAATAAATGTGGATATCTACATAAAATGATATTATAAACACACTATCCTAAAAATACAGCACCATATTTTAACACTAAAGCAGTCACTGACTCGCAACAACTTGCAATCATAAGTGACAGAGTTAATTTCGGGTAAAATCAATGAAAATGGGGTATGCCGATAGCATAAAAATGAGATGTGATAGAGAAATCTGAGATCAGATTTGGAATCAGCACCCTGAAATTAGTCTAAAACAGCTGCAAAAGTGCAGGCCAGAAAAAATGTTTTTTTCGTTGACCAGTGTTATTATTATGACTACTAAAGGTCGACGTTACATTGAGGCTACTGGGACGCACACGAACTGCATAAACGAGGCATGAAAGCGAGATGTATGTTGTTTTTTACGAAAGCGAATCCATGAAAAAAATCATAAGGGGGGGGGGAGGAAAAGCACCGTCCGTAATTTTTATCTTTAAAAAAACATGGCTCTACATTCATAACAATAATAAATAACGTCTTGTCCGCTAAATGTCAATAAAATACAATTTTCTGGGTCTCAAGGAAGTGGCTTGGGGGGCGAAGGGAGGGAATGCCCTCCCCTCTCTACTCTCCTCCCCACAAATCCATTCCCCCCCCCACCTCGCATTAATTTAATCACTTTCTGGGGAGCCATGTGATGGGGAGGCGGTCATTACGTGCATAGTGCCGCCTGTATAGTTAAGTGCTTGGCCGTGCGTTTACCGTCGGTCTCAGCTGAGGCTTGTTTATTTCCCTTCCCCCAGCGGCCGTGATTTTACCAGGGGCGGGGGGGGTGGTGAGGGGGGGGTGAGGGGATGAGGGGTGGTGAGGGGGGCCCGGCCCGGCGCCACTCGCACGGTGCCTGGGAGATGTGAACTCCCTCGCCTGGTATGCAGGAGGTCGTGAGTTCGATCCCAACTCTGATACCTGCTGTATATTTGGAGTTTGCGTGTCTCTCTCTCTTCATCATCATCACGGTGGCTAGAAGATGTTAACTCTCTCGCCTGGTATACAGGAGGTCGTGGGTTCGATCCCAACCCTGACGCCTGTTGTATATTGGGAGTTTGGGTGTCTCTCTCTCTCTCATCATCATCACGGTGGCTAGGAGATGTTAACTCCCTCGCCTGGTATGCAGGAGGTCGTGGGTTCGATCCCAACCTGACGCCTGTGTAAATTGGGAGTTTGGGTGTCTCTCTCTCTCATCATCATCACGTGCTAGGAGATGTAACTCCCTCGCCTGGTATGCAGGAGGTCGTGGGTTCGATCCCAACCCTGACGCCTGTTGTAATATTGGGAGTTTGGGTGTCTCTCTCTCTCTCATCATCATCACGGTGGCTAGGAGATTTAACTCCCTCGCCTGGTATGCAGGACGTTGTGGGTTCCATCCCAACCCTGACGCCTGCTGTTGTATATTTGGAGTTTGGGTGTCTCTCTCTCTCCGTGGTGGCGTGGATTTTTCTCCCGGTCCTCCGGTTTTTGCCCTCCACATTTAACATCAGCATCACGCGTTTGGAGAATGTGGCTGCTTATACATTCCCACGTGATGATGATGACGACGATGAGAAGCCACCACCTCGTTGAGTGATCGTTTGTGATCGCAGCTTGGTACAATAAAAACGGACGTTTGGTTTCTATCATCCGGACAACCGGCTAAGCGGGACCACCACCACCACCATCATCTAGTAACAAACCAACTCAACACGCAATGCCAGTTACATTAATTGGGGGGGTGGGGGGGGTTGTGTTAGCTATGGGAGGAAACGGGAGAGACTCAGAGGGCCGCATTTGCATTCACGATTTCAAATGAAGATTCAATCAGGGGAGTGATGCCCCGCGTGAGCTGCAAGTGACGACTTTGATCTCGAGACCTCTCCAGACGGACGGACCCCAATTACCACGCCTCATTTCCACCTCGTTCGGAGCCAGCGGAGCGTTTCGCGTTCCGCGAATTACACCACACCACCACCATCCATCCCCGTCGTTAACAGGGCAACGTTATCGATGCCTTGCGCTTAAAGCACCTTTAGCGATGGTCAGCAGAGGAGGAGGAGGGAGAAGGGGAAGGGGAGGAGGAGGAGGAGGGGGGGGGAGGAGGAGGGAGGAGGGGGGGGNAGGAGGAGGGAGGAGGGGGGGAGGAGGAGGGAGGAGGGGGGGGNAGGAGGAAGGAGAGGGGCGGGAGGAGGAGGNAGGAGGGGCGGGAGGAGGAGGAGGAGGAGGGGGTGGACAGGGGGAGGAGGGAGTAGGAAAGGGGGAGGAGGAGAAGGGGAGGNAGGAGGAGGGAGGAGGGGGTGGGAGGAGGGAGTAGAAGGAGGTAGGAGAGGAGGGGTGGGNCGAGGNAGGAGAGGAGGAGGAGGAGGGGAGGTAGGAGGAGGAGGGAGGAGAGGAGGAGGGAGGAGAGGAAGGAGGGGCGAGGGGGAGGAGGGGTGGGGTGTAGCTTTGTCTCCATTTGCTCTGATTTTACGTCGCACCCATCCAGCAACGGATGAGCCTCGTCTCATCACGCAACGTGACCAAGTCGAGGCACGGTGACACTGCGTCAGTCGACATCCACATCCTGCCCTGTTCTCTTCACCCACACGGAGACAAAATCCCGTCTCTTGCAACAGTGGCCCACTTTACATGGCTCTCCCGGGCTGAAGGTGAAATCTATTGGGGAGGGTGTTGTTGTTGTTGTCTGTTGTTTGGTGTATTTTTCTGAAACGCTTACGTGGCGGCGTATAACACAAACACAACACAACCCCCCACCCCTCCATCCACCTCCCACCCACCCCACCCACCCCACACCCACCCACCCCAACACCGCCCACACCCCACCCACCCCATCTCCCCACCCCCCACCCAACCCACCCCCATCCAGCCCCCCACCTGGCTGCCACTATAAATGTCCACGTGGTGTGAGGCCACTTCGTTGAGTTATCATTTGTGGCCAGATCGCTGCGGAAAATAACTAAATAGCCCAGTGGACCTGAAATGGTAAAATAAAAATAGTTTAGTTTAGACACGCCAATAAAATCAATCAACTCCCGCCATTCCCCACACCCCAAATGGATCATGATGATCCTGATGATGATGGCTCAATGACATAGCGATAATAATATGATGAATATCTATTACAGGATCAATCGATTCATTGACTACACGTATTGTTCCGGATTTATTACAATCACCACGTTTATACTGGTAGGAACCTCCTGGTTACACCATCACACAGGGATTATTGTGTCCGTCGTGCATCCAAAAATGGGAGGGGTGGGGCTGGGTGGAGAGGGAGGTGGGGAGGGCTGGGTGGGGAGGGTGGGAGGGGCTGGGTGGAGAGGGGAGGGCTGGTCACCCCGTGGTGCCCTTATAAAACTCAACATTTAACCTACTCACGCCGGCTTGTGCCCGCCCTCAGAGTCACCACGCCGCCGTTGACCCTGGCCATTGACCGAGCAACCAACGTTCCTACCAGCTCCCTCCGCATGACGATGTGTTATAACGACGAAACATTTTGTAGATTTAACGGTGAACGAAGTCAGCTCGGGGTGGGAGCGGTGGCGCAACGGTTAGCGTGCTGCGCTTCGAACCCCGCCGTTCCGAATTCAATTCCCGGTCACGGCTAACATCAGTGGCGAGATTATATTAGAACCGGTCCCGCATACCCCCCCCCCCCCCGCTCACCTGCCTTCCACCCCAGTGTGCTGAAGTATGGTTAAAACAACTTCCATAGGAAGGCCGTTATGGAGCACTGGATTGCCAAAGGTGTTGAACATTCTTGATGTGAAGCTTTCGTGACTGCAGGAAACCATGAGGATTGCTCACCTGATGAGGATTGCTTGTGTTGCGATTGAAACATCGTGATTTTTTTTATTTTATTTTATTTCTACCTGCGTGACTTTACCGAAAGAACCAAAGAGTATGTGTTGTACATTGTGATTTAAAGTGATGCGCTCCACTGTTTTGTGCTGACATCTTTGTGCCAGATTGCAGCGTGCATCGGTGCGCGACTTTGGCGTTCGGAACTCGGCCCTGTACACAGACGCTGTCGAGATTATTTTCATTCATTCGTTTGTTTGCGAGCGCCGACGTGACCACGTGGTCTGTTGCGTAACGTGGTCCACCCGTCCACACTCAACAATTCGTGGCCTCAATGGGCTCTAAGCGGTGCGAAAATGAAGCCGACCGAACCAGGAGGGATGAATTATTCTAATCAAGAAAG
This sequence comes from Lethenteron camtschaticum, assembly GCA_018977245.1. NCBI lineage: Eukaryota > Metazoa > Chordata > Hyperoartia > Petromyzontiformes > Petromyzontidae > Lethenteron > Lethenteron camtschaticum. The sequence continues at coordinate 8,675,105 of MU249612.1, read as the reverse complement.
TTAATCGATAGTTTTTTTTTGTTTTGCTATCGGTTCGTTATATTGGGGCGAGTGTTATGCGTGTGTGTATGTTGAACTTCTTTCGCGCCGTACGTTGCTAATCGGAGGGGGGTGGAAGGACAGTCAACAAAACTGCACGCAAAAAGCAGTTCTAGAGAAACGAGTTTGTCGATCTAGATTTCGATTTAAAGCTTTCGTGACTGCAGGGATTCATATTCTTGGTTCTTTCGGTAAAGTACCGTAGGACGCTGTCTTCCCGACAGCTCTGTTCTTCACCTGAGGACGGCTGCTTGCGTTGTGGCCGAAACGTCGTAAGAATTTTTATTATGTTTTATTTTTATTATTTTATTATTTCCCTTCTACGTGACTTTACCGAAAGAACCAAGAATATAGATTCTAGACGATGCTTTAGAAGTGCATTACAGCTCCTAGTGACTTCCCGATATCGGAAGAAAGAGTCATTGGCTTCCTTTCGGTTGGTGTTCATGCAACACTCGACGCATTTTAACTCCGCGCGTCAAGACGTCCCCGCGTTGACCGACTCCGTCGCGAATGACCGGTGCGTGCGCGTGGATGTGAAAATGTCGATTGGCGTTAATATTCATATTAGTTCAATCTTATCGGCGCCTTGCAGCATTCCAGCTGCACCCTGTGCGATAATAATACGCGCGCGGCTTGAGGGAATAAATAACCAGGCCTCCGGAGGAGTGGGCACGTGGGTGGAATCCCATTGCCTCCTCTCACTTCTTCGTGAATGTGGCACATCGCGTGGCATCTTAGGGGCTCATCTTCTTGGTTCTTTCGGTAAAGTCACGTAGAAGTGAAATGATAAANAATAATGAAATATAATAAATAATTCTCACGACGTTTCGGCCACAACGCAAGCAGCCGTCCTCAGGTGAAGAACAGGTCTGTCGGGAAAACAGACCTGTTCTTCACCTGAGGAAATGACGCTGTCTTCCAGACAGACCTGTTCTTCACCCGAGGACGGCTGCTTGCGTTGTGGCCGAAACGTCGTGAGAATTATTTNATTATGTTTTATTATTATTTTATTATTTCCCTTCTACGTGACTTTACCGAAAGAACCAAGAAGAAGGAAGCGGTAGGCTGAGTTAAATTCCCGATTAGGGGGGGGGGGGCGCCTTGATCTTCCTGGAGAAGAAAGGAGGCAGGGTCGGGTGACACGCATCTCAGCACACGGCAGATGCCTGAGCAGCGCGACTCACGACCTCCTCTTGATACCAAGATCCAGGATGTCGTGTCTATGCGCCGCTTCTCGGTGGCAGCCCCAACAGTCTGGAACGATATCCCTCTGCACATTCGCAGCATCACCTCAATCGCCTCCTTCAAGAGACACTTAAAAACTCACCTCTACAACCACGTGCTTTTGAGCGACTCTGAGCTTGGCTCTGAGTTGCGGCCACTACGTCTGTAAATTTGCGCGCGTTATAAATTGAACTATTATTATTATTATCATCTGTGGAGCCGCTGTCGGAAAACCACCGGGTGCGGGCAGACTCGAAAGAGTCGAGCTCCATCTCTGAAACACAACTCGGTCAGTCGACGGGAGCGACGCCTCTTCATTGGCGCGAGGGATTATGACTAATCTTCTAGCAATTACCGTAGCCAAGGTACAATTAGCTTCGCGGGCGAGCGGCGGGGAGGGGGTGGCATTACGCAGACGAGGAGGGGACGGATGATAAGGAGGAGGAGGAGGAGGAGAGGGGGAGGAGGAAGTGAGGAGGAGGAAGGATGTCGTTTGGGCTGCGCGAGTGGCGTCTGTTCCAGGAGAGTAAATTAATTTGCGCAAACAGTCAGCGCAAATGAAGGACGCGTTACATCGCCGCATGCAATTATGCAATTGCGTAATTACGTTAATTGGCATTTCCGTAGGCTGATTGATTTTTTTTGTCATTTCCCCCTCCAGCCTTTGTTGTTTATTCATAAGATGTGCTGCTGCTGTTAGTGCAATGACAGTAGGTCCGTGTGTGTAGATGTCGCAGTGATGAGTTAAAATGCTGTTGATTTTTTTCTCCGATGGTGTAGTGTTGCATATCCATTCACGACTGTTGACAATTATAGGCAATTTGTTTCGCAAGTCTTAATGGGATTTATTTTCAGCCACCGGTCAAAATAAAAAAACATACGCATGATTTGACTGCATCGTCACTTTATTTACGAAGCGGTGAAATTCCGATCACAGCAACAATACTACTGTAACAAAATATTTACACTTATGAGACGCCTTTCACAACAGGTTTCATAGCGTTGCAGGCTGTTGGGATGAAAATATTGAAACAACAACCAGAGTCAAATACAATAATCACGAACATCACGATGGGGAATTGGTCCAAGCGAGCTTGACACCGCTGATGAGGCACCGAATGTCGAAACCGGTTCAGAATTAGTTTTTGTTTGCGCTGAACCGATGCTGCTGTAATGTATTGGGGCCGTCCATAAATGACGTCACGGGGGGTCAGACATTTGTGACGATGTGTGACGAGGGGGGGGTTTGAGAAATGTGACGTCACATCAAAATGCGCAACTTTAAATAAATATTGACAACACGTTATACGTAATTAAATAGACGTTTTAATAAATGTTTTCTCCTACAACATCAGAGTTGCAGGGCCACATTAAATACGCACTACAATGACAATAGTTTAAAGCGATTTGAAGCATGTTTTTTTTCAAAATGGAAATATGGTTTTGGGGGGGGCAGAACTGTGTGACGTCATATTTGAGGGGGGGGTCTGACTTTTGTAACACCGTGTGACGACGGGGAGGGGGAGGCGTCAAAAATCGTCCAAAATCGCGTGACGTCATTTATGGACGGCCCTTTACCCGGTGGGGCCGAGCTCTGCGCGTGACTCCAGTGGCTCGCGGGGCAAATTGCGCTCAGCCCCAAGTGCCACGATCTGCTCCAGCCACCCAACCACATCAACTCCGCAAACTCCTTCTGACCGTGGTGCCTGCGCGAGCATTGTCCACCCCTCTCCCCACTACCCCCAATGCCCCACCCCTCCACTCCACTCCACCTACCCGCCCCCCCCCCNATTAGTTCAAGTTCATGTATTAGGTGTAGCCTTGTGAGCCATTCGGCTCTTGAATCGGGTGCAACCGCAACAAACAAAAAACAAAAACGTGAACAAAAAACATCTTAAAGTGAATATGTGACTAAGTGCAAACAGAAAATCCAAGAAAAGACAGCAAAATATTGCAGAAAAAATCACCGTACACCAACGCTGTGTGAAAAAATCCCAGTGGGATGCAAGTCAAACAACAACAACAACCACAAGACAACTTAGATTAAGGCAATCAGTCTAACGCTGTACTACATGCACATTTTTTTCTGCCTCCTCCCTCTCTCCGCCCCCCGCCCCTCTCTCTCTATTTAAGGCCTGGTCACAGAGACGATCTCTCTCTCTTTGTGCCGATACGTGTTCTCTCTCTGTGTATCTTTGTGATATCTGTCTGCTTATATGTCTGTCTATAGTGTTCTGGTTATATTTTTGTTGCTATTTCTTTTATACCTGATGATGATTGCTTGTGTTGCAATCGAAACGTCGTAGTATGCTATTATTTAATCTATTATTTTATCTTTATACGTGACTTTACCGAAAGAACCAAAGAATAAAACATGGCTAAACCAATACACTTTTCGAAATCACAAAATAAAGCTATGAAAGCAATAAAAAGCAATCATAGGAACTGTGACGGAATGTTCACAATAAATGGCATAAACATCATGTACCACCAAAATTAATGGTGCTGGGAGGAATGTGTGCGAGATGGGGATTGTGCGAAATTAGTTTCCCAGAGCTCATCCTCCGAAGCGAATCTCTGCTGCTCGCGAAGGATGATGCTTGACCCGCTCTTCCACCACGTAAGCCAGAGAACGTCTCGTGAAGAGGTCGAACTACCCCGCGCTTTGCCCGCGCACGCGATCTGCTCCGATGGACGCAACGGGTCTCTCCACTCGGCATCGTTCGCTCCTCTTGTGTTGCCCGACGGAAGTGGACTCACCGCCATCCACGTGGGTGGAGGAGCGAATGTTGCGTAATGATGCCCCCCCCCGGGGTGCTATCCGAGATATCCAGGTGATGTCCCAACACGCGTGTGTTCTGGCGTCTGTCCCGTGGGAGATGGGGGTAGTTGGAGCTGGACATGACCCCTGGTGGTGAGGGTTGAACAAAGCGAGCAGTGGCGGCGGTGCCGTGCGGTATGTGTGTGTTGAACTTCTTTCGCACCGTACGTAGCCAACCGTGCTCATCGGAGGTGCAGGGGAAGGACAACACAAAAAGTGGTTTTAAAGAAACGAGTTTTCAATCCAGAAGTTGTAAAAGTTTGCATCGCTCCCAGCAGCGCATCTGAACGCGCGTTACGCGGTGTTCGATGGTTAGCTCAAAACCGCCACCGCCGCCGCTGCTGCTGCAAGGATGCCAGAGTTCGCGTGCTGATGATTTAATCCTCCTTGACGAGATGAGCCAAGGAGGCTACTAACGTGGTCCATTCGCGGCATGCCCCTGGCCGCCCCTTCCCGACTCGCGACATCGCGTGCGTCCCTCCAACACGAACGGCCACGTTCATTCTTTAACACGCGGCTCGGTTGATTTGTGGAGCTGTGCTCACCGATTCATCTCGGTCGCTCGGTTTAAGCTCCACCTGTCGATCTTTCATCGCTGACGGCATGGCCGCTGTTGCTGCGTCCGGATGTGCCGCCCGGAAGCCATCCGTGTCGAGGACTCGTTAATTCGGATTGACTCTCTCCTCCCATCCCGGCTGGTGAATTATCATATTGCTAGGACAGAATAATTGAGGATTTGCATGTATTAGCTGTTGAAATGCCGCGGCATCTCGAAGGGTCTTAAAGAGCAACATCATGGAAATACAAATAAGCACACAACCACCTCCACCACAACCACAACCACCACAACCAACTTGAACCATCTTCACCATCCCCACACTCCACACAATCACCACCACAACCATCACCACCACCACCACAACCAACTTGAACCATCTTCACCATCCCCACACTCCACACAACCACCACCAACACCACCACCACAACCACGACAACCAAACTGAACCCTCTTCAACATCACCACACTCCACACAATCACCACCACCACCACAACCGACCTGAACAATCTTTACCATCCCCACACTGCACACACCCACCACCACCACAACCAACCTGAGCCATCTTCACTATCCCCACACTGCACACAATCACCACAACCACCACAACCACCACAACCACCACCAACTAACCTGAACCATCTTCACCATCCCCACACTCCAAACAATCACCACCACCACCACCAACCCACACCACCACCATCCCCACACTCTACACAATCACCACCACCAACCCACACCACCACCATCCCACACTCTACACAATCACCACCACCAACCCACACCACCACCATCCCACACTCTACACAATCACCACCACCAACCACATCACCACCATCCCCACACTCCACACATTCACCACCACCACCACCATCAACCACCAACCCACACCACTATCATCCCAACAAAAAGACACAGATCCACCGTATAGCCTTAACTGACTATTGGGACAAGGCCGTGACGGTTTCACGAGTGCACGCTACCGGAACTTGTCCTTACATCCTGTGAAAGCTACACGGGGGACCTTTGGCTGTCTTGTGACTCCTTGCCCGGGGAGGGGGTTGGGGGGGTGTGAGCTTGCCCATGGAATCTGCCCAATAGTCTTCGATTCTCCCGGGACTCATTCCTGCTGCACGAATTGGCAATTTGAGCTCCGGCCGCGCTGCGAAGGGCTTCTGCGAAGCGTTGCTCCGAATTTGACGTGGCCCAATAAAAATAATATAAATTCGAGATAAAAGAAAACACACACACACACACACGCGCAGAAATGTTCAAATATGAGTCATTCCCCCTGAGACACCTCGGCATGGATAGAAGGCGGAGGTAAAGGCGCGGCCCTGCAAATTACTCACTCACGCCACCGCAGGTGGAAGGGCCCCGCGACCAGAAGGTCACCGGGGATCTTTAACGTCAACTGCCGCACGGTGATGGGCTAATACCACACCGCATGAATAACCAGGGTGGCCCACCGGATCAGAACCGCGAGCCTCCCTATCTCCCCCCCCTCCCCCGTATCCCCAACCTTGCAACAAGCGGCGGAGATAAGATGTCATCTCACTCGCCTGATATGCAGAAATTCGTGGGTTCGATCTCGGACCCTGACGATGCCTGTTGTTGTTGTATATTTGAAGTCCACGAGTTTTCTCTCTTTCTCTCTATTTCTCTCTCTCTCCGTGATGGTAGTCGCCTGGATCGTTCTCCGGATTCCTCCGATCCTGCACGTTTAGAAACAACACGCGCACTCAGATTGTTTGGCTGCAACTATAAACTCCCACGGGTGAATGGGGTGATGCTGCTGATGATGGTGGTGGTGGTGATATCAGCCACTGCGATGACAAGCTATACGACGCAATTGAAATGCAAGTGGCTGGACCGGCCACTGAACTGCACGGAGGAGATTTCGTTTATACTAGCTTACGAAAAGAGTGGGGTTCTGTACTGTTACATTTTCTATACATTTAGAAACATGCCTTTAGATTATTCGGATTATTTGGCTGCTATAAGTTTCCACGTGATGGGCCACTTCGGTGAGCTGTCATTTGTGGCCAGGTCGCCTCTGAACAAGAGCTGATATCTTCTTGGTTCTTTCGGTAAAGTCACGTAGAAGGGAAGTCATAAAATAATAAAAATAAAACATAATAAAATAATTCTTCCTGAGGACGGCTGCTTGCGTTGTGGCCAAAACGTCCGAAACGTCGTGAGAATTATTTTATTATGTTTATTATGTCCAATTTATTTATTTATTTTATTTCATTACTTCCCTTCTACGTGACTTTACCGAAATAACCAAGAAGACGAATCACTGCAGTCACGAAAGCTTTAAATCGAAATTTAAGAGCTGATATCTCTGCCCGGTACAGATAGTAACAGCTCGTCATCCACAGCGTTCCCGCCTGTGCGTTCTACACAGAACCCCATATGGACCCACGTCAGTGTGGGTGGGGGGAATAGATGTGCAGTCCAACTTTGAAGGCGCGTTCGTGCTTTTCATGACATGGCGTCGGGATAACTCTGTGATAGCGATCCCCACCCCCCCGCTGTTCTCCTCCCCCCACCCCTCTAGCCCCCCCNAGCCCCCACCTCCCTAACCCCCCCCCCCNAGCCCCCACCTGCCGCGTCCCGTTAAATGTGAAATCTCGCTTCACACGAGGCCACAGGGAGGTCACTCCCCGTGTCCATTTTCGCTTTGACCCTGAAGTCGAAATGTGTCCAATATCGGTGGCACGGTGATAAATAATAACGCAGACAATAACACTAACAACAACAATAAAACAGACACACACACACGCTGGGTGGATCGAGCGTTGGACAGACAAAGAATCAGAATTTTTATATTCTTGAAATCTGAATCTTTATTTAGACTGGGAGAATAATCCGATGAACTTTAAAGATCTTTGTCGCGTGTGACAACGACAAACAACACAACAACAACAACAACACGGGCAAGAGTGCGAAACTGAAAGAGAAAAAGCCAAGCAAGTCACCAAATAGAAATAAATGTTAATATATCAATTATATAAGTCCGAACTATCAAGGTTGGGGCAAGACAACATAAACCACAACAACAAAGCGCAGCAAATTAATATTGAACTATCGATACACAGATTAAAGGATCGAAGGGCTGCAACTAGCTATCAATGCCTCGATGTAAACAAAGACAAAGATCCCCCATCCCCAGTATAACCTGTAACAGACTGTTGGGGCAAGTGCTGCTAGCGAGCACCTATGAAGGCCGGCACGGCACACGAGAGAATGTGAGAGGCCAGCAAAACGCCCGGCCGCCTTTGTCTCCCCAGTGGCGACGATTTTTGTTACACACTCCACCGGGTACTCATTTGAGGCTGAGTCGACCTAGTGGAGGCCCAGGACCGGCACACAGACACACACGCCGCTGCCACAATGGGCTCACACGGGCACCACACTCGACTCGCCATGCAAGAGGCCTCCGGTTAAACACGGTCTCTCGGCGCAGGCAGTTGAGACGATGGGCAGCGAGTGTCTATTACACTGGTCAACAAACAAAAAACATGTTTTTCTGGCCTGGACTTTTGCAGCTGTTTTAGACTAATTTCAGGGTGCTGATTCCAAATCTGATCTCAGATTTGCTCTATCACATCTCATTTTTATGCTATCGGCATACCCCATTTTCATTGATTTTACCCAAAATTAACTCTGTCACTTATGATTGCAAGTTGTTGCGAGTCAGTGACTGCTTTAGTGTTAAAATAGGGTGCTGTATTTTTAGGATAGTGTGTTAATAATATCATTTTATGTAGACATCCACATTTATTTAATATGTTTCTTCTGCAGTTTTTATTGAAAATGCAATATCTGATATCTCAAAAACCTGATGTGATAGACAAAAACAGATTTGGAATCAGCACCCCAAAATTAATTCTAGATTTGAAGCTTTCGTGACTGCAAGTATTCATATTCTTAGGTTTTTTCGGTAAAGTCGCGTAGGTAAAAAATCAAAATTAATAAAAATAAAATTAAAATAACATAAAAATCACGACGTGATTTTATTTTATTTTTATTTTACTTTTATTAATTTAGATTTTTTACCTACGTGACTTTACCGAAAAAACCTAAGAATACCCCAAAATTACCTTAAAACCAGAAAAAGTATGTTGACCAGTGAAATCGATGCCACAACGACGCCGTTTTTTTTGTTAAATGGGTGCAGATTGTGTGTGGTGGGGTAAAGTGTGGGTACAGGGGTTGCCAGCTCTCCCCACCTCCCCACCCCAACTCGAGACCAAACACCGGGACGTAGTTCTCAGCCAGGACTGGGTCTGGAATCAGAACTGTGCCACAACCTCCTCGACTGCAGTTCAGCGCCAGCAACACCGCTCACTTGCATCCCACTGGGATTTTGCACACAGCGTTGGTGTACGGTGCTTTTTCTGCAATATTTGCTCTTTTTTCTTGGATTTTCTGTTTGCACTGTCACATATTCACTTTAAGATGTTTTCTTGTTCATGTTTTTGTTTTTTGTTTGTTGCGGTTGCACCCGATTCAAGAGCCGAATGGCTCACATGGCTATACCTAATCAATGAACTTGAACACCGCTCACCAGATCTCGGTACGCAGTCACTGCCTGCCAACACGACACAAACACGTGGCTCTCAACCCGCCTCTACTGAGACACGTGGCCACTTGGATGAGGGGCGGGCGAAGGGGGGGGGGTGCTTACGCCAGCGGTGACCTGAGCGAGCAATTGCGGGGCAGCGCCTTTGACTGAGTAAGAGAGCTGTTTTTCGGAGAGGGGGCGATTTGGGGGGCGTGATGACCTGGCCTCTAAGGAGTTCCAAGTGAAATTTCGATTTAAAGCTTTCGTCACTGCATGGATTCATATTCTTGGTTCTTTCGGTAAAGTCAAGTAGGAGAGAAATAAATAATAAAAATATAACATGATAAGATGAAATTCTCATCACATATCTCTGTCCTTGTATAATGTGAGAATGTTATCTTATTATGTTTTCGATTTAAAGCTTTCGTGACTGCAGGGATTCATCTTCTTGGTTCTTTGGGTAAAGTCACGTAGAAGGGAAATAATAAAATAATAACAATAAAACATAATAAAATAATTCTCGACAGACCTGTTCTTCACCTGAGGACGGCTGCTTGCGTTGTGGCCGAAACGTCGTGAGAATTATTTTATTATGTTTTAATGTTATTATTTTATTATTTCCCTTCTACGTGACTTTACCGAAAGAACCAAGAAGATTATTACGTTTTATTTTTATTATATAATATTTCCCTTCTACGTGACTTTACCGAATGAACCAAGGATATGAATCCAAGTGACTCTGCCAATTCACGGCGTAGCGCGGGCACTTGAGCGTGAGAGAGGAGCGAGCGAGCTACAGAAGCGAGTTAATCTGCTTCTGCTGCTGCTGCTAAATCTGTGAATGGGGCGAAAACAACAAACTCCGGATCCTCCAGATCAGGGAGCCGGGTTTTGCGGAACGCCGTGTTGAGCGGAGCGGCTTTGGGCTATTCACGCCGTCTGTTGAAATATCGGCAGTCATTAAATGCACTTTTGCACGATGCGCTTATATACTAGATGTTTCAATGAGTCTTGCTTATGTGTCCTATACTTTGCACGGCTATCGTGTTATTGCACTCGTTGTTCTTGTCACTTTCTGACCCGCCCCTACAGGACATCTGTGAAAAAAAAGCTTTCTAGCTTATCGGATGCCTGCAGTATAAAACATTTATTCTGATCCCTGTTTGGTTTACGTGATACACCTTACTAATTGGCCGTGTCGGGTGGTGGCGGGTTTAACGACACATTTATATGTGGTGTGGTGCGCGATGCCACACGGCCAACACAGTGGACGATTATCTTGAACCGGTCCTGGGCCTCCCCTAGGTCGCCTCAGCCTCAAATGAGTATCTGGTGCGTTGCGTAAACATCAGCACTAGGGAGACAAAGTCGGCCGGTTGTGGTGTTAGCCACACGCCCCTCGTGTGCCGTGCGGGCCTTCATAGGTGCTACTCGCTAACAGTACTTGCCCCAACAATTTTGAAGGCTATACAGGGGATCTCTGTCCTTGTTTAATCCACGTGCTACTCTCTAGAGGTCTCTGGTCTCTTCTTTGCTCGTGTCGATATGTTAGAACCATTTATACAATGTACTCCAATATCTCATCTAGGATTTTACACAGCGCTTTTGTCAAGGAGCTTGAACAAGAATTATACTGGTAGGAACCTCCTGGTTACACCAGCCCACAGGGGATTATTGTGTCCGTCCGTCCGTCGAGGGGCTGGGTGGGGAGGGAGGGGCTGGGTGGGGAGGGGAGGGAGGGTGGGAGGGGCTGGGTGGGAGGGTGTGGAGGGGCTGGGTGGGAGGGGCTGGGTGGGAGGGTGGGGCTGGGTGGGGGTGGAGGGGTGGGCTGGGTGGGGAGGGGCTGGTCACCCCGTGGTGCCCTTATAAAATTCAACGTTTAACCTACTCACGCCGACTTGTGCCCGCCCTCACAGTCGGGCATATTTGCGGAATACACCACGCCGCCGTTGACCCTGGCCATTGACCGAGCAACCCAACGTTCCTACCATGCAAACATGACTCCTTGTAAAAAGGTGTCAGTTTTGTTGCCAGATAGAAGGGTAAAAAACCAATTATCATATTTTTACTGGCAAATGAGGTTCCCATAGTGTAGATACTTGCCCCGAGCTCTCATACTCTGATGGTGCATTGTCTTTGAGTTGTGCGCCTTTTGGCGTCATCTGGTCCAACCCATGTGAGACTAGGCTCTAAGGAAAGCTGTCTCGGGTGTGGACCAATCAACTTCAAGGACAGTGCACATTATCAGAGTTATGTTTTTTGTTTGCATTATGGCTGCAGGTATTGTGGTCTATGCAAACATGACTCCTCGTAAAAAAGTGTCAGTTTTGTTGCCAGATAGAAGGGTAAAGAACCAATTATCATGGGTTTTTGTTGTTGACCAGTGGTATTGTTGGGGACGCTGCTGCTCTGAATGTGGATGCACAGGCACAAATGACAAACACATTCTCGACATTCGTCAATAACAGCGCTCTGCGTGTACGTGATATTAAAATATAAATATATAAATAAGGCGACGTGTCGGGCAATGGATCTTCTCAGTAACATAACCAGACAGGTCAGAGATATATTAAGAGCTGGAGACTGTACTTTACAACAATGACATTTTATTCAATCTTTCCTTTATCGACCGGTTATTAAATTGCTCAATTGGCATGCTAATATTGACAGGAGACAAAAAAACCCCATCAATAATCAACAGTACTTACTGCAAAATTAACGAATTCGTGTTGAAAGTCATGTTGCAATAGTGGCCGCGCACACTGCATTGTGGGAAGATTGTTCTTTTGAGGAGCAGGCAGTGCCAGATGATCCTCGTAGCACAAGTAGCTACAAATGTAACTACGGGCCCCGCACTTTCAAGACCCAGGGCTAAATGCTTTCAAGCTATCAATTCCGGTTCAGTGATACTGCACTTGCTCTATTACTATAGTACTATACCGCCTTCAACTTTTAAGAACGACTGGGTGTTTAAGTTAGCGATTTGTCGTATTATCTGGCTGTATAGCAAATGAAAAAATACAATTAATTTACTAGGCAAGTTAAAATATATATATATATCTACGTGACTTTATCGAAAGAACCAAAGAATGGATGATGTACCGCTACTGGCCATGCCACTGCTATGCTACTGTTAACATCCGCGTATACAGCTGTGCTACTGTTCGGCACCATGTCCGACGTTTTGCTCCACTTCTGACAATATCTTCTTCAGGAGCTGAACATTCAATTGCAAAAAAACCCATACACAGTGACCATAAAAGGTTCTCACTCGCAGCACTTTATTTTATAGCATGCAAGCCTTAAAAGGCACACAGTTGTTACCAACAGCCCTTGTGCCAACCCTGTGTACGATGTGGGTGTCGGCTCTTTGTATTTTCTGTGTGTTTGTTGGGTGGCATCCAGTTCCGAATTGGAGTTAACGTCAGGGATCAGGAACTCACGGCTCGAGCCTGGATACATTCCACACAGCCCGCAATTTCATTCCACACAACTCGTGATTTAATTCCACACAGCCCGTGACTTCATTCCATACGGCCCGTGACTTCATTCCACACAACTCGTGATTTCATTCCACACAACTCGTGACTTCATTCCACACGGCTCACTGATTCATTCCCCACGGACTACGAATTCATTCTCCACGGCCCAACGACTTCATTCCACACAACTCGTGACTTCATTCAACACGGCCCACGACTTCATTCAACACAGCTCACGGATTCATTCCCCACGGACCACGAATTCATCCACACGGCCCGCGACTTCATGCCTACAGGCCGCAGCCACATGAGGCCTACCCTTGTAAAACAGCCCACAGATGAGATGCTACCACTCATCGGGTGCTCGAGCGGACTTCAGCAACACTCCGGTTTACGTTGGGGATGCGTTCCTGAAAGGTGCGACGACGAATATCGAAACGACGTAAAATCGAAGCGATGTACACAGGGTACATCTTCTTGGTTCTTTCGGTAAAGTCACGTAGAATGGAAATAATAAAACAATAAAAATTTAACATAATAAAATAATTCTCACGACGTTTCGGCCACAACGCAAGCAGCCGTCCTCAGGTGAAGACCAGGTCTGTCGAGAAGACAAAGTCTGAATGACTTCAGACACAGAGAATTATTTTATTATTTTATTATTATTTTATTACTTCCATTCTACGTGACTTTACCGAAAGAACCAAGAAGATGAATCCCTGCAGTCACGAAAGCTTTAAATCGAAGCGATGTACAGGGTAGTAGTAGTAGTAGCGGGTGGTGGTGGAGGCGACGGCTGTGACAGGCGACGTATAACGAGAACGAACGGTCGGACGACGATGCCGTCAGCGACGTAAGTGCAGGGCTTGAGGCGACGGCAAATCACGTGGTGGTATTAATAGATCGGCGACGTAGTTGCGAAACGACTTGCAAATCCAGAGGTTCTTCCGCCTCTGTACACCCAGAGGTTCTAAAATTGACACGCGACAAGTTGGTCTATCCGCAGGATGCGTGCAGTCGGGTAAATTGGGTTCATCTTCTTGGTTCTTTCGGTAAAGTCACGTAGAAGGGAAGTAATAAATAATACAAATAAACATAATAAAATTATTCTCACGACGTTTCGGCCACAACGCAAGCAGCCGTCCTCAGGTGAAGACCAGGTCTGTCGGGAGACAGCGTCTGAATGAAACACCACCACGCTTGGAGCGTATATTTAAGCTGGGTTGGAGGGGAAGGGCGCCTTGACAAAATAATTTGCATATCAAGATGACTTTAGCATATTTATGGGAAATGCAGGTTTGTGATTAGTACTACTTGTGAAATGCGTATGAGGTGTGCGGGGTTTCAAAGTCATATTATGCCCGTGCATTATGCAGGATTAGCAGCATCAAGGGAGGGGATGGGGTAGCATTAATAAAGGGAAGGAATGTTACTTTACCGAAAGAACCAAGAAGATGAATCCCTGCAGTCACGAAAGCTTTAAATCGAAATAAATTGTCGTTGTTCCTACCTCTGCCAAGACGTCCGGCGTGGAAGAGTAGGCCAAAGCATCATCGATAAAGGGCGTCTAGAGCTCCCTCTGGAGGTCTTTCCGCCAGCAGTGGCAGAGGCAAGCTTTGCAGGGCTGCCCCTTTGATATTTTTCGACGAGGGTAGAGAAGCCCCCCACACACACTTCGCCCCCCCCGCCTCATTGTGTGAGCTCATCCGTTCATTGACTTGCGTAACCGAGTCTGCGATTTAAAAACTCGCACGGTCGCCATGGAGACAAACACGCGAGTTCTTAGTTGCGATTTTTTTTCCCGTCTCTCTCTCATGTCATCTCCTTCTCATGATGAAAGTGATTGGCTCGTTATTTTAAACTGCAATCGGCATTCCTGGCACAGCATTCCCCGTTGATGGGGTGGGGGGGCCCTCGTTTCCGTCTCGAACATTCCATGAAACTCGGTCGGGAATTGTGTTCGCCGGTGGTAGGAATTGATTTGTACCCGACGTCTGGCAACGGTTGTTGTGGGTAAATGCCGGAAAAATGATTGGCAACACGCTCGGCTGAATGACGAGCGTCGCCTGGGTCTGCTCCACGGGCGAAAAGGTGGCAATACTTCTGCCCACTCACTCACCCACTCACTCACCCACTCAATCACGCACTCACTCAATCACTCACTCAATCAGACACTCACTCAATTACTCAACCACTCACTCAATCACTCACTCAATAAACCACTCACTCAATCACTCAACCACTCACTCACGCACTCACTCAATCACTCACCCACTCACTCAATCACTCACCCACTCAATCAGACACTCACTCAATCACTCACCTCTCAATAACCCATTCACTCAATCACTCAATCACTCACTCATCAACTAACTCACTAATCCACTCACTCAATCACTCACCCACTCAATAACCCACTCACTCACTCAATCACTCACTCATCAACTAACTCACTAATCCACTCACTCAATCACTCACCCACTCAATAACCCACTCACTCACTCAATCACTCACTCATCAACTAACTCACTAATCCACTCACTCAATCACTCACCCACTCAATAACCCACTCACTCAATCACTCAACCACTCACTCATCAACTAACTCACTAATCCGCTCACTCAATCACTCACCCCTCAATAACCCACTCACTCAATCACTCACCCTCTCAATCACCCACTCACTCAATCACTCACCCAATCAATAACCCACTCACTCAATCACTCACCCTCTCAATCACCCACTCACTCAATCACTCACCCACTCAATAACCCACTCAATCACTCACCCACCTCTCAATCACCCACTCACTCAATCACTCACCCACTCACTCACTCACTCACTCACTCAATCACTCACCCACTCACTCACTCACCCACTCAATACACCACTCAATCACTCACCCTCTCAATCACGCACTCACTCAATCACTCAATAACCCACTCACTCAATCACTCAACCACTCACTCATCAACTAACTCACTCACTCACTCATCCACTCACTCACTCATCCACTCACTCAATCACTCACCCCTCAATAACCCACTCACTCAATCACTCACCCCCTCAATCATCCACTCACTCAATCACTCTATAACCCACTCACTCACTCACCCCCTCAATAACCCACTCACTCAATCACTCACCCCCTCAATCATCCACTCACTCACACCCTCAATCATCCACTCACTCAATCACTCAACCACTCACTCATCAACTAACTCACTAATCCACTCACTCAATCACTCACCCCCTCAATCATCCACTCACTCAATCACTCAACCACTCACTCATCCACTCACTGACCCATTCACTCATTCAATCACCCACTCGTTCATTCATTCACTCATAAAATTACCAAGCCACTCACGAACTAATCCACCCATCCACTCACACAATCACCCACTCACTCGCTTACGCACCCACTCTCTCGTCCACCCACTCACCCACTCGTCCATTCATTCACTCATTCAATTGCCAAGCCACTCAGTAACTCATCCACCCATTAACACACTGACTTACTCACCCATTGACCCACTCATTAATTCAGCCACTCACCCACTGACCAGGGTTTCCACCTGTACGGCAATTGAACCTCATGGCGTGACCCCGGGGTCCCATAAGCCCCCGCCAGCTCTCGTATAAACTGCGTTGCGACGTCATTGTACGTCTGTTGAAGGTGAACGACACGGTAATCTATTCCTCTCGACGAGCTCTACACGACGCGCTAATCAAAATTTAAAAGTTTTGTTTCTTCTGCGAATTCGTCCTCGCCGCTGCGCTTGGACGACACGACAACAGAACGATCTGCGCCAGGCGGGTGCGGCGTTTGTGTGCGCGGTGGGACGGAGTCGCCAAAAATAAAATGTATTAATTACGACTTTGACTTCCGTTTATTCGGAACCCCGGGGTCCCGCCGTAAGCTTCAATTGGCGTCTGTGTTCGGGCGGTTGCAGATTTGTACCGAGATAGGCTACCGATGGCGTTGCGTAGAACTTCATCACAAGAAACCAAGGCGCTCTTCCCCTCCAACCCAGCTTAAATATACGCTCCAAGCTTGGTGGTGTTTCATTCAGACGCTGTCTTTCCGACAGACTGTTCTTCACCTGAGGACGGCTGCTTGCGTTGTGGCCGAAACGTCGTGAGAATTATTTTATTATGTTTATTTTTATTATTTTATTATTTCCCTTCTACGTGACTTTACCGAAAGAACCAATAAAAGAAACCCACTGCTGACTGAGCAATAATATGTCTTGGTTTGGTCTGCAGCGGAAACGTATCGACCGCTATCCCAGCTGATCATTTTCGACACCGCTCTCAATTACAGGGCACCGAGGGAGGCCTTGAAACGCGTTGCGCGGAGCTCACACCTCGGATGCAAGATAACGACGCTTCAGATGTCGGCTCTGAGCAGATGCGGTGCTGGGTGGACTGCTGCCTGCAGAGGTGACGACAGCTTGAAGGACGGCTTCATCCAGCAGCGGATTGAGCATGGTCGATGATGACTCAACACGAGGGCCGTTCACCACGCGCGAGAGAGAGAGATAGAGAGGAGATACGATAAATAATAATATTTCGATTTAAAGCTTTCGTGACTGCAGGGATTCATATTCTTGGTTCTTTCGGTGAAGTCATGTAGAAGGTAAAAAAAAATGTAACATAATAAAATAATCTTCACGACGTTTCGGCCACAACGCAAGCAATCGTCATCAGGTGTGAAAACCACAGCAAAAACCAAGAATAATAATATTGCAAATATTACATAGAGAACAGAGGGGAACATAGACATGGAGTAGAGAGAGAGGGGGTAGAGAGAGATGGGGGGGTAGAGAGAGGGGTAGAGAGAGGGGGGTTAGAGAGAGAGGGGGTAGAGAGAGAGGGGGTAGAGAGAGAGGGGTAGAGAGAGGCGGATAGAGAGAGGGGTAGAGAGAGGGGTAGAGAGAGGAGGTAGAGAGAGAGGGGNTAGAGAGAGAGGGGGAGAGAGAGANGGGTAGAAAGAGAGGGGGTAAAGAGAGGGGNTAGAAAGAGAGGGGGGTAGAGAAAGGGGGTAGAGAGAAAGGGGGTAGAGAGGGGGGTAGAGAGAGAGACGGGGTAGAGAGAGGGGTAGAGAGAGAGGTAAGGAGGAGAGCACAGCGTGAAATCTTTCATTTAAAAAAGAGAGAGGTTCGCCACGCGCGCGCGTGAATGGCACTTAAGCGACAAAAAGGAAACTAGAATCGCGTTCGGCGGCCTTCTGCTGGGTGGCGACCGCGAGGGGGAGGGTGAGGGTGCTGAAGACGCGAGCGGCACGGAGCTGCGTGGAGAGCTCCCTGGGCGGAGAGGGGCGACGTTGACGAGCGGCTTCACAACGCGGGATGGAGTTTCACTAAAAAAATAAGTTTTTTTCTGTTGAGCGGGAACGAAGTCACGCTCGGAGGAAGGGGAGGGGGGGGGGTTGGGAAAACACATTCATGCGGAGGGAGCTGGTAGGAACGTTGGGTTGCTCGGTCATTGGCCAGGGTCAACGGCGGCGTGGTGTATTCCGCAAATATGCCCGACTGTGAGGGCGGGCACAAGTCGGCGTGAGTAGGTTAAACGTTGAGTTTTATAAGGGCACCACGGGGTGACCAGCTCCTCCCCACCCAGCCCCACCCCTCCCACCCAGCCCCACCCTCCCCACCCAGCCCCTCCCCACCCAGCCCTCCCTACCCAGCCCCTCCCACCCTCCCACCCAGCCCTCTTTCCCCACCCAGCGCCTCCCTGCACGACGGACACAATAATCCCCTGTGGGCTGGTGTAACCAGGAGGTTACTACCAGTATAACCAGATCGTGAATAATGGCGCCATGGACGTTCCTGCTGATGCTGTTGTGCTTGTTGTTGTCGTAAATCGGAAACAAATGCAGACGCCGTGCGCTGGACACATTACTACGGGGCTACCTTGCCCATGGGTCGTGATGATGATGATAAACTACACTATACACTACACTGCTATACACTACGCTATACACTCATTACGATGCAATGCACAGCTGTGATGTGCCACTGCTTGAGCATATTGACACGCGAGACACAGAGCAAAGCGGAAATGAATTAAATGTCCAGTGGACACCTTACTACGGGGAATTATCTGCCCATGATCGTGATGATAATGATACGCTACACTATACACTACGCTATAGACTACATTACTGTACAATACGCTCCTATGATGTACCACTACTTGAGCATATTGGCACTCCAAGACACAGAGGAAAGCGGAAACAGAATAACGAAATGTCCAGTGGACATCTTGATACGGGACTATCTGCACGTGGATCGTGATGATGATGATGACGACGTGACCCCCCCCGCCCCCCCCCAGTGTCACTGTGCATGGGGGAGCGAGTCTCGAGCCCGGCCTTGTGCCCGTGAATTGACGCGATCGACAGCCTGTGTGCGCGTGGCGGCGTTCGCATGAGTGGGCGCGTGTGTTGTTGTTGTTGTTTTCTTTATACAAAAATTAACCCGTAAAAACAAAGTTTTTCACTATAAATCCTTTATATGCGTGGCATCGGTTTTGTTTTATTATTCATTTCTGTTTTTTTAGTAAGAGTTTCATTTTTATCACATTGGTATTTTAAATTAAATATGGAAAAAAATGTCCTAAAAAGTGGAAAATTTTGGGAAATTTTTGTCACGAAAATAAATTGTCACGCACAACGAGTCTGTGTGCAAAATATCAGCTCGATTGGATCACGGGAAGTGGGTTAAAAAAACGACCGAAAGATTTGCACGGTCGTAAGCGCGCAAGCAAGCAAGCAAGTGAACTTAATATAAGGATTTAAAAACAAAGATCCCCCCCCGCCCCCGGTGTGGGGAGTGGAAGTTGTAGCGGTTAGCGCGCTGCGCTACGATACCTTGCGACACGAGTTCGATTCCCGCTCATGGTCACCAACAGCGACGATTATATTGAACCGGTCCTGGGCCTCCCCTAGGTCGACTCAGCCTCAAATGAGTACCTGGCGCGGTGTATAAAAGCATCGCTACTGGGGAGACAAAGGCGGCCGGGCGTGGTGTTGGCCACCTACCCCCTCGTGTGTCGTTCCGTCCTTCATAGGTGCTCGCTAACAGCACTTGCCCCAACAGTCTGTTAAGGCTATACGGGGCATCTTGGTTGTTTTAGTCTATCATGATTGTTGTTGTGTCCCGTTAATGTAACTTTTTAAATCCTTTAAAATAAGTTCGCTTGCTTGCTTAAGACCGTGCAAATCTTTCGGTCGTTTTTTAACCCACTTCCCGTGATCCAATCGAGCTGACATTTTGCACACAGACTCGTTGTGCGTGACAATGCATTTTCGTGAAAAAAATGTCCAAAATTTTACACTGTTTAGGGAACATTTTTAAATATTTAATTACCAATTGTTTAATGCTGCCAGACAATCATCTGACCCATAGGTGGCAGCCATCTCAAGCCAGAAGACGAGAGGACTCTAGCCGCCCAGATGCCACGCATATAAAGGATTTATAGTGAAAAACTTTGTTTTTACGGGTTTACTTGTTAGATACTTAGTTGCTTATTTTCGCCAAGTTCTTCCGGTCGTAACAATCCACGGCAATTTCCGTGCGGACGGTCATCATCATCATCAGCTGCTGCTGCTGATGCCTCGGTTTGCTCTTCATTACTTCTGTTGGCGGATGTGGGAGGGCGCGGTTATTTATTGTTGGTCTTGGGGACAAAATACAAAATACAAAATGTGAATGTTGTTGTTTGTTCGCTGGGAGAAATATATAGATATATACAACAAGCTGGGCAGCCCAGTCCATGGAGAGCGTTCAGTTGGCATTCAGATTTAAAAGTCAAATTCGCCCCGTCTGTTGACACAGAGGAACGAGGAGCACTTTCAATGAGGACGCTCGCTTTTCCCCTCCTAGGCAGCTGGGGGGAGGAAAAATCCCATCGCTGGCGCCGTCTGAACATCTCTTGGCTCAACGAAATGCGGCGATTTGCATGGAGACTCATTTCATGCCTCCGTGATTCCGCGTGCAAGCTTCTGGGGCATGACCAGACCGGGTCCTCTTGGGGAATGAAAAACAAACCTCAGCCTGGGATTTTTTTTGGGGGGCGGGAGGGAATCCGTGGGCTTTCAGGAGGAGGGAAAAGATTTGAACTTGGCTCACTGTGCGTGAAGAGGGCTTGCTGAAGGTGGCTCTTAAATGGAAGGATATCTGGGAGAAAATGCCAAGAAGTTGATCAATCACCAACTAAGCTAAACTATTTTATTTTTTCCAGGTAATGCCCACTGAGCTATGTAGCTCTTTTTCAGAAGCGACCTGGCCACAAATGATAGTTCAATGAAGCGGCTCATCGTGTGGACATTTATCGCAACCAAATACTCTGAACACGCGTATCTAAGTGTGTAGGGAAAAACCGGAGGACACGGAGAAAAATCCAGTGGTCGCTGCGCGGACTTAAATCCACGAGGGCCCAATGGATTAAAGATCAAAGGCGCACGTTTGGACCGGAGTCGAGGGGAACTTGAAACGTGGATCTGGCCTCGGGCAAACTCACGAGCGAGCGAGATGGGCCTTCTTGNGAGCGTGACTCNACGCAGCGCAGTCTTCACTTGACTCGAATGAGGGTGCACGTAGAGCACTTTGAAAATGTTTTTTCTTGGTTCTTTCGGTAAAGTCACGTAGAAGGGAAATGATAAATAATACAAATAAAATATAATAAAATACAATTCTCACGACGTTTCGGCCACAACGCAAGCAGCCGTCCTCGGTGAAGAACAGGTCTGTCGGAAAGCGTCTGAGGACGGCTGCTTGCGTTGTGGCCGAAACGTCGTGAAATTATTTTATTATGTTTTATTTTATTATTTTATTATTTCCCTTCTACGTGACTTTACCGAAAGAACCAACAAGATAATCCCTGCAGTCACGAAAGCTTTAAATCGAAATGAACATTTCCGGCTGCTGCGAGGTTGGAATAAGCCGGCACGTGACCAGTAGCAGCCACTGGCCATGAGATGAGAGNTGCACTGGTCGATGCGGTGTGTCGGGGCGGATGGTGTCTTCTCCGTGTCGAGGCCTGCATCTCCATTCCACCTCTCACGTCGTTCGTTACCCGTTCTCATCTCACGACACGGCACGGTTGGCTAAGACGGTGCGAAAGAAGTTCAACATAGAGTACTATTCACAATGGAGGTTTGTGTTGGGTTAGATGGCGTAAATATGATTGTGTCGTTAACCCGCCACCATCCGACACAGGCATTTAGTAAGGATTTATCACGCAAACAGAACGTGCCAAATCCGTGACGAGTCCAGCACCACCGGTGTGTTGGAGAGTAAACCCACAAAATTCGCCTCTATTATGGACAACCTCTATTATGGATCATATTCGTCGCGAAAGCCTACTTCGTGTGAAACGACACGGTACATGCACACACACGCACGCACGCGTCGTTCGTCCACGTGTCCTCCTCCTCGCCTCATCTCCGCCGCGTCTACCTTCGCTGTCATCTCTCTCTCTCTCGCAGCTTGACAAATTGAAGGGGACACGGGAGGTGGTGGTGGAGGAGGAGGAGGAGGTTGACCCACAAAACATATAAGTGTATTCTCGCACAACGCCCACCGGAGTGGGGCCTTGCAGACCAGCCCCCCCCCCTCCTCCCACGCCCCACTCGCCCCCTGCCTCCTACCCACCACAGAGATGTTGAGACGCCAGAGATGGCAGCAATGGACCGCGATCACTCGGGCAGGAGCGTAGTGCTCCTCGCTCCTTGCTGATGCCCGCAAATAATGTTCAAGCCACGCACGCGGTCACGTGACCCCCACTCCCCCCGTCGCACTGGCTGAGAGGGTCACCGCACATTCTGAATATTATTACCGCTATTGCTATTATTATTATTACGACTGCTGGTACAATAGCCGTACAATTCCATCTTTTATTTTTCTTGCTCCGTTGAACAACGCTCGTTTTTCGTGCGCGGGGATTATATTGCTTTCGTGATTGTTCACGTGCTCTCTCTCTCCCTCTCACTGAATGGAATGGCCTTTTTGTCGGAGAATGGAATCCTGAATGTTTGCCTTTCATTTCGAAAAATGTGTCGGTAATTTGCGGTGACTTTATCGATCTACTGCTGGATTAAACCCATTCCTCCTCCCCCTCCCCCGCCCCAATCCCCCCCCCCTACCCCACAAAACTGTGTTGGTCGCGGGGGCTTGTTTGACCTCTTCACTAAGCTTCGATATGAGCCATACTTCACCAAACTGGTGATGATGTATGGCTCATATCGAATCGTGAAAATGTTATGCTCTGCTGTATATTCTCGTTTGCTAATGCTATGCTGCTCTGTGGTCAGCGAGAAATAAATTTGTGTTAAATTTCGATTTAAAGCTTTCGTGACTGCAGGGATTCATCTTCTTGGTTCTTTCGGTAAAGTCACTAGAAGGAAATAATAAATAATAAAATAAAATAATAAATAAAATTTAACATAATAAAATGATTATGTTTATTTTTTATTTCCATTCTACGTGACTTTACCGAAAGAACCAAGAAGATAAATTTGTGTTAGTTGGCAAAAAAAATGACGGTAAATTTGCCAAAGAATTTGGCAAATGAGGGCCCTGACGCATGCGCACAGCGACCCGGGTTCGTTTCGAGCCGTTGGGTCGGTCACGTGAGCTTGGATGCCGTAATTACTGGCGAAACGTTGGACTCCAATTGTGAACGTCGTGGGTTTACTCTGCAGACACCGCCTCGGACTGGCGCGTTCCGTTCACGTGACAACTCGAACCGGCTGCGTCGGCTCGTGGCGCGTTCAACGACACATTCACATCTATTGTGGACACAATTGGTCGTGAAAGCCTCCAACGCGTTAAAGCAACGGTGCGTTAAGGGCTATACGGGGGAGCGGGGATCTTTGTCCTTGTAAGGTTTCGCACACTGCGCCACTAACCCATCAACCCGAGAACGACCCCCCCCAAACCCCCCCCCCCCCGCCCGAGACGAATTCCCAAAACCGGTGCGCGGTGCAATTCGCGCCATCGGCGGCGCGCGCGCGGAGAAGAATCGCCTCTTGATTTGAGAGCGCCACTCGCCGAGCTCACGCGGGTTGCTCGTTGATTGACCATTGTGGCGGTGGCGGCGGCGTCTCCCCTGCGGAGTTGCAGGCGACGGGGCTCAAGCCGGCCGCGACAATCAGGGCCACCACGGCGAGACTGCGCTGCTGCGGGTCCGTGGGGTGGCGGCGTTGGGTGGGAGGGTTAGTTTATGGTGAGAATGTTGCTCAAGTGCATCATCGGTGCAGCTCGATTTGTCGTGGTGGTAGTGGCGATGATGGTGGTGGTGATGGTGGTGGTGAGTGGTGGTGGCGGTGGTGGTGGCGGTGGTGGTGATAGTGGAAGTGGCGGTGGTGGCGGTGGTGNGTGGTGGTGGTGAGTGTTGGCAGTGTTGGTGGCGGTGGTGGTGATGNTGGTGGTGGCAGTGTTGGTGCAGTAGTGGCGGTGGTGGCGGTGGTGGTGGTGGTGAAGAGACCGGGGACAGAATGCCATCCAAACGACGCACCGAGAGGAGATTCCCACCGCGGGGAGATGGAGCGATGAGATCGGCTCGTGCGCAGGATCGAGACGATCGTGCCGTCGCGAACCCTTGCGTCATCACCAAGATCTATCTGCTGGATGCAGATCAAAGTGACGATGTCTGCAACCTGCGTATTTTATCTCATCCACGTGTCCCCCTACCGGCCAGTGTAGTCGTCTTCAAGGTCTATCCACTGCCGAATGCATATCAAAGTGACAATATCTCTAACCTGCGCATAGTATCTCATATCATTCAGACGCTGTCGCCTCGACAGACCTGGTTTTCAACTGAGGACGGCTGCTTGCGTTGTGGCCGAAACGTCGTGAGAATTATTTGTTGTGTTTTATTTTTATTATTTTATTACTTCCCTTCTACGTGACTTTACCGAAAGAACCAAGAAGNCCACGTGGTCATCTCTCTGTATCTCAGTGCAATTCATCGTCAAGATCTATTCACCGTTGGATACAGACGAACGCGACAATCCCGGCAAAAAAATAATAAATATACTCGACGCTGACGACTTTCGCGTGGAGTTTCCAGCTGCTGCCCTCGTGGGCTCGCGGTGTTCGCAGAGGAGGTTTTGGAGTTCGCGATGGATCAGCCGCCGTAAAGAAGGGCAGCGCCTGCCCCCTCCCTCGCTGCCCCCCCNAACCCCGCACCCCCCGCACCCCCCCAGCACCGCCGTCGTAATGTGAAACTCGCCTCCTTCATTACGCCGCAACGGAAATAAGACTTCGCTATTTTGACAGATTTCATTACCCCCTCTGGGTTGATGGCTTTAATTTTCTGCGGCGTTCCGCTCGCCACGCAAGGGCAAAACACAAACCTTTCCATTTTTTCATTTGATTCCCCACGAGGCCAATATATTTCTCTTTTGCAGTTCGACGTTTGGTGTAAATTTGATATCGGTGCGTATATTAAAACGGACATCTGTCCTGCGTGAATTTCCTCCCGGTTTCTACCATTGCTCATATAATAATTATAGTAATTCACTCAAAGTAACAGGTATCGGCCAAAACATCCCAATGGTAAAACATATATATATAACTATATATCTGCAACATTATTCTATTTAAACATTTTTTTACTATTTTCTATTTGACTAGGTAAGGCCCACTGAGCTGGATAGCCCCCTTCTCGATTAGAAGTTTTCGTGACTGCAAGGATCCATACTCTTGGTTATTTCGGTAAAGTCACGGAGGTAAAGGAAATAATAAATAAATAAACAAACAAAAANGTTTTTAAATGACGACGTTTCGATATCAACACAAGCAATACCTGATGATGATTGCTTGTGTTGCAATCAAAACGTCGTGATTTAATTTTATTTATTTTCAGTTTTTTTTTATTTTTATTTATTATTTTTATTTATAATTTTCTATACCTCCGTGACTTTACCGAAAGAACCAAGAGTATGTATAGCTCCCTCTTTCAGAAGCGACCTGGCTAGCAGATGATAGCTCAAGGAAGTGGCTTATCATGTATGTAAATTGATAGCAGGAGCCAGATAATCTAAAGGCGCGTTTCTAAATGTGGAGGGGAAAACCGGAGGACCCGGAGAAAAATCCACGCGACCACGGGGAGAGAGAGAGACACGTAAGCTACAAATATACAGCAGCAGGCGTCAGGGTCGGGATAAAACTCACGACCTCCTGTATACCAGGCGAGGTAGTTGACATCTCGCCACCGTGGCGCCCATGTATGTACGTTGAACTTTTTTCGCACCGTACGTGGCCATTGCCACCACTCCAGGGGCAAAGAGGGTCGGCAAACGGAAACAACAAGAAGAGCCATTCTAGTTGGTTCTTTCGGTAAAGTCACGTAGAAGGGAAATAATAAAATAATAACAATAAAACATAATAAAATACAATTCTCACACAGTGATAATAAAAATAAAACAAATCTTTTTATTACGTGTTATTTTATTATTTTATTATTTCCCTTCTACGTGACTTTACCGAAAGAACCAAGAAGATGAATCCCTGCAGTCACCAAAGCTTTAAATCGAAATTTAAGAGCCATTATAGTTGTCGAATTCGGTAAAACAACAACAACAACATTTAAAGAGCCGCAATGCTGGTGGTGAAATACCAGACGGTCGGTGGTGGGGGGGGGTCCTGAATCAATAACTGACACGAAGCAGCAGTCACTTTAAAAAGAGTCACACCACCAACATACGGCTCGACCCCCCCCGAACCATCCCCCGACCCCCCAACCCCCCNAACCCCCCATAACCCCCCCGATCCCCCCGACCCCCCCCCCACCCCCGTAGCCTTGGCACCTGATCGGCTCACAAGTGACGGCATCACATTTATCCCCCGTCTATTGAAGACCGAAACGGGATGATGATTTCTCCAAGACTCTGTGGCTGTTTGCCTGATGATGCAGGTTGTTGTTGTTGTGTTTACCGGCTAGAACGTCAGGGTACTCTAAGTGTAAACTGTGGTAGTGGGTTTACTCTCCAACACACCACCGGTTGGTGCTGAAGTCGTAACGAATTGGCACGTTCCGTTTACGTGACAAGCCCTCACTCATTGGCTGTGTCGGGTGGTGGCGGGTTTGACGACACATTTATATTTACGCTAACCCAAAATATATAAAAAATTATATAAACATAATTATATATACACATATATTATAAACAAATATATACACATATAAAATTATATATACCTAATTATATATGATTATATATACACATATATACATATATAATTATATATACACACCTATATGTATATTTCTACATATTACTAATATAATGAGCCAAGAATGTCTGTGTGTAACACGCGTGACGTCACTCCACGTCGACCCGCCCCCCTCATTAATAATCAGACAGGTGGGGGTCCTCCACATGGACCCCCCCCCCCCCTAATTAATAATCATGGCGGGTGACGTCACTCGCATGAAGAAGGTGGAGCGGAAACGAAAATTGTTTGCAAATCAGCTTTCATTTGACCGTTCTTTATGAAAGTAAAGCTGATAAAGAAATCGACGCAGCAACTAATATAACGAGCCAGAAAAAACCGTGTGTGTGTCCGCGCGTGACGTCACTCCACATACGCCCCTCCCCCCTCATTATTATTCACACGTGTGCCTGGATTTTTAAATCTTTTATATTAAGTTCGCTTGCTGCTTAGGATCGTGCAAATCTTTCGGTCGTTTTTTAACCCACTTCCCGTGATCCAATCGAGCTGACATTTTCCACACAGACTCGTTGTGCGTGACAATTAATGTTCGTGAAAATTTGTTTCCAAAATTTTACACTTTTTACGACAATTTTTTATTATTTAATTACCAATTGCTTAATGGTGCAATGCAATCATCTGACCCATAGGTGGCAGCCATCTCAAGCCAGAGATCGAGAGGACTCTAGCCGCCACGCATATAAAGGATTTATAGTGAAAAACTTTGCTTTTACTGGTTATACTTATTAGTCGAACGCAGAAGAAGGCCGAGCGGCTATGAACATCTTTTTTAACGCAAATTCGCTTTCGATTTTACATAGCTTTATAGAAAGTAAAAAAGGCAATCAATAATCACAGTGCATTTGGTGCCTTTATTTGTTTCTTCGGCGCGTCAAACAAACGGCAAGTCGACTTGACGCTTCCAAATTACGCAACAGTAAACATTTCTCTGCTACTTTGCAGACATTTTCGCGAATTCCAATTGTTTTCAACCCCAGCAAGACAAGATAGGTGTCAGAGCAGTGAATTGCAAGAATTGAATGGTCAGTTAAATTCAGCGCGACTGTGACATTACGTCAGATGTTTTATGATGTTACAATCACGCAATAAAACGTTAATTTACATCTTTAATATTACAGCTTCCGTCCTAGGACGGGCTAACAAGCTAATAATCTTGATTTGAAGCTTTCGTGACTGCAGGAATCCATACTCTTTGGTTCTTTCGGTAAAGTTCACGTAGGTAGAAAAATAAAATTAAACAAAAATAACATATCAAGACGTTTCGATCGCAACACAAGCTAGTATATTTTTATATAATTATCCACGTATATATAATTACATATACACACGCATCTATACGTACACCGCGATGCTTAAATGCAATTATAATTGATGTTTAAGTAACGTAATCGCGGGATAGATGGAGCCACGGTCGTATCAGCCTCAAACTTGATTAGGGATTCCCAGGACGTACTCCCGCGGGCGTTCGTGCGAACCTGACACCTGGCCGAGGGGTCCCGGGCGCAATTTGAAATCCGTGCCACGTCTTGAAGCGTCTCCTCGCTCCACACAACTCAATGTTGCACGCGGGGACTTCGTCGGTTAACGGTGGCACCGTTGAAGCGTTGCAATCTTACCAGTTGGCTGTGTCGGGTGGTGGCGGGTAACGACACATTTATATATTCACGCGAACTAACCCCCGAAAAAAACCTGTAGTATGGATGATATTGATCGCGAAAGCCTACGACTTGTTAAACTAAAAACAAAAACTAAATATGATAATTGTTTTTTACCCTTTTATCTGGCAACAAAACTGACACCTTTTTTTACGAGGAGTCATGTTTGCATTGACCACAATACCTGCAGTCGGAATGCAAACAAAAAGCACAACTCTGATAATGTGTACTGTCCTTGAAATTGATTGGTCCACACTCTAGACAACTTTCCTTAGAGCCTAGTTCACATGGTGTTGGACCAGATGACGCCAAGAGGCGCACAACTCAAAGGCAATGCACCATCAGAGTATGAGAGCCCGGGGTGAGATGCGCTCCGAAAATTCGGCACAGCAAAAAAAACCCGAGTTCGATTCCTGGACACGGTTGGCATCGTGATTCGAGCTTCTCTCTCTCGCCGCACGCGGGCTCCTGGGTATTGTGCAGATTTCGCAGCTGTGCATGCGGCTCACCTATTTCCACGCAAAGTTCGCTCTCCTACCGCGGTGTGACTTCGCTCAGCTGCTGATGTGCGTTCGGACGCGGGACAACATCTCCTAGCCACCCGCGGCGAGATGTTAACTAAGAGAGATGAGAGACGAAGAGAGATGGGAGTAGAGGCGGGATGAGAGTGGAGGGAGACACGTGGTTGGGGCCAAGGATCCCTAGGGGGGCAGGTTTGAGCCCGGAGGCGAGGGGGCATCTGACGAGATGGGGGTGTGGGGGTGCATGGGATGTGTGGCAGGTGGCAACAATGTCGTGCTTGTGAGAGACGGAGCAGTTTGGAGGATTACATTTGTTTTCGTCCTCCGTTTTTTTTTNCTCTGCACTGTCACTCGCAGGATACTAGCGACCAATCCCCCCCCCCCCCTCTGTTTAAATGAAAGATTTCACGAAAGATTTCACGCTCTGCTCTCCTCCTCTTGTTTTTNAATTGTTTTTTTATTACCCCAAATTTTACGGCGAAAGTTTCTTTGCCCGCGGCACATCGTGGTGTGGGCACACCGCCGCCACCACCACCACCCCTTCCCTCCCTCCCTCTCGTTTGTTTTACGATCCCTCTTTCACTCCCTCCCGATCTCCCTCTTTCACTCCCTCTCTCTCCCTCTTTTTTTTACGATCAGTGGGAACAAGAAGATGCTCGGTGTAGTCAGCACTTTGCTTCGTTCATCATTTCGTAATTTTTTTTACATTTTTTAACTTAGCTTTATGTAAAACCCCCACCTCTCGCTCGCTCTCTCGCTCTCTCTCTCTCGTTCTGCACCTCCCTCCTCTCCCTCTTTCCCTCCCTATCCCCCTATTTCACTCCCTCTGTGCTCAGGCGAAGATGGCGGTGTACAGAACGAGGAAAAATATGCTGGAAGGTGACACTGACGGCTGCTCAGTGTTCAGGGGCCTGCTCAAGGCGCGGCTCCGGCTAGAGCACGCCATGTACCACACACATGTCGGTGATGTGCGCGTCTTCTTCGAACGCTGGGGAGCCGGACAAGCCCCTCTCTGTACCAGCGTGGACGGCACCCTCGTGGTGTTCACCTTCTAAAGCACTCGCTCGTCACCGTGGCGTGCGCGATGACCACCACCACCACCGCCACGTGACTTTTCTTTCGTGTTGTGCGCGCTGCATTTCGCGCCACGGCGCGTGGATCTGTAGCGTTTATTCGTTTGTTTGCTGCTGACTTTGTGTGTTTCATATCGGAATCGCCTCCAGTGCTGTTGCTGCTGGCGGCAATAAAAGTTGTTTAAAAGTCAAAAGTATTTCATGAAAGGAGGAAGAGGGAGGGGAGGGGTGGCGCGCAGAGAGGAGCGCTGGTGGGAACTGGCTGACTGCTATCAGTCGGCCCCATCTCACAAGTTATCCTCACAAAGGCTCCCGTGTCGGGAATACGGGGTGGGGAGTGGCAAGGGAGGAGGTCTTCACGGTGTTGTGAAGCCGTGAAGACCCCCTGTCACGCACAGATCTGTCCGATCGGATGACTCCGTCGACTTTTCTCAGGCCGGCCTGCTACGTATCTCTCTCGTTCAGATCGCAATTGTGATGTTGATGCTCATCAGAGGCGCACCCCGAGGATTAGCTGAGCCCCCCCCCTCCCCCAACATCCACTACCTTGCACCTCCTGCCGGCCTCGGCTAACATCAGTGGCAGGCGAAATCTGAGACGATGTTGGGTCTCCCTCTGGGGTTGTAGGGTTGCCACCTGTCCTGGTTTGATCCGGACAATCCGGGAGCTGGCAGGGAGTTGTTTTGCACCGAGTGTCTAGTGCTGGTTTTGTGTTGACCATCTTAACGGGACGATGCAGCCAGTGTTTGATGACAAACTAAACCATTATTTTTTATTTTACAAGCTAAGGCTCACTGAGCTATGTGGCTATTTTTGCAGAAGCGACCTGGCCACAAATGATAGCTCAACGAAGTGTGGGGAATTATAGCAGCAGCCAAATCCCCTAATCGCGTGATGTTGATTCTAATTGTGGAGAGAGAAACCCGGAGGACCCGGAGAAAAATCCACGCGAACACGGAGAGAGAGGCACTCAAACTGCAAATATACAACAGGCGTCAGGGTCGGGATCGAACCCCGACCACCTGCACACCAGGCGAGGTAGTTAACATCTCTAGCCACCGTGATGATGAGAGAAAGAGACACAAACTTCAAATATACAACAGGCGTCAGGGTCGGGATCGAACCCTCGACCACCTGCATACCAGGCGAGGTAGTTAACATCTCCTAGCCACCGTGATGATGATGAGAAAGAGACACGCAAACTTCAAATATACAACAGGCGTCAGGGTCGGGATCGAAACCTCGACCACCTGCACACCAGGCGAGGTTGTTAACATCTGCTAGCCACCGTGGCGCCCCGAGACAGTGACACTGAAAATTCTAATTTACTACAGGAATTATGGTCGGTTAACATCTCCTAGATCTAAAGATAAAATAATTAAATAATAGCATATTAAACCTCGACGTTTCAACAACACAAGCAATCATCACGGCCTGATACTTAANTGACGAATGAGAAATACGTCTGCGATTTGTGATGTGGAAGAGGTGCCAACTCTACCGCCCCCCCCAGTCCATGCACCGACCCACACCACACTAACCACCGTGGTGAAGTATGGTCAAATAGACATGCGTAGGGGTGGGGGCCTTTTTCCAACAATGTATTGACAAAGAGGCTGATCATCATTATTATTTTAATGCATTTACTGTTCCAATAATGTCGTTACCGTCCAGTTCGAGGCCACGTGAATGTCATCCTCTCTCCTCTCTCTCAGTCGTGAGAATTTTTATTTTATTTTTAAACTTTCGATCGCTCGCTCATTCGTCGCGCTGGTCTCGCGATGTTTCCGTGGACATCCTCGCAGAGATCCGCCGCTGCCTCTTCACCGCAACGTCTCGCGTTCGATGCAACGGGGAACGTGAGCGACGCTCACAACAACGAGCGGAGCTCCGGGCGTCTAAAACGCGCAGGGAGTTGGCACTGTGGCTAGCAGGGGCGGGTGGCGGTACAGCCGCCAGCGTAGCTCACTCAGTCGACCCATGGCACCTGCACGGTCTGCCCTGTGACCTCCTGTCGGCGAGACTTTGGCACGTCACGTGACCTCGAAGTGCACCTGGCCTGGCACAAGCACCGTGGTGACGTCGCCACCACTTAGTAGTGAAGGGCGGCGGTTGTTGTTGCTGATGATGATGGTGGTGGTGGTTGTGGCGCAGTGGTGACACTAGCGCCTCACAGCAAAAAGCGCCTGAGTTCGATGTTCAACTCGGGCGTCTGTCCGTGTAGAAGTTGAATGTTCACCCTGTTCTGTCGAGAGTGAGGGCGTGAGTGTAGGGGGAGCGGTGGCGCAGCGGTTAGGGCGCTGCGCTGTGTACCTTGCGACCCGGGTTCGATTCCAGCTCACGGTCACTAACACCGGTGACGATTTTCTGAACCGGCCCTGTACCTCCCTAGGTCGGCTCAGCCTGAAATTAGTACCTGGTGCGATGTGTAAACTCGAGAACAAATACGGCCGGGCGAGGTGCTGGCCAACCCACCCCCTCGTGTGCCGTGCCAGACGTCACAGGTGCTGCTCGCTTAACAGCCCTTGCTCCAAAAGTCCGCTGAGGCTTTACGGGGGATCTTTGCCTTTGTTCGTGAGTGCAGTTCGTGTGATCTCGCCCGGTTCTGCGTCGCCTTCCTCGGGCTCCATCGTACAGAAAACTCACCGCGGTGTTGACAACAAAACGCGACACAACAAACATCCCAACTTCTTGGTTCTTTCGGTAAAGTCACGTAGAAGGGAAATAATAAAATAATAAAAATTAAACATAATAAAATAATTCTCATGACGTTTCGGCCACAACGCAAGCAGCCGTACTCAGGTGAAGAACAGGTCTGTCGGGAGACAGCGTCTGAATGCTGTCTTTCCGACGACCTGTTCTTCACTTGAAGACGGCTGCTTGCGTTGTGGCCGAAGCGTCGTGAGAATTATTTAATGTTTTATTATTATTTTATTATTTCCCTTCTACGTGACTTTACCGAAAGAACCAAGAAGATGAATCCCTGCAGTCACGAAAGCTTTAAATCGAAATTTAATTATGTTATTATGTTTTATTATTATTTTATTATTTCCCTTCTACGTGACTTTACCGAAAGAACCAAGAAGATGAATCCCTGCAGTCACGAAAGCTTTAAATCGAAATTTAATTATGTTATTATTTTATTATTTCCCTTCTACGTGACTTTACCGAAAGAACCAAGAAGATGAATCCCTGCAGTCACGAAAGCTTTAAATCGAAATTTAAACTAACATCCCTTTGCTCAAAATGTTATCTGCAAGTGACTCTGTTGGGATTCCTCGCGGAGACAGCAGCAGCAGCAACATCGCCCCTCTACCGCCAGCACCCAGGGCAGGACCCTCCTCAAATAGCTAGGATTGTCCTGGAGTAGGCAAAAGATGTTGTGTATTAATCATCATCGTCGTCGTCGTCATCATCGCACCCAGCAGCGATCCGTTCCGTATCCACGTGAAAAGGGATCCCACTCCTCCTGCTGCTACTGCTGCTTCTTCTCTTCCTTTTTTTTACGATCAGTGGAAACAAGAAGATGCTCGGTGTAATCGGCACTTTGCTTCGTTCATCATTTCGTAATTTTTTTTTATAATGCTTTATGTAAACCCCACCTCTCGCTCACTCTCTCGCTCTCTCTCTCGCTCTCTCTCACTCACTCTTTGCTTCTTCTTACCCCCCCCCCTCTCTCTCTACCCCCATCTCTCTACCCCCCCTCTCTCTTTACCCCCTCCCTCTCTGCTGCTCCTTCTCCTCCTTCTCCTCCTCCTTCTCCTGCTCGCAGAAACGGCGTCGCTACCCCCCCGCTACCCCCCCCTACCCCCCCCCCCGCTACCCCCCCCNGCTACCCCCCCGCTACCCCGCTACCCCCCCNGCTACCCCCCCNGCTACCCCCCCNGCTACCCCCCNGCTACCCCCCCGCTACCCCCCCCGCTACCCCCCCGCTACCCCCCCGCTACCCCCCNGCTACCCCCCCCGCTACCCCCNTACTCGGGTGCCCCACGCGGCGCTCCCAAGCGCCTTGGATTCCAGCAGAGTAAGCGAAGCCCTCAACGGCGCCATTCTTCCCCGTGGAGCTCTCGTCGTCTTCATTAATGCAAAGCTCTTCTCGCGGTTTGGGGGTCTCCGCTCCGAGTGGCCCTGCCCCTTAACAAAGAGCTTCTCTTTGTCGGTGACCCTCCCTCCTCCTCCTCCTTCCCTACCCACTCTACCCCCCCCATCGTCCGCGTACGACCACGTGCTGCTCATGTGACTCGCAAAAGGCTGTCCCCTCTACCTCCTCCAACTCCTCCTCCAGCTCCTCCTCGTGTCTCTTGTCGGTGGATCACCCACTCGGCATCAACTCACTCCCCGGGATGCCCCCCCCCGCCCCAAGACTTTGATGCCCCGGAAATTGTAGTTTTGTTGATATTCAGTGGAGAAAATAACTTTGAAATGTTGTTTTTATTGTTTGTTAATGTAGGGCCCTGTTTTGAAATATTTCCATTTCGGACCCCCAACCCCCATCCATTCATCCAGCCCCCGTTCTACCCCCCACCCAACCCCCACCCTACCCTTGTCCCCTTGGACGTTTCTGTATCTGCCTTTGACACTGCTTAGTCACCTTGATGAGAGGGGGGTGGTTCCGAAACATCAATCTCTAGCGCTCAAGGTCAGCCAAGGTCAATCCACTGCTGGATGATGAATGATGAAGGCCTCCCCAAAGCGGCCACCACCACCAATCTTACGACCTTGCGATGCAACAATCGCCCCGGCCACCTGAAGATGATCTCATCACTCCGTCTCCTCGCGGTGGCGGTCCCCGTCTTCTTGTGGGTTTACGTGGGTGGGTCTATATGGGCGGGGGGGGTATATGGGCGGGGGTTATATGGCTGGGGTTATATGGGCGGGGTTATATGGCTGGGGTTATATGGGTGGGTTTGTATGGGTGGGTTTGTATGGGGGGTTATATGGGTGGGTTTGTATGGTGGGTTGTATGGTGGCGATGCTCATGCGTGCGTGGCTGCCGTTGCTGCGATTTGCTTACCGCGGTGTTGATTCGCGCAGCAAGCAGTCACCATCACGAGCAGCAGTCGTCATCGCGCGCCGCGAGCGGCGGTGCTCTGTAGATATAAGATCAATTAGATTTTGATTTAAAGCTTTCGTGACTGCATGGATTCATATTCTTGTTCTTTCGGTAAAGTCACGTGTTGTTTCCCTTCTACGTGACTTCACCAAAAGGTGAGATGGTTCAAGATGGACCGTGACGCCGGCACGGCCCAGCCTACGCTCGTTTGCCAAGCGATCACGTGACCGTCATGGCCCACTGTGAAGTCGACGGCTTGGATTCTTTTCTATGGTCGGGTTTGGCCCGCACCATCTCGGTGATGACCAGGGTGTTCTATAAGCGGCAAGCGACGTGCACGCTACCTGTTGGCTGCGTCACCGCCCCTTGCATAGCTTACACACGTGTGTCTAACGTGTGTGTCCAACATGTGTCCAATGTGTGTGTCCAACGTGACCAACACGTGTGTCGACGTGTGTCCAACATGGTGCATCCATAATCAACGTTTTGGGTTTAGATCGCGTTATTTATAAATGTGTAGTAACCCTCCACCACCCAACACGGCCAATCAGTAAAAAGTGTCACGTTGACAAAAGACAAATAGTTCACTGCTTTAGCCCACCGGTGTGTTGAAGCCACAACATTTACAATTTGAGTATGACGTTTCGCTGGTAATTGCATCCAGCATCAACACACCGGTGGGCTAAAGCAGTGAACTATTTGTCTTCTGTCAACGTGACACTTTTTTACTGATTGGCCGTGTCGGGTGGTGGAGGGTTACGACACATTTATAAATAACGCGATTAAACCCAAAAACGTTGATTATGAATAACATTGGTCGCGAAAGCCTGCTACGTGTTAAACTGATGGTGCATCCAATGTGTATCCAACGTGTGTGTCCAATGTGTGTCTAACGTGTCCAATATATATGTGTGTCCAACTGTGATAGGTGTTTTAGTATCGTATCGTGTTACTTTATTTGTGATGTTTCTTATTTTAACAGGTGAGGCCAACTGAACTACGTAGCTTTTGTCCAGAAGCGACCTGGACATCACAAATGATAGCTCAACGAAGTGGCTCTTCGCGTGGCGATGTTTCGCATGCAGATATCTAAACGCGTGATGTTGATTCTCAAATGTGGAGGGGAAAACCGGAGGACCCGGAGAAAAATCCACGCGTGTCTAGCGGATAACGGGGCGCGTCATTGCGATGTATTCCAAAATCAAATCCATCCCAAATGCCCTCTCTCTCTGTCTCTCTCTCTGACCGTCGTCTTTGTCCACTGTCTTAGGAACGATGTCAGAAAGAAAGAAAGAAGGAAAAAGTCACCTGGGGAGTTCGCCGTTGTGGAATAAACAACAAAAGGTCCACCGCGTGACCGCAGCTCGCAGGAAGGTGCCTCCGAGGGATGAATGGGAGCAGTGAGGTGGCTCGCCGTGGAGCTCCCAAGGGGCCCTCTCCACGTCTCCCCCTTGCCAAGACCCCCCCCCCCACGTGTGCCACACTCTGCGGGGGGTCCAGAGGCGGCACGCCCTAGGCGCTACGACCTCGTTCCCGACCAGGGCGCGCAGTGGGGGAGCTGTCGCACGAGGAGATACCGAGAAGGGGTCGCAAACCGCGACAGCCAAAACCTCCAATACCACCGCTCGCTAAGACCGCTGCTGCTGCCCACTGCCACTACCGCCACCACCACCACTGTGATCGTGACCTCCCCAACAGCCGCCAGCACCAGCCAGACGTTGAAGAGGCTTCGGAGATAGGTGAGAACAAGAACGCCCTTCACCCGTCCCCCCTGGCCCTGACTTACGAACCTCCGGCCTCTGCGCACGCACAGCCATCTTTGTAAATCCACCGCTTTGTGAGGCCTCGTTCCTTCGCTCACTCATTCAATTGCCGAGCCACTCAGCAAGTCATCCACCCGTCAAACCCACTCGCTCGCTCACGCTCACCCATCGACCCACTCAATCATTCAGCCACTCGTCCACCGACCAGCATTGTCACCTGTCCGGGAATTGGCGTCTGTGTTTGGGCGGGTTGCAGGAATTTATCTTGGATCGAGATCTGCCACCGGTGGTGTTGCGTTAAACTTCATTGCAGGAGGCTGCGGCGCGGTTCTGAGGACAGACACGGTGCTGGCTGAGAACGATGTTCGGTTTTGGGTGGGCAGTAGAACACGTGGCAAGCCCAAGATGAGCTCCACACGGACCATCGTGGGAGTTGCGTGACGATACATTTTACTTCGCTTGCCAGCGGTGCTGTTAGACGAAGGGGTGGGGAGCGTAGATGTGGGAGAGCAGTACAGTGCAACAATGAATCGATTCATGAGCCTTCTCCCGAAGGCCCCCAGTCTTGCCCCAGTCCGTTAGAAACGCTCCGTCAATCGAGGTTTTGAGGGCTCGTCTGAAAATCACAAGTATCTTCTCTTGCGTATCTGTCCATGCAAGGGGGTGTTGTTTTCCTCTCCGTTTTAATGTTAAGGGCTTTTGCTGGGATCGTGTTGTAAAGCACTGTGAATCCTTGTGTGAATGTCGCTATATATTCAACTTTCGTGACTGCAAGGATTCATACTCTTAATTATTTCGGTAAAGTCACGTAGGTAAAAAATGAAATTGAAATTAATAAAATAAAAATGTGTTTTTATAATTATTATTATTTTTTTTATTAATTTTAATTTCATTTTTACCTACGTGACTTTACCGAAAGAACTAACTGTGCAAAATATATATATCTTGAATAGTTGACGTTTCGGGCAATGGTCCTTCCTCGTGGCAGCCATATGAATGATGATAACAAAGACAAAGATCCCCCGTGTAGCCTGAACAAACTGTTAGCGAGCACCTACGAAGGCCGCACGGCACACGTGGTGGTGGGTGGCTTTTATCTTCGAGTGGTGATGCTTACACGTCGCACCAGGTACTCATTCGGGGAGGCCCTGGACCAGTTCAGATACTCTCCGCTGGTCTTTAGCGCGAATCGTACCCCGGCTGCCGAGTTTGTAGCATGGCGCAAAAAACCACCGCCAGCTACATTGTGTGGGTTTTTTTGTTTGTTTGGCTATGGGATTTAACCAGGGAACCCGGGAGGAAACCCATGCGGAACGGGCTGGGGCGGTGTGGAGAACATACACAATCCAGGGAGAAATGCCGCCTAGTCTGGATTGGAACCCCCGGAGTGTCTGTCTGTGTGTATGTGCGGTATGTGAGCATCTGTTGTGTTGAATCACAGTTCCCATGATCACTGTACATTGTTTTTATAGCTTTATTTTGGTGATTTTGAAAACTTTTGGTTTAGCCATATTTGTTTGTTGTAGTACAGAGTTAGACTGATAACATTAATCTAAATTGTCGTATGGGTCTTCTTGGTTCTTTCGGTAAAGTCACGTAGAAGGAAGTAATATGGGTGTTATTGTTTGACTTGCATCCCACTGGGATTTTTGCACACAGCATTGATATGCGGTGCTTTGTCTGGAAGACTTTGCCGGTTTTTCCTGGATTTTTCTGCTGCGCGTAGTCTTAAGATGTCCTTTGTTCATGTTTTTGTTTGATGCGGTTGCACCCGATTCAAGAGCAGCATGGCTCACGGGGCTCTACTTAATAAATGAAACTGAAACTGAAATGTGCGTGCCAAGTGGTACCATTAACAAAGCTCGCAAAGAGAGTATTAATTCTAGATTTAAGCTTTCGTGACTGTAAGGATTCATACTCTTAGGTTTTTTCGGTAAGTCACGTAGGTAAAAAATAAAATTAAAATTAATAAAAGTAAAATAAAAAAAATCACGACGTTTCGGAGGCAACACAAGCTTCCGTCTTCAATGTTTATCAAATTTTTTTTTTATTACATAGCATAGCAAAAAACTAAATTCTAATCACAATATATTGGGGGGAACATTTTGAGCATATTTGAATAGTGCTCCTGACCATTGCGGCCTCGTCTTCCGTCCTGAATCATTCCCCCGTTTGTCCCCCAACCGACCCCGCCCCGCCCCTCCCTCCCTCCAGTAAATTCTGCCGCTGATTAAGAAAACTGTTGGAATCCAATCGAGTAGGTTGGTGGATGTCACCCTGCGGTAATGGAAATGTAAAGTCAGCATGATCGCTCTCAAAAGATACAAAAAAAAACTGAGCAACGCAAGAAATCGATAAGCCACGAGTGTCTCAGAGGAACGCGCGCGCCTCGATCAGTTCGAGATGTCAACTACCTCGCCTGGTGTACAGGAGGTCGTGGGTTCGATCCCGACCCTGACGCCTGCTGTGTATTTGGAGTTGGCGTGTCCTCTCACCCGTGGTGAGATGTCAACTACCTCGCCTGGTGTACAGGAGGTCGTGGTTCGATCCCGACCCTGACGCCTGCTGTATATTTGGAGTTTGCGTGTCTCTCTCTCTCATCATCACA
Organism: Lethenteron camtschaticum; assembly: GCA_018977245.1. Classification (NCBI taxonomy): domain Eukaryota; kingdom Metazoa; phylum Chordata; class Hyperoartia; order Petromyzontiformes; family Petromyzontidae; genus Lethenteron; species Lethenteron camtschaticum. Next base: position 8,635,483 of record MU249612.1, on the reverse strand, counting down.
GGGCGAGGAGATGTTAACTACCTCGCCTGGTACACAGGAGGTCGTGGGTTCGATCCCGACCCTGACGCCTGCTGTATATTTGGAGTTTGCGTGTCTCTCTCTCTCATCATCACGGTGGCTAGGAGATGTTAACTACCTCGCCTGGTATGCAGGAGGTCGTGGGTTCGATCCCGACCCTAACGCCTGCTGTATAATTGGAGTTTGCGTGTTGTCCCCGTGGTCGCTTGGATTTTTCTCCCCAGTTTTTTTACCTCCACATTTTAGAATCAACGTGTGTTTTAGAGTATTGGCTGCTATAAATGTCCACGCCATGATAAGCCACTTCTTTGAGCTATCATTTATAGGCCAGGTCGCTTCTTAAAAATGTCTACATGGCTCAGTGGGGCCTTACCTGCTAAAATAAAAATCGTAAAAATATCTCACTTTAGTGTCTAGCTACGGTCATCAACGCGACGCACGGCATTCTGGAGCGCGAAACTCCAATAGCATCGATTTAAAATCAAGCGAACTCTGGGCCGGTTTCGACGTCCCGTTGTCTCATCAGCAGAGAGTCAGCCTGGCTTGAATCAACGCCGGTGAGCTACGGATCTTAAGTCAAATGTTCGACTCACCCTCAGATCACTGGGGCTCGGAGTCTAGTGCGCTAACCGCTGCACCACCGTTCCCACCCCAGGCAGTTCTCTCTGCGCTCGATTGCGTCCGAGTGGAAGAAACTCGCAGCCAATCACAGCACTGGAGGGAGGGGGGGTGGCAGCCGTCAAGCACAACGCAATCTCTGTCGTGCGGCGTCTCTTTCATCGGTCCAGTTTATTTTGAAGTCGCCTTGTGAGCTAAGAAGCCCTTGCATCGGGTTTCATCGACAAGCGCATGGTCCCCTGGCAAACACAACGTGTCGTGAACCTCGCCAGCCCCTCCCTTTCCCTGTCATCGCCCTTCTTGCTCTCCCAACACTCCAAGTCCATCATCCCTTTGCACCATCAGCCAATTACTAATGTACCATTTATAATTGTGCGTGAAGCGCTTTGACAAAAGCGCCGTGGAAAATCGTAGGCGAGATACGGTGTCGCTAGAAAGAGAGAAATTTAAAATAAATAGGTCATTGAGACAAAACATGGCTACAAAGCACTTAATGTAGAGTATATCACCAAATTAAATCTTTAATATTTAACAAAAGTGAGAATGTTAGTGAAAGAACGTATTGCAAAAAAGGCATAAAAACGCAAATGGCACAACAGTTTCCTTGAGAAACATGAACATTTCAGGTTAGAATAATCATGACAGCAATCACGATATCGCGCCGAGTAAAATAATGCAGCATTCATAAAAACAACAACAATAATCATGGTGATGATGGTGATGATGCTGATGGTGATGATGCTGATGATGGTGATGATGATGATGCTGATGATGGTGAAGATGCTGATGATGGTGGAGATGATGGTGATGATGTGATGGTGATGATGATGATGGTGATGATGGTGGTGATGCTGATGATGCTGATGATGGTGATGATGGTGGTGATGCTGATGATGGTGGTGGTGATGATGATGGTGATGGTGATGATGGTGATGATGATGCTGATGGTGATGATGGTGATGATGATGCTGATGGTGATGATGGTGATGATGGTGGTGATGCTGATNATGGTGATGATGCTGATGATGGTGATGATGCTGATGATGGTGATGCCCGAGTATCCAGAGGGACGGCGGGAGAGGGCCTGCGATCAATGGCCAGAGCGCTTCTCTGTTTAAACCACCCATTGGCAGCCAGAGCGCATCGTCACAACAACAATAACAACAACAATAACAACAACAGCAGCAGCAGGAGGATGCGGCTGGCGCTCATCTGAGGAGGGAGCCGCCTCGCTGAGCGTTCGGTGGTCGCGAGTGTCAAAATTCAGCCAATCGGAAGAGGAGGTGCAGGAGGAGGTGTAGGAGGAGGTGCAGGAGGAGGACGAGGCCGCGCACGCTCATTGGCTGAGCCCGGGTGCGTGACGTCACGCGGCCCTAACGCGCCGTTCAGTAAGCAGGTGAAAGTATGACAAATACGAATTGTGTTTATACCCTTCGTGGCAATAAAACAGGAGATGTTCAAACACCAAACTGGAACCGTTTGCGCGGGATCGCGTCTGCGTTAACCACACGTACTTGTGGTGAACGTTCAAACGAAATATACTCCGGTAACAACTATATACTCTGATCAAATCTGCGTTGTTTTTAATAAAAGTGATTGGTCTACACCAGAGACGGCAGCCTTCTTCAGGGCCTCGCCTCGCCACCAGTGACAGACCAGAGAACGCCTAAAGGCGAACAGCACAAAGACAATGCACTACCGGAGCATTCATAGCACGGGTTCAGTTAATGTATGTGAAGTACCGGTGAAGACACTTGACGCCGAGGTGGAGGCACACGGATATTTATTCAACACAGCTCGTATGTGACATACAGCACTGGAGGGGGTATCGGCCCCTCACCCGACTAGCTAAGGATACACTTCCTAGCTAAGTCCTAGCCTGCCTCACAGTCCTCCACTACTGGGCTAGGGAGGCTACTTGGCCCGACACTGGTAAGTCGGGCCGGTACCCGGAGTCCCAGACCAGCTCTTAGAAGAGCACCGGCTCTGGCTTTCGGGACCACGCGCTGGCTCAGTCCTGTTCGGCCCTGATAAGGACATCGAACGAGGGAGTCCAGGGCTCTATCTAAGACGTCTTCAGTCTTCTTAGTTAACTATAACATAACTGACTCGAGCCCCTATAACGTCCCTTTTATACCCAACCCTCCTTGAGGGGTGGGGCCCCGGGGATCATAACGCCAAACCAGCCCCCCCCAGGGTGTCTGGCTCGGACGTCGCCGAGGGCATCTCCCTGTGCACACACGTAGCCCCGCCCACTGTGTCTGTTTCTCATAGACTGCCATACATAACGGCCCTCACTTTAACACCCCTACATATGTATTAGGTATATAACCCTGTTAGCCATGCGGCTCTTGACTCGGGTGCAACCGCAACAACAAAAACATCTTCTTGGTTCTTTCGGTAAAGTCACGTAGAGGGATATAATAAAATAATAAAATAAAACATAATAAAATAATTCTCACGACTTCTTCACCTGAGGACGGCTGCTTGCGTTGTGGCCAAAACGTCGTGAGAATTATTTTATTATGTTTTATTTTTATTATTTTATTATTTCCATTCTACGTGACTTTACCGAAAGAACCAAGAATAAGATGAATCCCTGCAGTCACGAAAGCTTTAATCGAGCTTTCAAGCGTAATTCGTATTTCTCATACTGTGACACTGCCAGAGAGAAATGTGTCCCCTCTATGAGGAGGCTACTGCAGGTCCCGCCGTGCCTCGCAGGACCACCACGGCAGAGTGCTCTGCCCATTGAACGCGTGGCGCCCTCGGTGTGCACCTGGGGGGTTGGGGGGGCTGGGAGGCTGGGGGGTGCGCTCACTGCTAAAGTCTCCACCACTTCCCCGACCGGTCACCTTAGAGCCGTTTGTTCCTTAACGGCCGCCTTTATTTGCTTTGATTGATTATTTTATTTTTCTTCTCCACTGGGAAATCTCAAGAAGGCTGCGTCATCCCTGGCTGAAGAGTTGCCAAAAGTTGGCAGGAGGGTGGGGGAGGCGGGGTGGTGGGCTCGAACGTTGGCCGTGTGTGCCACCCAGCACGGCTTCTTGTGTCCTGGGCCTCCCCTAGGTCGACTCAGCCTCAAATGAGTAGCTGGTGCGGTGCGTGAACATCGCCACTGGGGGGACAAAGGCGACCGGGCGTGGTGTTGTCACCCACCCCTCGTGTGGACCGTGCCGGTCTTTATAGGTGCTCGCTAACAGCACTTGCCACAAAAAGTCTGCAAGGCTATACGGGGCATCTTTGTGTCTGTCTCGTGGCACGGTCCCTGCCGTTCAGATGTCATATCGCTCGATTATAAAATAGCGTACTCGAATCGCCATACGTAATAATACATAATTATGGATAATAAAAATAATAATAAGTTCGTTCTTAAAATTGTGCCGGGTCTATCCTAGATGTTGTTGGCCAATCCCCGTGCATCTCATCTCGATATTTGAAAGGAGACGCCTCCGGTGACAGCTGTCTCTGTGCACTGCACCACGTGACCTCGAGCAGAGCATTACGCGTGTAGGGGGTTGTTACGGGAGGAAAGGCGGACAGAAACACAAGGGTGTCTGCACCCACACACGGGTGTCTACATCCACGTCCGCATCGGTTAACCCTGTGGGGCCATGGGGGGCTGTGATCCCCCATAGCCCCACCCCTCGGAAAGGATTACTATAAAAGGCGGGAGCCAGAGGGCTCGGGGCCAGTGTGTTAGAAACTTCACCAGTGAAGACTAAAAACCGGCAGAATAGGCCCTGGGACTCCCCTGGCTCGCTGTCCTTGTCAGGGCCGAGCAGGGCAAGCAGTGGCGCGGCCCCAAGAGCTCCAGGACCGCTGCTCTTGTAAGAGCACGGCCTGGTTAGCTGGGTGCCGGGATCCGTGCTTGACCAGGGCCGGATCAGATAGCCTTCCCTAGCACTCGTAGCCGAGGACTGGGAATAGGACAGTCAGGGAATAGTGCTAGGGTGTTTCCCATTAAGTACGGGTGATGGGGCCGTTACCCCTTCAAGTATTGTTACCGCCTTTTGGTTAAATAAAAGAGTATGCTCAACTACGTCGTCTGTCTCACTGAGAACTCACTACACACGTGCCAGCATTATTTCGTACGGTTGCCATTCACGACTTTATTGAAGCGCAGGGCAAGCAGGAAGGTTGGCGCTGCTCTGTGCCACGCGGTCTGTAGCAGCCTCGCAGTAGGGGAGAGGATCGACGTTCCGTGGTGATCCCAAAGAGCTGCGGTGTGATCTCGATTGGAAGAGTTCGTGACCGCAGGAATCCATACTCTTTGGTTCTTTCGGTAAAGTCACGTGGTAGGAATAAAACAAATAANCAAATCACGCGTTTCCGCCACAGAATCCTCATTGTTTGCGATCGAAACGTCGTGATTTTTTTATTTCATTTCTACCGACGTGACTTTACCGAAAGAACCAAAGATTGCGGTGTGATGTTTTACATTTTCCAAAACGTGGCCCGCGATCTTTGGGCATCCACTGCAAAGCAGAAGCCGCATGCAGTATTGTAGTCGCTACCAGTAGGACTAGCCGCATTTATTCAAGGTTAATGCAACGCACACCGAAGTGTTAACCAGGCCGGCCTGCCAGATTCGAACCGCGAACCTCTGCAACAACACGCCGTTATTAATCACGGAACGACGTGTTTCTCCTCGGAGACTTCCACACCCGGTGTGAAGCTTTTTTTTTTTTTCGCCAAGGGCACACACTCGCCTCCCACTAGCGGCCTTTAATCAATTATTTCGGAACTTAATTTGGAGGGCCAGTGTATTCACGACAGCATCCATTACGGGCAGAAGCCGTAATTAAGTTCGTGCCATTATTATGTTTTTGCGCAGGGGCTCGCGTCAAATTGCTATCGGCGTCGGAGCGTCATTGCACCGCTTGGAGGTTGAGACTCGTTAGTGGGAGCGGCGAGGTATCGGGTGAATCTTAATCGTGTTCACCGTCATCCTCGCACCGACGCCAATTCACCCGTACCACTACAGCTGCAAGCATCGTCGTCGTCGTCGTTGTCGCAGTGGTGAGGCTCGTGGCTCGCAGCAAGAAGGGCCTGAGTTCGATTACGGAACTCGGGTTCCCGTCCGTGTGGCGTTCGTGCGCTCGCTCTATCCCTGCTCCACGTGGCTTTCCTCCGGGTTCTCCGCTTTCCTCCCAAAGCTAAAATAAAAACAACAAACGATACAATTACTCTTTGGTTCTTTCGGGAAAGTCACGTATAAAGATAAATAATAAATTAAGTACTAGCATGCTAGTATGCTAGTATTTAATTTATNATAGTATGCTAGTATTTAATTTATTATTTACGTATAAGGAAAATTAAATTAAATACTAGCATGCTAGTATGCTAGTATTTAATTTATTATAGTATGCTAGTATTTAATTTATTATTACGTATAAAGAGAAATATTAAATTAAATACTAGCATGCTAGTATGCTAGTATTTAATTNATTATTTTCTCTTTATACGTGATTTCCCGAAAGAAAAAGATTAATTCCTGCAGTCACAAAAGCTCCAAATTAAGTTAATCGTATACAATGTAAGTATTGGAAATACATTCCAATGCTGACAAAAATGTAATCCTGAAAATTACTNAGTTGAGATGACACATCATAGAAGCAGCAGNAACATCACACTAAAGACAACGTATTACCTTGAAACCTTTGAGGCTCGGATTAGGCCATTATTTCTGNGTAAATAATAAATTAAATGATAGTATTTAATTTAACACATCTTGGAGGCAACACTCATTTATTAATTAACACAAGTTTACTAACAGTTACTCTTTCTCTACACTAGGGTTGAACCGACTACACTAGCAACACACAATTTATTTTAGCCGCTAGCGTGCAGCNATGCTGGCAGTCCGCTACTCTATCTTCCCTTTGGCATCTTCACGAGGTGCTTCATTTTCTCAGGAACCAAGCCCTCCTTGCCTTCACACCAGCTTATATCNCGTTCTTGGCGTGGCCGGTCCGCCCAGGCCACGCCTCACTTCCCAGGCCACGCCTCACTTCCCAGGCCACGTCACTTCCCCACCTGAAGGTCCGGACCCTCCAGCACTGACCCCCAGGCACCCTTGGGGCCCCCAGCCCTTACGGGCCAAACGTAGTGACTTCTACTAATAGTAAAATAATTCCTTAGATATCCAAAGATCCATCGATTCACGCATTAAAATCGATCGCTATTCACACGCTAGGTGCATCCAAATGTCCGCGTAAGAATGTCTCGTCTATGATTCGGTAAAGTCACGTAGATGTTCAAAGAAAATATTTTCTTTGAAAATATGAACTCTTGCAGTCACGAAAGCTTTAAGTCAAGATTTAGTTTTAGTTGGCCGTGTTTAAGGAGCGTGAGAACTCAAGTGACAAGGGTAGATGCGTCGTCGCATGTGCCAGAACGACTTGGGTCACCACGAACGATTGTGACAATGAAGGAAATAGCGATCAGCTCACAAAACACAACTGAATAGAAATCAAATGAATATTGATTTTGTACAGCTCCACTGGGATTCGAACGATGCATTTCCTGTTTAAAATGTCATTTTTGAAACTCGCAGTTTTCCGGTCTGCACTACTGAATTGTTATTCTGTTATGGTGAGTTTTCCTCATCATTAATTTACAGATTTAATAACAAAAACAAGATAAAGATCCCCGTATAGCCTTGACATACTATTTGGGGCAAGTGCTGTTGGCGAACACCTCTGAAGGCTGGCACGCCACACGAGGGGTGGGTGGCCAGCACCACGCTCTGCCGCCTTTGTCTCCCCGGTGACGATGCTTTAACACCGCACCAGGTACTCATTTGAAGCTGAGCCGACTTAGGGAAGACCAGAAACGGTGCAGATATTCGTCACTTGTGTTGATGGCAGTGAGTGGGAATGGAACCTAGAGTCGTAACCACTGCACCACCGCTCTCCATTAGGATAAACAGACATGCCCACACACACACAGCAGAAGCACCTGCCCAATTCGTCAATAATAATCATAATCTTTATTTATAGGGTGCCTTTCATTCCAAAAGGCTCAGGGAACTTCACACAACGTTACGGACAAACAAACATTTACGAAGACAAATGTTGTGCAAACGTCCCATAAAGTATATTTAAAATTAAAAATACATGAAAGAGGAGGGAATGCAAACAGAGCAGTAAGGCAATCTTGAAACGCTGGAATACAAGTCGCAAGGGTAAGCTTATAAACATAGCCAGAGCGGAAATTACAAATCTACATTTTCTATGTTTCTGAATTAAACAAATTACATATCTGGCGATGCTGCTGAATTGGCAGTTGTGCATAAGCATAGCCAACAATAACACTGTGGCCTTAACAAATAAAACAATTATATAATAGGGGACGTTTCAGGCAACGATCGCCCCTTCACTGCACGTACATCATGCTAGTGTCGTGCAGCATGGCGCTATGAAGGGCCTTTGCCCGAAACGTCGCCAATTATATATGTTGTTATTTTAGGTTTTTCGGTAAAGTCACGCGGGTAAAAAAATAAAAGGCAACACAAGCTTCCGTCTTCAGGTGGAACCGTCACAGCACGAATGCTGCATCAAGTAAAGAGAAATTCCAAGAAAACAGTCTTGTATATATACTGGTTGAGGGTGGGAGGAGCCATTGTGAGGCTGAAGCACGCTGCAAGGAATGAGCCTTTGTTGTGTAGACTGGTTGAAATGGGAGGTTCCAAGAGTTGTTAAGGTGCGGCTGATGTAAAGGTTGCGGATGCTGTAAATGGGACTGGCCTTTGTTATGTAGAGATGGTGCGGCTGAAACCTCTGTTAGGAATGAGCCTTTGTTGTGTAGACTGGTTGAAATTGAAATGATGTTCATATCAAGACCACACACGCACGCGCGCGCACAGACAAACGGTGTCTTCGACTGAAGCACTGAGTTCTCTTTCTTCGCTAGGATGGCCGAGGGGTCCGCTTTTAATTACCAGACATGGGTGCCACTCGTGAAGCTAACATACGGAAAAGAAAAATAACACAAATTCAACTCAATCAATGCATTTGCAGGAGCAATTAAAAACTCATCGACTTTGAAATCCAATCGAATGCCCCGTAATGCAGGTTGGATCGGGTCAAATTACTTTTATTGGTGCCAAGCACGGCAAGCCCTCGCTTAACGCGGTTTCCCTTAACGCGTTTTCTCTCAGGAGCGCACCCACTGCCGCGTTAAACGATTAATTTACTTCTAGATTTGAAGCTTTCGTGACTGCAAGGATTCATATCTTAGTTATTTCGGTAAAGTCACGTAGGTAAAAAATGAAATTAAATTAATAAAAAAATCACGACGTTTCGGAGGCAACACAAGTCTCCGTCATCAGGTGGGACGTCACAGCCAGATTGCTTCAAGTTCATTTATTGGTAGCCCTGTGAGCCATTCGGTCTTGAATCGGTACAACGCAACAAACAAAAACAAAAACATGAACAAAAAACATCTTGATGCAGCAAATCTGGCTGTGACGGTCCCACCTGATGACGGAGACTTGTGTTGCCTCCGAAACGTCGTGATTTTTATTATTATTTTTTTATTAATTTCAATTTCATTTTTTACCTACGTGATTAATTTACTCTCCACAATGTCACCCGTACCCACGTGCCCCTTCATTGCCGCTGAACTCCTGTGACACGGATCCTCTTGCGTTCCCAGGTCACAGGGAGGACTTGGCGAGATGTTTCCCGCGTGACCCACAGACTTTGAACCTCTGTCCCGTGGGATCTCAGCATCTCCGAGTCTGTGGGCATTTTTAAATCCTTTATATTAAGTTCGCATGCTTGCGTGCTTGCTTGCTTACGACCGTGCAAATCTTTCGGTCGTTTTATATCCCACTTCCCTTGATCCAATCGAGCTGACATTTTCCACACAGACTCGTTGTGCCAGACAATTAATGTTCGTGAAAAAAATTCCCAAAATTGTACACTTTTTAGGCAAAAAAATATTATTACATATATTCAAATAGAACGCATTCATGGCTTTGGCTGAACGTCAGAGTGTAAGAGCCCAGAGCGTAACCCCTCCACAGGCCGTGGCGGAGTAGCGCAGTTGGTAGCGCCCTCGCTTCCCATGCCAAAGGTCGCGGGATCGATCCCCGCGTCCTCCACAGGCGAATATATTTTTAATCCTTTATATTAAGTTCGCTGCCACGCATATAAAGGATTTATAGTGAAAAACTTGTTTTTACGGGTTATACTTATTCAAGATCGACTCAAATCTTATCCACACGCCTCTCTCTCCAAAAATCTCCCTCCGCTCCTCGCCCAGCAGGTGCCATGGCGTCCCGCGACGGGCTCATCGTCCTCATCCTGCTGCACGGCATTCTGGGGAAGCACTGCACCCTGGGTAAATCCTCGCTGCCGCCATCCTCCCCGGGCGTGCCGCGGCTGCTCCACGGCAACGGCGACCACGGTAACCAAGGCAACGGCGACCACGGTGACCATGGCAACGGCGACCAAGGTGGCCACGGCAACGGCGACCAAGGTGCCACGGCAACGGCGACCACGGTGGCCATGGCAACGGCGACCACGGTGACCGTGGCAACGGCGACCACGGTGGCCATGGCAATGGCGACCACGGTACCACGGCAACGGCGACCAGGTGNCCATGGCAACGGCGACCAGGTGACCACGGCAATGGCGACCACGGTGACCACGGCAACGGCGACCACGGTAACCACGGCAACGGTGACCAGGCAACGTCGACCGAGATGGACCGCCGGCTCAGCACGATTCTTCTTCTGCCGGCACCGGTGCCCGAACCAAGCGGCACGAAGCGTCCGAGTCCACGGGATCACCCCGTGACGGAGCCGGCGGCGGTGCCAATAGAGGAGGGGAGGAGGAGGAGGAGGTTCGACGCCCGGTTCGTTCAAGGAGGTGATCGACGTGGATGACAGCTTCGAGCAGCTCGGAGGCAACTGCTGCGACTGCTTACCCTGCTGGAAGGGGCGCAGGGCAGGAAGGGAGAGAGGGTGACAGAGGTACGGTGGTTGATGGTGGTGGTGTAGTGTGGGGAGCGGTGGTGCAGCGGTTAGCGCGCTGCACTACGAGCCTGGCGTACCCGAGTTCGATTCCCGCTCACGGCCAACACCAGTGACGATTATCTGAGCCGGTCCTGGGCCTCCCCTAGGTCGACTCAGCCTCAAATGAGTACCTAGTACGTTGTGTAAATATTGCCACTAGGGAGACAAAGGCGACCGTGTGTGATACTGGTCACCCACCCTTTCGTGTGTCGTTCTGGCCTTCATAGGTGCTCGCTAACAGCAGTTGCCCCAACAGTCTGTTATAGGCTTTGGTGGCGGTGGTGGTTATGGTCGTGGTGGTGGTGATCAGTGTGGTGGTCAGTGGTGGTTATCAGTGGTGGTGGTCACTGGTGGTGATCAGTTGGGCGCTATAGATGGAACCAGGTCGGTTCCTCGAACTGGTTCAGGTATCACTCGCCATTGATGTTCACAGTGAGTGGGAATCGAACTCATCGGGCAATGCACCGTTGCGGTTTTCATTGTCGCAGTAAGTTTGGCGAATAGAAATTTCAAACGTATATTTATATATATACACACAAGAAAGAAAATCTCTAACACTGTGTGATGGAGCGACTACTTTGTCAGAAATAAAAAGCTGAATTGCCATTCATACATTATTTATTCTTACAGGAACTCTCGCTGCGTGAAGGCCCCTGTGGAATCCTCAATGCACTGCGAGCTTGCTACACGGGAGCTGGGGGGGAGGGAGTTTTTTTCTTCCCCTTTCTCCTGCAGCCTGAATTTAAATGCCACTTCTTCTTCAGTGCTTCACAACACTGCCCTCCCTCCTGAGCCATCACAGACTCGCCGCTGGCATATCGCGCGGCGAAATAAAAGCGGGCGGGTTCCATGAGAGGCATTTTATACAAATAATGAGAAGAATAAGAAGAAGAAGAAGTTATGCTGGCCGGATTTATGGCTGCCTGAGAACAAAAGCAGGCGGGTTCAATGGGAGGCGTTTTATACAAATATTAGGGGGTAGCGAGTTTTGCTGGCTGGATTCACGGCTGCCTGGCTGGAATTTGGAGGGGAGATCAAGGTGGATGGGGGGGGGTGTGGGTCCAGCAGGTTGGGGGTACGCTGGAGGGGTGCACGAGGGGGTAGGGTCCCAGTTGGGGGTTGGGAGGGGTACCCCTCGTCGCACCGTAGTTTGAAGAGGTACTTCCACAAGGCACGGTGCTAATGACATGCAGGCCTTCGTCAATCCATGCTGGATGAGAGCCTTCCTGGGCAGTTACGGGTTCTTGGGGATTGTTCGACCGAGACCATACTTCACCACACTGGTCAGCGCAGATTGGTGATGGGTGGAGGTGGGTTGGAGGGGAATCCAGACCCGGTGAGGATATCACTCGCTGCTGATGCTGGCCGTAAGCCAAGGATCGAACTTAGGTCGCCAGATTCGTTGCGCCGCGCAGGTGGCTGTGATGTGACGCGCGCGTTCCCCTGCTCCGTGCCCGTCAGGGTTGCCCGGAGAGAAGGGCGAAGTTGGCACCAGGGGGAGCCGGATTGCCAGCCCCTCCTGGAGCAGCTGGGCCCAAGGGTGAGACGGGTAAGGCGCAGCGGGTGGCTCACACTCGACGAGGAAGAACAACCAGGCACACGCCTCACTCGCGCACAAACTCACTCACCACCCACCAACAACAACAACAAGCGCCGTTCGCAACTAAGTGGTGGTGACGTCGCCACGGCGCTTGTGCAGGCTAGGTGCACGTTGAGGCACGTCACTTAAGATGTTTTCTTGTTCATGTTTTAGTTTTTTTGTTTGTTGCGGTTGCACCCGATTCAAGAGCCGAATTGCTCACAGGGCTATACCTAGTAAATGAAACTTGAAACTTGTGTAAGCGTCGAACGCCCGCCGGCTGGAGGTCACGGGCAGACCCAGCAGGTGCCACGGGTCGACCGACTGCGATGAGCACCCACGGAAATCACTCACCCACTCGCCAACCGCCGGTGAGCGAGTCACCACATTGAGCGAGTGCTGCGTGGTCACAGCTTGCCTGCGAATCACCCCTCGCTGCCTTACGAACCTCGGGCAGATCGCACGGCTCACCCGGCAGCACGTGCAGCGGCCACGGCTCGCGCCGCGGTGTGGGGGCCAAGCGCTGCCGTCCGATCGCGACGCTGATGCCGGTTTACTCAAGCCCGGCTGACAGAGCCCGCCCTAGAGTACGGGCGAATCGGGGCGATCGCCCCGTGCCCCCCGCAGTTTGGGGGGGGGCTCCGCGCTGTATCAGCATACTCTCGGTTTAGTTTGAAGGCCTCCGGGGGCAGGGGTGCACAAGGTGGGTGAGTTGCTTCGTCTCTGGACAACAGCCCTAGCGTCTGTGTTCCAATTCCCTCCCTCCCTCTTTTTTTTCCATTTTTTTAACGATCAGACGAGAAAGATGCTCGGTCTTTCGGCACTTTACTTCGTTCATCATGTCGTTTTTTGTGTTTTTTTTGTTTGCTTATGTGCTCCCTTTTTTTAATCAAAGATATAACGCGTTTCCCGTGTAACATTAGTCCCATTGTGTGTTACTGTGTTCATAGACACCAACAAGAAAACAAATCACCCTCAAAACCCATCACCAGATCCCCTGCTGCTACCAGCACCATAGCGGCGAAGGCACCTGCCTGACCTCCCTCCCCTCCCTCCCTCCCTCCGTCGCGGACGGTCACCCACGCAGGGAACCCAGGAGAGCGAGGCGAGGATGGAGACCGTGGCCCCAGAGGAGCCCCCGGGGACAGGGCAATCAAAGGTACCAGGGGTCGCGTACGCCACCGCCTGCCGTTGCAGAGATTCGCGGTTCGAATCGGGCGGGCCTCCCTGGTTAATACGGCGGGTGTATTAACCATCACGTGTGCAATATGTATATGCGCACGCGCGATCGCTCAGCCGGAGCTGCCCGTGTGTCGATTGAAAGGTGACAAGGGCGACAGGGATCGTTGGGCCTGGCGGGCGACAAAGGGCAGCAGGGAGAGAAGGGCGACAAAGGCAGCATCGGCCCNAAGGGCGACCAGGGTCAGCGTGGGGTCGCGGGCCCTCCGGGCGAGCGGGCAAAACCGGCCGAGAAGGGAGACAAGGGTGAGCGCGGCGCGCAAGGCGAGCGCGGCCCCGAGGCCGCAGCGGGCCCGAGGGCCGACCCGGCAGCGCGGGCCTCAAGGGGGACAAGGGGGACGCGGGCACGAGCGGCACGAAGGGTTCCAAGGGCGATCGCGGAGACGCGGGGCCGGCGGGGCCGACGGGACCCGCGGGGTCTCAGGGAGCCCCAGCCCGCCGGGGTCGCGGGCCCGGCGGGTCCCCAGGGCCTCCCGGGGCCCGCCGGTCCCCCGGGCCACGCGGGGGCCCCGGGCAGCCCGGCCCGCCGGGCCCGCCGTCGCCGCCGCCGCACAAGACGAAGCCGTCGCTGGAGAGCAACGAGGAGACGGAGGCGTGCGCCAAGGGGCCGTGCGGCGCGGGCCTTGCGGCGGGGNTCCCTCGGGGCCCCGCTCGGCCTTCAGCGCGAGCCTCTCGAAGGCCAACGCCTTCCCGGCGCGCGGCGCGCCCGTCCGCTTCACGCGCGTACTCTACAACGGCCAGGGCCACTACAGCCCCGAGACGGGCAAGTTCACGTGCGTGGTGCCGGGCGTCTACTCCGTGTCGTACCACCTGACGGTGTGGAAGCGCTCCGTGAAGGTGGCGCTGTGCAAAACGAGCGGCGGCTCGTGTCGTCGGGCGACGGCTTCGAGGACGGCGACCTCGACCAGGCGTCGCTCTCCACCGTGCTCGAGTTGGAGCGGGGCGACCAGGTGTGGCTCGAGGTGGTCGGAAGCTACAACGGCATCTACGCCGACGACGACGACGACTCCGTCTTCACAGGGCATCTGCTCTTCCCAGACTGCTGAGCGCCGTGCCGTGCGTCCCCCAACCCATCCGACGGTGAGTTTGTGTTGTTTTTTTTCCTTCCCTCCTCCTTGCCACACGTGATGATGTTTTTTGTGTTTCGTTTGCACCGAATCGGTGCGTTTTGTGCCGCGCGATCTTGGAGCGCGCGTACGGCTGTCGCGAAGGGAGGGAGGTGACTGGAGCATTCGGTAAAGTCACGTGGGTATAAATAAAATAAATCACGACGTTTCGGTCGCAACACAAGCGTCCGAAACGTCGTGATTATTGTATTTTCTACCTACGTGACTTTACCGAAAGAACCAAAGAGTATGGGATTCCTGCAGTCACGAAAGCTTCAAATCAAGAACGACTGGAGCAGTTTCACGGTTTGGGGGAGGGGAGCAGGGTGGAGGAGGTGGAGGTGGTGTGTGATGATTGTTGCTGTGTGCAATCACAAATGAGTAATTGTTAGCGAAGTTGGACAAGCGATGTTGGCTTACGATGGCCTGAAAAACACATCTAAACCACGTGTGCAGGAATTGGTGACGGGGCCGATACCATCAACTCACACTGCACCCGAGAAGCAGTTCCTTAAATCACAGCAGCTCAGGCTACGTGTGTCCGCACGGCTCTCTGTGTGAGTCAGCGATGATGGGTCCGAGGTCATCAACTCACTGCAGCTGAGAACGCGCGCTGTAATCACATTCGGCTGAAAGATTAAACGTTGAACCCGGTGACTCGCTCATCTTCGCAGCAGCAGTAGCAATGACTTTTGGCTCAGCCATCGAACAAAGGAGGCGGTCACCGCATCGCGCCCTTTCAGATGCGCTTCTGCGGCCGTCTGGAACGCTCTTCCCTTCCGATACTAGAAAGCCACTGGAGCTACGCACTTTTCAATCACCAAGTTCGAAAACTCATTTCTTTAGAACTGCATGTTTGTTGTGCTTAGTTTGCTCTTCCCCCGCACCTCCGATTCGCACGGTTGGCTACGTACGGCGCGCAAGAAGTTCAACGCACATACATCTCGGAGGCTACTGCCTCCGTATCCCTGACCGGGATCGCCGGGTCTCCTCTGCACTATGCCGCGGCAAAATGCGGGTGACGAGCCCTGAGATTTCACTGCGGCCGTGGCCACGACCGAAACCGTGCACGCGCGCACTTAAATATTCCGCCGCGGTCAGACGATAATGTTGATGGTTATAATGATGATGACTCCACTCTTGCCATTTCAATATCGTATCGATTTGCGCAAACATCATTTCCCTCGTGCTAATTTCACCGGGGGCCTTCCGTGACCCCATCTTTGAAACCTAATCAGTGGGTCGGGGCGCTCATATTTTGCATGGCTGATGCAATAGAAAATGAGGCGCACGCTAAATCTCGCAATACGTTTATAGAAAACGATAATTCAATTATGGCCATCGCGGTGGTAACGCCCGTGCCTCGCAGCAACAGAGGGCCTGAGTTCGACTCCCAGCTGGGGAACCTTTCTGTGTAGAGTTTATACGTTCTCCCCCTGTTGCGGAGTGTGAGCGAGAGTGGGGAGCGGTGGCTTAGCGGTTAACGCGCTGCGCTACGAACCCGGTGGGCCGAGTTCGAATCCCTCTCACGGCCAACACCGGTGGCAATGATCTGAACCGGCCCTCGGCTTCACCTAGGTCGACTCAGCCTCCAATTAGTATCTGGTGTGGTGTAAACATCGGCAAGAGGGAGACAAAGGCGGCCGGGCGCGGTGTTGGCCACCCACCCCTCGTGTGCCGTAGCGACCTTCATAGGTGCTGCTAACAACACTTGCCCAAAAAGTCTGTTAAGGCTATACGGGGGTCTTTGTCTTGACTGTGTGAGTGTGTGGGTGAAATTGTTCTCCAGGTTATGCGGTTTACTCCCCTAGCTAAAACAAACAAAAAAAACTCTCACTCAATGTAACAGGAATTGGCCAAAACACCCCGTTGCTGAAAAATAACTTGCAAAATACTCTGTTGGGATCACACCTCAGCAGTAGCTGCAGCAGCTGCAGCAACATTGCTCGTCTACTGCGGAAAAAACTTGGCAGGACCCTCCTGAACACGAGTCTTGAGACTCGGTGAAGCCCTCCTGGGCAAGCTAGCTTAGCAGTAATTATGATTTACATATTCTGGAAGCGCTTGCATTTTATATAGTTACCTATGTACTCGCTTTCCGGCATCTGTTAGTTAATCGCGCCGTGTTCTTCCTCTGAGGAGCAGATTATGTGGTTGTAGAGCATGGTTTCAATTGTGTCTGGCGCAGCGGGTATCAGTAACGGTCGCTGGCTGCGCCGGGTGGCGGAGGGGATTTACGACACAAAATTTTGGTCGGATCGTTACGTCGTGGCCGAACACGAAATAAAAATGCGTCACGAATCTTAATATTAGCCGCGGATTTTAATGGACTTGGGCCAGACATCCAAATGTAGGGCCACAGAGCTTGGGCAATCGTTGCTCTGGTGGCGTGTGAAGCGTGTGATCGCCGTTCTGAGAATGAACAAAAACAAACTGTGGGCCATAATACAGGGGCTTTTTGGGTTAATCGCGTAAATATTAGAAATCGCGTAAATATTATATTTATCATTAACCCAACAAAAAACCTGTATATGAATTATATCAGTCACGAAAGCCGACTACGTGTTAAACAAACTGTTGGGCATTAAACATTCTAAGTTATGAACGTGACCACGTGCTCAGCGTTCTAATGTGAGCGTGTGTTTCTCTTTGCAGGAGACTAAGTTCTTGGAGCTGAGTGACGTTCCCGAGCCGGGCGGAGCTTCCTCCACACGCACGCACGCACCCGAGCGGACAATCCCGACGGTGATGAGATGTTCACTACCTCGCCCGGTATACAGTGGATCGTATAGGTTCGATCGCGATCCTGTATATTTGGAGTGTGTGTGTGTCTCTCTCGCTCCCCGTGATCGCGTTTTTTTTTATGGGTGCCCGGTTTGGGGCCGTCCATAAATGACGTCACGCGATTTTGGATGATTTTTACCCCCCCCCCCCTCACACGGCGTCACAAAAAGTCAGACCCCCCTCAAATATGACGTCACAAAGCTCTGCCCCCCCCCTCCCCAAAACTATATTTCCATTTTGAAAATAAAACATGCTTCAAATCGCTTTAAACTATTGTCATTGTAGTGCGTATTTAATGTGGCGCTGCACTCTGATATTGTAGGAGTGTTGTTTTAACAATTAGTGTTGTTAAANCAATTATATATTTATTTAAAGTTGCGCATTTTTATGTGACGTCACATTTCTCAACCCCCCCCCCGTCACACATCGTCACAAATGTCTGACCCCNCCCCCCCCCTAGGTGCGTGACGTCATTTATGGACGGCCCCTTTGTCCCCTTCACATTTAAAATCACGGCACGCGATTAGAGTATATTGGCTGCGAAAAAATGTCCACGTGATGATAAGCCGCTTTCGTTGAGCTATCATTTGTGATAGCAAGGTCGCTTCTAAAAAAANCAATTGTTACATCGCTCAGTGGGCCTTCTCTCGCACCTGGTAAAATAAAAATAAAAGTTTAATTTACAAATCCAGAGCTGTGCTGTGCACATGAGCACCCGAAGGGCTCCGGGCCTCACGGTGACCGGTCGGTCACGTGACGTTAAGCACAGTGACGACTGGACCGGTCGGTCACGTGACATTAAGCTCAGTGACGACGGGGCCCAGTCGGTCATGTGACATTAAGCTCAGTGACGACGGGGCCCGTCGGTCACGTGACATTAAGCTCAGTGACGACGGGGCCCAGTCGGTCATGTGACATTAAGCTCAGTGACGACGGGCCCAGTCGGTCACGTGACATTAAGCTCAGTGACGACGGGGCCCAGTCGGTCACGTGACGTTAAGCTCAGTGACGACGGGGCCCAGTCGGTCACGTGACATTAAGCTCAGTGACGACGGGGCCCAGTCGGTCACGTGACATTAAGCTCAGTGACGACGGGGCCCAGTCGGTCACGTGACATTAAGCTCAGTGACGACGGGGCCCAGTCGGTCACGTGACGTTAAGCTCAGTGACGACGGGGCCCGGTCGGTCACGTGACGTTAAGCACAGTGACGACTGGACCGGTCGGTCACGTGACGTTGAGCTCAGTGACGACGGGGCCCAGTCGGTCACGTGACATTAAGCTCAGTGACGACGGGGCCCAGTCGGTCACGTGACATTAAGCTCAGTGACGACGGGGCCCAGTCGGTCACGTGACGTTAAGCAGAGTGACGACGGGGCCCAGTCGGTCACGTGACATTAAGCTCAGTGACGACGGGGCCCAGTCGATCACGTGACGTTAAGCTGAGTGACGACGGGGCCCAGTCGGTCACGTGACATTAAGCTCAGTGACGACGGGGCCCAGTCGGTCACGTGACATTAAGCTCAGTGACGACGGGGCCCAGTCGGTCACGTGACATTAAGCTCAGTGACGACGGGGCCCAGTCGGTCACGTGACATTAAGCTCAGTGACGACGGGGCCCAGTCGGTCACGTGACATTAAGCTCAGTGACGACGGGCCCAGTCGGTCACGTGACATTAAGCTCAGTGACGACGGGCCCAGTCGGTCACGTGACGTTAAGCAGAGTGACGACGGGGCCCAGTCGGTCACGTGATGTTCAGCTCAGTGACGACGAGACGGGTCGATCACGTGACGTCGTTCCAACCGCACGGTTTCCTTGCAACGCGATTGCATCACGCGACGAACCAATTACACACAGGGGTGCATTCAACTCGAAGGAAGGTCTCGCTCATTGCGCTGTGTTATCCGGGGGCCGCTTGTATGGCTGTCACCTCGGCACGTGGGTCACCGTGGGTCACCGTGTGGGCCGGTAATAGTTTTGTTTTTTTTCTAAATCGGTAACGCTCCACGCACACACACAACAAAATAGACGAAATCAACAACCCGGGTCGCGAGCCGGCTACTTCCCCCACCCCAACCCCTGATCTCTTCCCTCCAAAGAGTCCGGCTTTTGTTGATTCCAGTCCAAAGAAGAAATTCTCTCCCACCACGCATCCGATTGATACGGTTGGCTACGTACGGTGCGAAAGAAGTTCAGCATACATACCTACAGTAGGAAAAGTATTTGATCCCTGCTGATTTTGTACGTTTGCCCACTGACAAAGAATGATCAGTCCATAATTTAATGGTAGGTTTATTTGAACAGTGAGAGACAGAATAACCTCTGTGATTGCCAACAAGGGTTTTGCCACAAATACTAAGTCATGTTTTGCAGAGGGGTCAAATACTTATTTCCCTCATTAAAATGCAAATCAATTTATAACATTTTTGACATGCGTTTTTCTGGTTTTGTTGTTGCTATTCTGTCTCTCACTGTTCAAATAAACCTACCATAAAATTATAGACTGATCATTTCTTTGTCAGTGGGCAAACGTACAAAATCAGCAGGGATCAAATACTTTTTTCCCTCGCTGTACCTACGTACATTTAAAAGTAGCAAGGGCCAAAACTCTGCGACGACTTCCACGTTGAGCAGCAGCTTTGGCGATGTCTTCTTCTGGGGCAGTCTCAGCGAGCATCGTTTGTCACTTGCGACGACGTCCGTCCGACGTTTGGCTCCACGTCACCCAATCCGGTTTTTGCCGTCGGAGGAAGCTTTCCGGGCGCTGGGCGATTCGAGAGCGCTTCGGGTGAAGAGCCACGGGGAAACAACAGCAGCAGCGGTGGCATTGGCGTCGGTGGGGGCAGCCACCAAACGCGGACACAGCAAGTCCTCGTTTATAACGCGATCCGGGAACAAGTATAACCCGTAAAAACAAAGTTTTTCACTATAAATCCTTTATATGCGTGGCGGCTAGAGTCCTCTCGTCCTCTGGCTTGAGATGGCTGCCACCTATGGGTCAGATGATTGCATGGCAGCATTAAGCAATTGGTAATTAAATATAATATTTTTGTCCTAAAAAGTGTAAATTTTGGAGAAAAAAATTCACGAACATTAATTGTCACGCACAACGAGTCTGTGTGGAAAATGTCAGCTCGATTGGATCACGGGAAGTGGGTTAAAAACGACCGAAAGATTTGCACGGTCTTAAGCAAGCAAGCAAGTGAACTTAATATGAAGGATTTTAAAAAGGTGGGGTTGAAAACGCGTTCGGCAAAGACCAATTGCCCATGAATAAAGTTTGGCGAGATACGATGTCCACCACCGTCACGACTACTACGCGCAGCACGCGGTGAGACGGCGGACTGTTTATGGTTCCGCGTAGCGTGTGTCACCGTGCCGCTGGGATGGGCAACTCAAGAAAGTAGTTCGTCGTCGACGTCTCAGAGACCACGTTCTAACGGTGCGTTTTCCACGTAATAACGGCACGCGCTGTAACGCCGCGCATTATAAAGGCACGTGCATTATAATGAGGGATGCGTTCTGCGCTATAACGGCAAGTGCGTTATAACGGGACCCGCGTTTTAACGGGGGGTAGGTGTGTTCCTTCGTTATAACGGCACCCGCGTTATAACGAAGGGGGGGGCACATTCCGCGTTGTGTGAAAAGTGTTCCCCAAATGGAAGAACGGCGTTGTAGCGAGAACGCGTCTGTAGCGTGAACACCGCCGCCTGATAAGCGAGGGCTCGCGGTGCGATGGTTTAACAAGTTGCTCTGCACAAAAGATTCGAAAAGTTTTCTAAGCTCGTACGACCGCTGACAAATTCTATTAATTCTAATCGTTGTGCTTGAATAAAATCGATAAAACCCTCAGGGGAAATCTCACGATGGTTATTATTGTTATTGTTGTTATCAACGCAACCCACATGAATTATTCATATTCTACGATAGACCCCCCCCACTCACCCAGCCCCCGCAAGTGAAATAAGTGGGAGATGTTAATATCAAGCAGAGGTCATTGTTGTGTTGTCCAAGGGCGAGTTGCGTCTTGCGAATGATCAAGCGGGACGCTGAATCAGTCGGAGTGGTGCAGGCGAACCGATCGCGCGTCATCGATGGGGAGGAGGAGGAGGGAGGGAGGGAGGGGGGGAAAGAGGGAGGTGGAAGGAGGGGGAGGATGAAGAGGAGGAGAGGGGAGGAGGATGGGGAGGAGGGGTGGAGGAGGGGAGAAGGAGGAAGAGGAGGATGAAGAGGAGATGGGAGGGGGCTGCTGCATGACCTCCCCTGCCACCCACGTGACCTCCCCCTGCCACCCACGTGACCTCCCCTGCCACCCACGTGACCTTCCCCTGCCACCCACGTGACCTCCCCCTGCCACCCACGTGACCTCCCCTGCCTCCCACGGCTCGTGCCGTGTTCCCGGGGACGAGTCGCTCGTGCGCACGGCAAACGACGACGACGTCGACGAGGCAAATGAATCCCAACCGCGTGCGGCGGCGATGCTCGACTCACTTCGTCCTCGGAGCGCGGAGCTCCCACGACAAACCCCGCGTCACTCCCCCGCATCACTCCCCCGCGTCACTCCTCCCGCGTCACTCCCCGCGTCACTCCCCCGCGCACTCTCCCGCATCACTCCCCCCGCGTCACTCTCCCCGCATCACTCCCCCGCGTCACTCCTCCCGCGTCACTCCCCCGCGTCACTCCTCCCACGTCACTCCCCCGCGTCACTCCCCCACGTCACTCCTCCCACGTCACTCCCCCCGCGTCACTCCCCGCGTCACTCCTCCCACGTCGCTCCCCCACGTCACTCCCCCGCGTCACTCCTCCCACGTCACTCCCCCGCGTCACTCCCCCACGTCACTCCCCCGCGTCACTCCTCCCACGTCACTCCCCCGCGTCACTCCCCCACGTCACTCCCCCACGTCACTCCCCCGCGTCACTCCCCGCGTCACTCCTCCCACGTCGCTCCCCCACGTCACTCCCCCGCGTCACTCCTCCCACGTCACTCCCCCGCGTCACTCCCCCACGTCACTCCTCTCGCGTCACTCCCCGCGTCACTCCCCCGCGTCACTCCCCGCGTCACTCCTCCCACGTCACTCCCCCGCGTCACTCCCCGCGTCACTCCTCCCACGTCACTCCCCCGCGTCACTCCCCCGCGTCACTCCCCCACGTCACTCCCCCGCGTCACTCCTCCGCGTCACTCCCCGCGTCACTCCCCCGCGTCACTCCTCCCACGTCACTCCCCGCGTCACTCCTCCCACGTCACTCCCCGCGTCACTCCCCCGCGTCACTCCTCCGCGTCACTCCTCCCACGTCACTCCCCGCGTCACTCCCCCGCGTCACTCCTCCCACGTCACTCCCCCGCGTCACTCCCCCGCGTCACTCCCCCACGTCACTCCCCCGCGTCACTCCTCCGCGTCACTCCCCGCGTCACTCCCCGCGTCACTCCCCGCGTCACTCCTCCCACGTCACTCCCCGCGTCACTCCTCCCACGTCACTCCCCCGCGTCATTCCCCGCGTCACTCCTCCCGCGTCACTCCCCCGCGTCACTCCCTCGCGTCACTCCCCCGCGTCACTCCCCCGCATCACTCCTCCCGCGTCACCCCCGCGTCACTCCCCGCGTCACTCCCCCGCGTCACTCCCCCGCGTCACTCCCCGCGTCACTCCCCCCACGTCACTCCCCGTCACTCCTCCACGTCACTCCCCCGCGTCACTCCCCCGCGTCGCACGTCCAGTTGCTTGCCATCAGAACTATAAAACTATCTCTAGACTAGTTCATTCTTGGTTCTTTCGGTAAAGTCACGTGGAAGGAAAATAATACAATAATAAAAATAAAACAATTAATTATCACGACGTTTAGATCGCAACACAAGCAATCATCATCGAAACGTCGTGACAATTTGTATTGTTTTATTTTTATTATTTTATTATTTCCTTCCACGTGACTTTACCGAAAGAACCAAGAATATGATCCCTGCAGTCACGAAAGCTTTAAATCGAAATTTATCTCTAAACTAGTTTTTTTTCGATTTAAAGCTTTCGTGACTGCAGGGATTCATCTTCTTGGTTCTTTCGGTAAAGTCACGTAGAAGGGAAATAATAAATAATAAAATAATAAAACATAATAAAATAATTCTCACGACGTTTCGGCCACAATGCAAGCAGCCGTCCTCAGTTGAAGAACAGGTCTGTCGGAAAGACAGCGTCTGAATGACTTGTTCTTCACCTGAGGACGGCTGCTTGCGTTGTGGCCGAAACGTCGTGAGAATTGTTTTATTATGTTTTAATTTTTATTTTGCCAGGTAAGGCCCAGTGAGCTGCACATTACTCTTGTTTTCAGAAGCGACTTCGCCACTTACGATGGCTCAGCGAAGTTGCTTATGATCATCTTGTGGAGGTGTATAGCAGGAGCCAAATTACTCTCAGCGCGTGACGTTGATTCCGAATGTGGAGGGTGGAGCCGGAGGACCCGGAGAAAAATCCCGCGACCACGGGGAGAGAGAGGGAGACATTCAAACTCCAAATATACAGCAGCAGGCGTCGGGGTCGGATCGAACCCACGACCTCCGGCATACCAGGCGAGGTAGTTAACATCTCTTAGCCACCGTGATGATGATGATGATGAGGGAGAGAGAGACGCAAACTCCAAATATACAGCAGCAGGCGTCGGGGTCGGGATCAAACCACGACCTCCTGTATACCAAGCGAGGTAGTTAACATCTCGTAGCTACCGTGCGTAACGCAGTGAAATCACCTCGTTTAACACACCACCCGATTTGGCCCTGAAATCATTTAACTGCCGTGAGAAACATTAATCATCATCACCAGCAGCAGCAGCATTATCACCATCTGCCGTGGGCAATCCACGACCGGATGAAGGCCGCCTCCTCCTCCTCCCAAAGCCCTCGCCACCACCACCTCTCATCACGATCCCGCTATGGGACATTCCACCGAGCGTCGCATTCCGTCATCGCTCCGTCTCCCGCTGGATGCCCTCAGGGGGCGCGTTGCGTTCCTCGGCCCCCGCTCTGCGCTGCGGAAACCGCGGAACGGACTCTGCGTGACATTTCATCTTTAATGTGGCCATTTAATATTTAATCTTTCAACTTTTAATGCTCCAGAAATGAAGGAGAGAAGGAGAAAAACACCTCGGGGGTTTAGAGGACAGGGACCGTCATGAAACAACGAGCGGACTGGCATTGCACCCGACCACTCGCCTTGACCATCACCTTCTAGCGTGGGTGAGTGGGTGGGTGAGTGTGTGGGTGAGTGGGTGAGTGGATGAGTGAGTGGGTGAGTGAGTGGGTGAGTGGATGGGTGAGTGTGTGGGTGCTTGAGTCTGTGGGTGGGTGAGTGGGTGGGTGAGTAGGTGGGTGAGTGGGTGAGTGAGTGGGTGGGTGAGTGAGTGGGTGAGTGTGTGGGTGAGTGTGTGGTGTGGTTGAGTCTGTGGTGGTGAGTGGGTGAGTGAGTGAGTGGGTGGGTGAGCGGCTGGCTAAGCGAGTGAGTCGGTGGGTGGTTGGGTGAGTGGGTGAGTGAGTGGGTGGATGAGTGTGTGAATGGAGAGCGGGTAAGTGGGTGGGTGAGTGTGTGGTGGGTGGGTGAGTGGGTGAGTGAGTGAGTGGGTGAGCGGGTGGGTCAGCGAGTGAGTGGGTGAGTGAGTGGTTGAATGAGTGTGTGGGTGACCGGATGGGTGAGTGAGTTCATGGTTCCAACAGTGTCTTGGAGGAGGAGGAAGAGGAATGTCAACGCCAGCCGTGCGATGTTTGCGTCTTGAACGAGGAGTTTTGTGGACGTCCGTGCTGTTCCACTAACAACCTTGTTTGTTAACATTCCTTACCAACCTGCAAGACTCAAGACTGAATGCCACTCACGCTTGCCAACTCGTGAACAGGACGCTCACTTTAACATGTAGCAGGCTTTTGCGATCAATATCATCCATAACAGAGGTTTTTTTGGGTGTTAGATCGCGTAAATTTCTAAATGTGTCGTTACTCACTGCCTGCAAGCAAAGCAATGCAAAATAAAATTAAGCTTTTCTCCTTCCTGGCAATCAAACAATTGTTAGATGCCAAGCATCAAATAGGTAGCTATTGAAGGGCATCACATCTGCATTAGTCACACGTAGCGGTGGTTAAACGTGCTCTAATAACATATGCATTGCCTTTTAAACTGATTGGCCTCGACCAGAGACAGCCTTCTTTGATGTTTGATGGTCTCACCGGTGTTAGAACAGAGGACGCCAAAGACGAACAGGACATTCCAGATTTAAAGTTTTCGTGACTGCAAGGATTCATACTTTTTGGCTTTTTTCGGTAAAGTCACGTAGGTAAAAAAATTTAATAAATTAAATCACGACGTTTCGGGCGCAACACAACGTCCTTCTTCAGGTGGGGACAACTTAGCGAAAGCACACCGTTTAATTTTTTACCTACGTGACTTTACCGAAAAAACAAAGAGTACGAACAGCACAATGACAATGCAAGCCTCACAGTATTAATGACTCTGGTTGTGCATCTATACATGGACATTCATAATTGTTGTTGTTGTTGTTGTTGTTTCGATTTAAAGCTTTCGTGACTGCAGGGATTCATCTTCTTGGTTCTTTCGGTAAAGTCACGTAGAAGGGAAGTAATAAAATAATACAAATAAAACATCATAAAATAATTCTCACGACGTTTCGGCCACAACGCAAGCAGCCGTCCTCAATGCGTTGTGGCCGAAACGTCGTGAGAATTATTTTATGATGTTTTATTTGTATTATTTTATAATTTGCCTTCTACGTGACTTTACCAAAATAACCAAGAAGATGTTGTTGTTGTTGTAATTTAGAGCCCCTTTGTCAATCCACTGCGGTCATGAGATTTGCTTGACCATATTTCACCACCCTGATCAGTGGGGGGGGGGGGGGGTGGGGGTCAAGGTGGACGAGGCCAATCTAGCCCGGGTCACGTCTCGCTCGTCACCGGTGTTGTCCGTGGTCGGGAATCGAACCCCGGTAGCCGATCACCGCCCGCGTGAGCGAGCGACAACCACTGCGCCACCGCTCCAACCGCCCTCCGCATTTGCATTCGTCGTCGTGGTCATCGGCCGTGGTCCATCCACTGCTGGATGAAGACCTCCTCCCCGGGGGTGACGCTCACCTCTAACGCGCCGAGCATTGGAAACCATCCTCGCCCCTACGTGCTCAGCGGACTCCATCACTCCATCTCCTCGGAGGTGAGTCACGATGGATCACGATTAGTACCGATCGATAACTATCGATAACGATCGATAATTATTGATAACGATCGATAACTATCGATAACGATCGATGGCGGTCGATAACGATCGATAATTATTGATAATGGTCAATAACAATCGATGGCGATCGATAACAAGTGATAACGATCGATGGCGATTGATAGCGATCAATAATTATTGATAACGATCGAAGGCGATTGATAACGATCGATAATTATTGATAACGATCGAAGGCGATTGATAACGATCGATAATTATTGATAACGGTCAATAACAATCGATAACGATCGATGGCGATTGATAGCGACCGCTAATTATTGATATTGATCGATAACGATCAAAGAACGAAGCAAAGTGCCGACTACACCGAGCATCTTCTTGTTTCCACCGATCGAAAAAAAAAGAAACGGAGCTGCGACAAGAGAAAGAGAGAGAGAGGAGAGGATTTACGCTTCCATCTGCCTTCCTCACCCCCACCACGATGGTAAAGCAAAGGGCAAGTTGATTGTGTTTTGTGTAGTGGGACACACGGGTACACCCCGACGCGGAGACTTTGAAAGTTGGGAAGTCCCCACTCCTGTGCGGACGAATGTGTTACCCATTTTGTTTGCTTGTTTCATTGTTATTGAACAGAGTTCTTTGAATGACGGAGGGTGACTTTTTTGTGTCTTGGGTTCGATCGGGTGCGTCGTTAAACCCTCCGCCACCACCCGATACAGCTAATCAGTAAGGTGTGTCAATCAAAACGTTGCCAATTCGTTACTAGCTCAGCACTAACCGGTTGTGTGTTGGAGAGCAAAGCCACGACATTTACAATCCGAGTACGACGTTTCGCCGGTAATTACATCAACCAGCATCATCAGGCGAGTTGTCTCTGAATTGTAAATGTTGTAGTGGGAATTAAGTCTCCAACACACCGGTGTGACACGTTCTGTTTACGTGACAGACCTTGCTAATTGTCTGTGTTGGGTGGTGGCGGGTTGAACGACACATTTATATCCACGCGACCTCACCCAAAAAAAGTTGTTTGAAGAAGAAGCCTTGCCCAAAACGTCGAGTGTGTTTAATTTGTTTTTCTAAATTGGGCGTGCATCCCGTGTTGTTTTGTATTCGGGAGACACATTCAAAGGCAGAGCTCCGTTAGAGTAGAAGAACTGAGCTCAAATCATCGCAGAATCTAATCCTGTGGACGCATTTACATATGCCATGCATCAAGCAAACAAACCGAGACAACATGACGGGGCATTATGCAGACTTGTGCCGTGTGTGACGGCACTGAATGGATTCTGAAACTCTTTCAAATTCGTGTTTAGCCACATCGGAGTTTCCAAGCCGTCGCACGTGGCCTGTATCGCCACGTGATTGTGTCACCCCCCCCCCCCCCTCCAGGCAAGAAAAGGCAAAATTATTTGAATTTTAAGCGATGGGTTTTTATTCAGGCGAGTTTTGGGCAACCTTTGATGCATTTGGCCGGACATCTCTCGGGTGAGCCCTCAACAGGCAAGCGGCCACGTGGTACATGTTTTGTTCGTATTCAATCAGCGTTACGAGAGTTATCGTGACCCCCCCATCCCCCAATGTTACAGGAAGACCCACGTGGACGAAGCTAACGCATGAACGCGCCTCCGATTGGCACGGTTGGCTACGTACGGTGCGAAAGAAATTCGGCATACATACGCACAAAGCATTCGATATTAAATGGAAAGCGCTCATACAAAAAAAAATCAAGCGGATATATGACGGCGCGGAATGTATGAAACAATGACAAGGCTCCGCTTGTAATTCTGTGTAAGAGAAAAAATTTTTTGTGGAAAATGAGTGAACGAGTGAGCGGGCGCGTGAGCAAGTGAGCGAGCGACCGAGTAAGAGAGAGAGCGAGCGGGCGGGCGAGTGAGGGAGTGAGTGAGTGGTGAGGGGTGAGTGGGCGAGTGGTGAGGGGTGAGTGAGCGAGTGATCGAGCAAGTGGTGAGGGGTGAGTGGTGAGTGAGGGAGCGAGTGAGTGAGGGAGCGAGCAAGTGAGTGGTGAGCGAGTGAGGGGTGAGCGAGTGAGTGGTGAGGGGGTGAGCGAGCGAGCGAGGGTGAGCGAGTGAGTGGTGAGGGGTGAGCGAGCGAGCGAGTGAGGGAGTGAGGGGTGAGCGAGTGAGTAGTGAGGGGGTGAGCGAGCGAGCGAGTGAGGGGTGAGCGAGTGAGTGGTGAGGGGTGAGTGAGCGAGTGAGTGAGCGAGTGAGTGGTGAGCGAGTGAGGGAGTGAGCGAGTGAGTGGGTGAGCGAGCGAGTGAGTGTTGAGGGGTGAGCGAGCGAGTGAGTGGTGAGTGAGTGACGAGTGAGTGGTGAGTGAGTGAGCGAGTGAGTGAGTGAGCGAGCGAGTGAGTGAGGGGGTGAGCGGTGAGTGAGTGAGCGAGTGAGTGTGAGCGAGTGAGGGGTGAGCGAGTGAGTGAGGGGGTGAGCGGCGAGCGAGTGAGGGGCGAGCGAGTGAGTGGTGAACGAGTGAGGGGTGAGCGAGTGAGTGGTGAGGGGTGAGCGAGCGAGCGAGTGAGGGGTGAGCGAGTGAGTGGTGAGGGGTGAGTGAGCGGGCGAGCGAGCGAGCGAGTGAGGGAGCGAGCGAGTGAGTGAGTGGTGAGGGGGTGAGCGAGTGGTGATGGGGTGACTGAGCGAGTGAGGGAGTGAGCGAGTGAGTGGTGAGGGGGTGAGTGAGCGAGCGAGTGGTGAGGGGTGAGCGAGTGGTGATGGGTGACTGAGCGAGTGAGGGAGTGAGCGAGTGAGTGGTGAGGGGGTGAGTGAGCGAACGAGTGAGTGAGTGGTGAGCGAGTGAGCGAGTGAGTGGTGAGGGGGTGAGTGAGTGGTGAGGGGCGAGTGAGTGTTGAGGGGTGAGCGAGTGGTGAGTGAGCGAGTGAGTGTTGAGGGGTGAGTGAGTGGTGAGGGGGCGAGCGAGTGTTGAGGGGCGAGCGAGTGTTGAGGGGGTGAGCGAGTGAGCTCCTTGGCAGGTCTCGCGATGGCCTCTAGCCCTGCCCGATCCGGAGCCGTCCTCCGGGGCCGGAGCGAGGCACGCCGGCTCGGAGCAGTTGAACCGCATGGAGACCTTCTGGCCTTCGCGCCAGCCAATCAGCATGGAGCACGGGATGATTTCCTGCAACATCACCATCATCGTCATGATCATCGTCATAATCGTCAATAATCATCGTCGTCATCTTCGTCCTCGTCATCATCATCGTCGTCATCAACATTATCGTCATCATCGTATTCGTCATAATCATCATCGTCGTCGTCGTCGTCGTCATCATCGTCGTCATCGGTAACTCGTTGACTGAGTCGGTCTCTTAAAGTGTCGTCGCTTTGAATTCATCCCCAATTAGGTTTTTGCTGATAATTGTTAATCTTATTTGAAGATGGATTATTTTTTAAACATCTAAAAGCATTGCCAATGGCTCTCCTCTTCATCCGAGGACAAAACGGGGAAGGCGATAAAACGTTTCGCGATTTAAAAAAAAGCCCCCATTGTTTAATCCTTTAATTACGCCACGTAATGAGCGCCGAACTCGGCTGGACGGCTTCCAGTCCACCCCTTTGCTCGATCTGAGAGCGTCGCTCACGTTGTCAGCAGAGGGATGACGACAAAGATGATGACGAAGACGAAGATGAAGACGAAGATGATGATGAAGATTAAGACGAAGACGATGATGATGACGAAGATGATAATTACAACGAAGATGATGATGACGACGAAGATGATGATGATGAAGATGATGATGATGACGAAGACGAAGATGATGACGATGACGAAGACGATGACGAAGATGATGATGACGAAAACGAAGACGATGACGAAGAGGCATTCGTGACGTAAAATAGACAGACCGGCCCCTCCGCCGAGACGCCGTCGATAGCGGCGACGCACTATCTCAACCATTTGTCACATTTTGTTTCATTCAACATTTTTCTTCATTTCATTTTGTATTCGTTTACCAGCAAAGACCCGCTGAGCAGTATAGCTCTTGTTCAGAAGCGACCTGGGCAACCGCGAGTGTGATTCACACGCGGATCGCTCAGTCGGCCCACGTCGACCGCACACGTGGCAACGGCTCCGTCCTGAATATCCGTACCCCGTTAAAGGCGCAGCCCTGCAATAGCTCGGGTACAGCAACTGCTGGGGGAAACGCCCAGCCCCGAGAGTGACTTTGGCCTACTCTTCCACGTTGGACGGACGCCCTGGAAGAGGTGCTAGTTGTTGACTACCTCGCCTGGTATACAGGAGGTCGTGGGTTCGATTTCAACCGTGAGGCCTGCTGCTGTATATTGGAGCTTGCGTGTTTCTCTCCCGTGGTCACGTAGATTTTTCCTCGGGGTCCTCCGGGTTTTCCCTCCACATTGAGAATCAACATCACGCGATTCGATTATTTACCTTCGACTGTAAATTCCCACACGTGATAAGCCACTCTGTAGCTCAGTGGGCCTTACCTGATAAATATAAATGAATACGAAGTAAAACAAATAATAGGTGCTCCGTGAACAGTACTTGCCCCAACAGTCTGGTGAGGCTATACGGGGGATCTTTGTCTGCAGCCGTGGCTGGGGTCCTCACCTGTGATGGGAGCTCGTGCATCAGGGCAAGGAATTGGAACTGCAGCCCCTTGGGGTCACCCTTGGGGTCACCCTTGGGGTCACCCTTGGGTCACCCTTGAGGTCAACCTCGGGGTCACCCTCGGGGTCACTCTCGGGCTGCGGAGAAACGAGCGAGCGGAATGGCAGAGACACGACAGCTCCGCTACACCACACGGTGGGTGACACGGTGGGGCTCATGGTGGGTGACACGGTGGTGGCACGGTGGGTGACATGGTGGGTGACACGGTAGATGACACGGTGGGTGGCATGGTGGGTGGCACGGTGGGTGGCACGGTGGGTGGGACGGTGGGTGGCATGGTGGGTGGCATGGTGGGTGGCACGGTGAGGATCATGGTGGGTGGCACGGTGAGGATCATGGTGGGTGGCATGGTGGGTGGCACGGTAGGTGGCACGGTGGGTGACACGGTGGGTGGCACGGTGGGTGGCACGGTGGGTGGCACGGTGAGGATCATGGTGGGTGGCACGGTGAGGATCATGGTGGGTGGCATGGTGGGTGGCACGGTAGGTGGCACGGTGGGTGACACGGTGAGTGGCACGGTGGGTGGCACGGTGGGTGACACGGTGGTGGCACGGTGGGTGCACGGTGGGTGGCATGGTGGGTGGCACGGTGGGTGGCACGGTGGGTGGCATGGTGGGGCTCATGGTGGGTGACACGGTGGGTGGCACGGTGGGTGGCACGGTGGGTGACACGGTGGGTGGCATGGTGGGTGGCACGGTGGTGGCATGGTGGGTGGCACGGTGGGTGGCACGGTGGGTGGCATGGTGGGGCTCATGGTGGGTGACACGGTGGGTGGCACGGTGGGTGGCACGGTGGGTGGCACGGTGGTGGCATGGTGGGTGGCACGGTGGGTGGCACGCGTGGTGCATCTGCCGGTAATCTTAAGTCAGTGTAGCCATGGCAGCTGAGTCTGTTTCGTGACTTGTCAGCGTGACCTCAAGGTGCACCAAGCTTGGCACCCAGCGCCGTGATGACGTCACCGCAACTGAGTGGTGAACGGCTATTGTTGTGTTTGGGTTGTGTCGTGTCCGATGCGTGTCTTTGTCTCGTCGTGGTGGGTGGGGTCGGCAGAGTCGGCAAGGCCGATGAGCGGTAGGCGGAGCCAACGTCTGAAGACCGAGGAGGCCGCTCCCTGAGGCCGCTCCCTGTGTGGGCGGTGTTAGTGGTTGAGTGGGCGGGGCTATTGGTGGGATGGGCGGGGCTATTGGTGTGGTGGGCGTGGCTAGTGGTGGAGTGGGCGGGGCTAGTGTTGGAGTGGGCGGGGCCGGTGGGTGAGTGGGCGGAGCTAGCTGTGGAGTGGGCGGGCTAGTGGTGGAGTGGGCGGGGCTAGCTGTGGAGTGGGCGGGGCTAGTGGCTGAGTGGGCGGGGCTAGCGGTTGAGTGGGAGGGGCTAGTCGTGGAACCTCCCATAAACGCGGCAGCTTTGCACGTCTGTGTGTGTGTGTGTAAGTAACCTCAAATGAGCACCTGGTGTAGTGTAGAGACAAAGGCGGCCGGGCGTGGTGCTGGCCACCCACCCCTCGTGTGCCGTGCCGGCCTTCATAGGTGCTACTTGGTAACAGCACTGTTAAGGCGATATGGGGATCTTCGTCGTTGTGTTGTAGGTGCTCGCGAATAGCACTTGCCCCAAATATCGGTTAAGGCTATATAGGGGAGCTTTGTCTTGTAGGTACCTCGCTAACAGCACTTGCGCCAAACGTCTGTTGAGGCTATACGGGCCATCTCCAACTTGACATTGTTTACACGTGTGTGTGTGTTGGCGACATTTCACGTGGCCTCAAGGTGCACATGGCCTGGCACAAGCGTCGTGGTGACGTCACCGCCACTTAGTGGCGAATGGCGGTTGTTGTTATTATTAATACAGGTTGAGTCACAAAACCGTACCTCTCCATAACAAAGGCTCACCCTCTTAAGCCTCACCTTACCATATGAATAAAAAGTGTGCCGTGCTTGGCCCTTCCCCCCTCTCCAACCATTATATAAACGGAGTGGTAGCTCCTGCAATCTCTCATTTACTTGATACAGCTGCCGTGGCTGTGACGGTTCCACCTGAAGACGGAAGCTTGTGTTGCCTCCGAAACGTCGTGATTTTTATTTTTATTTCATTTTACTTTTATTAATTTAATGTTTTACCTACGTGACTTTACCGAAAAAAACTAAGAATATGTTGTTATTGTGTTGGGGAGTCTTGGATGCGGTGAGCTCACCACCACTTGCTGGACACTGCGCACTTGAGTCAGCGTCACTTTGCTGCTGACGTCTCCCGCTCGAGGTTCACAAAGCTTCCTCCGATCTTCGCCAGCCTCCAGAACGGTTTCAGCACGCTCAAGACATTCCCAAAGCTGTCTTTGGGGGCACACGAGGCGGACACAGAGGATTTCGGTAAAGTCACGTAGGTAAAAAAAATGAAATAAAAATTAATAAAATAAAATAATAATAAAATAATAATAATAAAAAAATTTCATTCTTTACCTACGTGACTTTACCGAAAAACTAAGAGTATGAATCCTTGCAGTCACGAAAGCTTCAAATCTAGAACGGACACAGAGGGTTTTTTAAACCAGAGTTCCAGACAGCAGTAGGTGGTGGTGGCGGGGGGGGGTGGGGNTCTTCTGCCAGCAGTGGCACGGGCTGCGCTATTGCAGGACTGCACCTCTACTGGACATCTGTGACCACTGGATGTCTGTGGAAAAGAGCTTCATGGCTCATCGGATTCTTCCGGTAAAAATTAAAATTCTGATAACCCTACACGGCTAACAAAACACACTGCAGTATTAACCAGAGGCTTTGGCCGCAAAAGCCTGTGAACTAAACTATTTCTATTTGACCAGGTAGGACCCCTTTGGAACCTCATGGTGTGAAGCTACCCGGCCTCATACTCTGATGGTGCATTGTCTTTGAGTTGTGCGCTTTTGGCGTCATCTAGCCCAACCCATGTGAGACTAGGCTCTAAGGAAAGCTGTCTCGGTGTGTACAATCAACTTCAAGACAGTGAAAGAGTTATGTTTGTTTGCATTATACTGCAGGTATTGTGGTCTATGCAAACATGACTCCTGTAAAAAAGGTGTCAGTTTTGTTGCCAGATAGAAGGGTATAACACCAATTATCAGGGAGGACCCACTGAGTTATTACTTCTTTTTCAGAAGCGACCTGGCCGCAAACGATAGCTCAACGAAGTGACTATCATTCGAAAATTCATAGCAGCCAAATACCCTGAACGCGTGACGTCATGCTAGATGTGGAGGGAAAACCCGGAGGACTCGGTGAAAAAATCCACGCGGCCACGTTGAGAGAGACACCACAGACTCCAAATATACAGCAGGCATCAGGGTCGGGATCGAACCCACAACTCCTGTACACCAGGCGAGGTAGTTAACATCTCCTAGCCACAGTGATGATGATGAGAGAGAGAGAAATACAAACTCCAAATATACAACAGGCATCCGGGTCGGGAGCGAACCCACGACCTCCTGTACACCAGGCGAGGTAGTCAACATCTCCTCGCCACCGTGATTATGATGAGAGAGAGAGAAATACAAACTCCAAATATACAACAGGCATCAGGGTCGGGATCGAACCCACAACCTCCTGTATACCAGGCGAGGTAGTTGACATCTCCTAGCCACAATGATAATATGAGAGAGAGAAAAAAAAAACTCAAATGTACGACAGGCATCAGGGTCGGGATCGAACCAACGACCTCCTGTGTACCAGGCGAGGTAGTTGACATCTCCTAGCCACAAGTGACAATGATGATGATGAGAGAGAAAGAGAAATACAAACTCCAAATATACAACAGGTATCAGTGTCGGGATTGAACCCACGACCTCCTGTACACCAGACGAGGTCGTCAACATCTCCTAGCCACCGCGGCGACCCCAAACCCGCCCCGCGCACAGCACAACGGCAAGCGTCGGACGCGCCACCACGGAGTCGCGTCGTCACCGCCGCGGAGCGGTGCGCGCGTGAGCAGCTTGTAAATCATCTCTCCTGGGCGAGGAGCCGGTGGCGCTGATGTCGGAGAGCGGTGGATGCGGGGGGCAGCAGTGATGTTCAAACTGGTGACCTGAAAACGGGGGTGCGGGGGTGGTGGCTGGGTGGGTGGGGAATTGGCAGTGGGGGGGGGGGCATGGGCACCCGTGGTGCCTGTGGCCGAGCCCGTGTGGGAAATTAACCGCTCCCCTTCCCATCTATGTTTTGGGACCGCGGGGGCTTTCGTGAAAATAAAAATCCATTTGCGAGCCGGCAGTGTCATATATTGGCGTGTTGTGTTATAGGATTTTTATTGTTGTCGTTGTCAGTGTGTGTGTACGTGCGGATGTGTGTGTGTCGTGTAGCGGGTTAGCGTGCTTTTGCCACAAAGCCGGCGACGCGAGTTCGAATCCCACTCCCGACCAACACCAGTGGCGACTATCCGAACCGACCCTGGGCCTTCCCTCGGTCGACTCATCCTAAAACGAGTAGCTATTGCGGTGCGTAAACATCAGAACTAGGGGGAGACAAAGGCAGCCGGCGTGGTGCTGCCCCACCGTTCTCTACCCCTCGTGTGCCACAGTTCCGGCCTCCTCGCTAACAGCTCTCGCCCCAACTAGCCAGCCCCTGCGTTCATTTCCTCCCTCTCCTTACCAGGGAACACCGAGCCGATGACGGCCGGCGGTTGAGTCCCCAGCTTCTCCAGGGCGTCTCTCAGCGAGATGCCGGTGTCGGCGGCGTCGTCGTCTTTGACGGGGGGCGGCCCGGCGTCGCCGCCCGCGGGAAGTCGCAGGCCAGGTGGTCGGCCCGCATGGCCTTGCCGGGCAACCTCAGGAAGCTGATGTGCGCCTTGCACTTGCCCACGAGCTGCCAAGAGAGGAAGAAGGGGATGGGGGGGGGGGGGGGGAGTGCGTCACGATCTCGAGAGTAGGTCGAGGAATCGAGTTGGTGTCGGGGTGTCTTCCACGTTTTGACGCTGTCGTGTTCGCTTGACGTTCGCCTGACGTTCACAACGTGGCAGCTCGGCAACGCCTGCCGCAACGGCGGTGGGACGGACAGCACCGCCGCTTAGCACGGTTGGCCAGGTAGGTACAGCGCGAAGGAAGTTCCGCGCGCGTACACGCACAAAGCGGTCGTGGAAATAACGTCCGGCGAAACGTTTTGTTTCGGTCAGCCACGAGTGATTTATTTCCCCCCCCCCACCGCTCCGATGAGTCACGTCCACGTATTAGTGCCCATTTCTCATCTGCAGCCACGATCCAGCGGTGGAAATAGCCTGAGGGACGGTGGGGCAGGAGGTGACTTAGTCCGTTCCATAGGACGACCGCGCTTGTCATATGGATAAGATCGCATCTCCGATTAGCGGAAGAAATTCAAGAGACATACAACACATGTTAACTTCCACACAGAGTGGTA
Source organism: Lethenteron camtschaticum (assembly GCA_018977245.1). Taxonomy (NCBI): domain Eukaryota; kingdom Metazoa; phylum Chordata; class Hyperoartia; order Petromyzontiformes; family Petromyzontidae; genus Lethenteron; species Lethenteron camtschaticum. The sequence goes on along the minus strand of MU249612.1, from coordinate 8,598,890 downwards.
GTCACTTTATCCAGCCCCTTAGGAAGGGATGATGAGCTGAGTCAACCTCGCAAAGCGGGGTTTTTACTCGCGACATTTCGACAGCGATCCACTATTCCTGGGTGCTGTGGTTGGCATGGGCCCTGGTGCAAGCGGTTAAATGGCACCCACGCCCACCTAATTCGTTGGCGACGTTATAGTTAAATGACGTCATAGTGAAATGACGTTAGAGTGAAACGACGTCGTAGTTAAATGACGTCATAGAGAGGCATTAAAGTGAAACGAAGTTATAGTGAAATGACGTTATAGTGAAACGAAGTTATAGTGAAACAACGTTATAGTGAAACGACGTTATAGTGAAACGACGTTATAATGAAACAACGTTATAGTGAAACAGCGTTATAGTGAAACAGCGTTATAGTGAAACAGCGTTATAGTGAAACAACGTTGTAGTGAAATGACGTCATAGAGAAGCATTAAAGTGAAACTACGTTATAGTGACATGACGTAATGGTGAAACAATATTGTAGTGAAGCGACGTTTTAGGGACACAACGTTTGAGGGAAGCAACGTAAATAGGGTCGTCGTAAATAGGATCGTCGTAAATAGGATCGTCGTAAATAGTATCGTCGTAAATAGGGGACTTCCCGTATACGTTTAAACCATCTGAGTGCCGCTTACCTTACTCGGATATTCCGTTAATTCAAAGGTGAAGTGATAATTGGAAGGCGCATTTGAGTCCATCTGCAATGAGAATATGATAACATCAATAAACTCACACAACACGTGGTTGTTGTTGTTATTACGACTACGAGAGAAACTCAGTTTGATGGCGAGCGGCATGTTGGTTGCCCCGCGTCCGACCGCACATCCGCAGCTGAGCGAAGTCACACCACGGTAGGAGAGCGAACTTTCTTAAAATAGGTGCGCCGCATGCACAGCTGCGACATCCGCACGATACCCAGGAACCCGCGTGCGGCGAGAGAGAGAAGCCTCGAATCACGATGCCAGCCGTGTCCAGGAATCGAACTCTGTTTTTTGTTTGTTTTTTTCGAGTTGTCGGAGCGCAAGTGCGAGAGCCACTGTTCCCACCTCGGTGCTTAACGTCTCAATCATTTTTGTTCTTTTTATTTTTTCAAATCTTCAACTGGAACGCTTCGCTGGTGCCGCGGTCACCAATCACGGCCGCGTTAAATATTCTGCTCCGTCTGCGGCTGAACGCGACGAGCGGATTGCGTTACATCGCCACATCCGTGCGTTTTGAAGGCGCTGAGGCTCAATGGGTTCGAAGCGCCCGTGGGTTTCAACTGCGAAAAGTCCACTCGTCGTGACTGGCGTTGACCGTGAGATAAAGATCCCCCGTGTAGCCTTAACAGACTGTTGGGCAAGTGCTGTTAGCGAGCACCTATGAAGGCCGGCACGGCACACGAGGGGTGGGTGGCCAGCACCACGCCCGGCCGTCTTTGTCTCCCGAGTGGCGATTTTTACACACCGCACCAGGTACTCATTTGAGGCTGAGTCGACCTATGCGAGGCCCAGGACCGGTTCAGATATTCGTCAGCGGTGTTGGCCACGAGCGGAATCGAACTCGGCTCGCCGGCTTCGTAGCGCAGCGCGCTAACCGTTGCTCCACCCCTCCCCCGTACACTCACCTCTGCACGCTCGCTTACNCATGCAAGTCACGCACACACACACGCACTCACCTAAAGGTCACTGGGGGAAAGGTCAGCGAGAGGTTGCCAGGCAACGGACAGAGTTCAACATCAAAGGCCCTCGATTAGAGCGGCCGCTGCCTTCCCTTCGAAGGTTGCGATTAAAATCACGGGTGGGGATGATGGGGGCGGGGAGTTCACTCAACCCATCATCTGTCAGGTCGACAAAATAGGTACCATTGTGGAACGTCCAACGAACCCACCTCTGCCGCGGAATGTGGAATTCCAACCGTTGATTTTTATCTTTCGGTAAAGTCGCGTAGAAGGGAAATATAAAAAAATAAAATTCATTAGAACGTGTCTTTCGACAGCTCTGTTCTTCACCTGCTTGTGTTGTGGCCGAAAGTCGTGAGAATTTTATAATATTTTATTTTTATTATTTTATTATTTCCCTTCCACGTGACTTTACCGAAAGATCCAAGAATATAATCCCTGCAGTCACGAAAGCTTTAAATCGTTGATTTTTAGTTTTATTTTTTTTNGTTTCAAAAGACGAGCGCCACGTCGCGCTCACTCGGCGCTGCGACCGCTCTCGATTTGAGGACGACGATTTCCGGTCTACTCTTCCATGCTGGTCAAATGTCAGGGAATATGTTGGAGTAAACACGCTTTACCCCACCACATGAGACATCCTGATCTATTTACTGTGGCGTACCTATTTATACTCCTGGGTGGACAGAGGCGGCTGGATTTAAGCAACTTGTACTATTCCTGGTTCTTTCCGTAAAGTCACGTAGAAGGGAAATAATAAAATAATAAAAATACATTTTAAAACGACGGAAGAAAAAAATAAAATGCACGACTCCAACCGCGTGGATCCGTCGCTCAGTCGGGCGCTTTGATCCGCGTCGAACGTCGGCCCCACCAGATTCACGCTGTACCCGTCGCAGCGACATCGATCGGGCGCGTGCCTCGGCTGACTTTGATTTCATCTTTTTTTGGGGACGCAACATTGGGAATGGGTGGCTCAGACATTAGCCACCAAGTGACGTCGCCATGGCAACTCAGTCCAGCGTTCATTGGGAGGAAACCGTTTTACGACGACAAAAAAAACACTCAACAATCTATATTTATAACACGTAATGTACATCACAATATCACGTCATCTTTCTCACGTAATCGATATCTATAACGCGTAATCTATATTTATATCACGTAATCTATATCTATAGCACGTGATCAATATCACGTAATCTATAATACCAAACACATATCACTTAAAGCTTCTCATAGCTCCGTATTATGTTTCAGTGTTTGGGGCCCCAACGATGTTTAGGGCTCTGATAGATTTGTAATCCCCTTTCTCCGTTACCCCTTCTCTGATAATTGTAATCCTGTTTCCCGTTACCCATCCCTGGTATAATTGTAATCCCATTTCACCGTTACTCCTTCTCTGGTATAATTGTAATCCCCTTTCGCCGTTACCCNGTCTCTCGTTGAATTGTAATCCCCTTTCACCGTTACCCTGGTAGAGATGTAATCCCTTCCCTGCTACCCTCTGGTAGAATTGTAATTCCCGTTTCCCGCTCTGGTCAAAATAGTAATCCCTCCCTTCCCCGGTTACTCCCCTCTCAGGAACCCGAACACCTCCAGCCAGGCCTTGCTCCTCCTCCAGGCCTTCCCTACCTAGCCCCGTCCTTCCCTACCTAACCCCGTCCTTCATTACCTGCGCCTTCCACGGAATGAGCCCTCCAAAGAAGGCCCTCTCGCAACAGTCCATGGCGTTGGCTTCTCGCGCGGAGCACAGGATCTGTTTTGGGGGAAGGGGGGAGCAAGCGAAGGTGGGCGGCCATGTACACGTTGGGTTAGATGTGTCGTCAAACCCGCCACCACCCGACACGGCCAATTAGCAAGTTTGTGGCACGTAAATAACAAAATAAAAGCATGTCAATTCGTCATCAGTACAGAACGCCGGTGTGTGTGTGTTGTTAGTGGGGAGCGGTAGTGTAGTGGTTAGCGCGCTGCACTACGGACCTGGCCACCCGAGTTCGATTCCTGCTCACGGCAAACATCAGTCACGATTATCTGAACCGGTCCTGGGCCTCCCTAGGTCGACTCAGCCTCAAATGAGTACCAGGTCGGGTGTGTAAACATCGCCACTAGGGAGACAAAGGCGGTCGGGTGTGGTGCTGGCCACCACCCCTCGTGTACCGTTCCGGCCTTCATAGGTGCTCGCTAACAGCACTTGCCCCTACAGTCTGTTAAGGCTATACGGGGGATCTTTGTGTTGGAGAGTAAACCCACAGAGTTTACAATTCGTGTCGCGTGACGTTTCGAAAATGCTCAGATGTCCCCTCCCCACATCGCTCCGAGTCGCAACACTTAAACGACGCCGCCGATTGGCGCGGTTGGCTACGCACAGTGGCGAAACGAGACCCGCACATCATGGGACCTCCTTTGCCAGTACCAAAATATACTGATAGGGTTTTTCCCCTTTTTTCTGGCAACAAAACTGACACCTTTTGCAAGGCATCATGCTTACATTAACCACAATACTTGCAGTCAAATGCAAACAAAAACAATACTCTGATAATTTATGCATTGTCTTTGAAACTGATTGGTCCACACCAGAGACAGCTTTCTTTAGAGCCTAGTCTCATGTGGTGTTCGAGCAGATGACGCTGTCTCTGGTTTGGAACAATCAGTTTCAAAGACAATGCATAAATTATCAGAGTATTGTTTTTTTTGCATTTGACTGCAAGTATTGTGGCTAATGTAAGCATGGTCCCTTGCGAAATGTGTCAGTTTTGTTGCCAGAAAAAAGGGGAAAACCCCTATCAGAGGCCCACACAGTTGCACGGTGCGCGTGCCCGCACGTACACACGCACAAACAACGCGTGCGCACGGGTCTGCAGTACGCGCACGGTCAGTTTTTTTTCATTTTTTATTTATCAGGTATATAACCCTGTGAGCCATGCGGCTCTTGACTCGGGTGCAACCGCAACAAACAAAAACACGAACCAGAAACATCTTAAAGTGACTCCACGCAACAGAAAAATCCTGGAAAAAAACAGCAATAGGCGGCCTTGCCATCCCAGCGGGCATCGGTCTGCCAGTCGGAGTAGGGAGGAAGAGGCCGATGATTACCGATATCTGTTATTTCTAGATTTGAAGCTTTCGTGACTGCAAGGATTGATACTCTTAGTTTTTTCGGTAAAGTCACGTAGGTAAAAATAAGTTAAAATTAATAAAAGTATAATAGAAATAAAATAATAAAATAACACATTTGATAAGCTCCCCCCTCCCTTAACTTGTATTTAAGAACTTGATCTTGGAATCCCTGCCTCACTGAACAGCAAATCTGGCTGTGACGGTCCCACCTGATGACGGAGACTTGTGTTGCCTCCGAAACGTCGTGATTTTATTTTATTTTATTATTTATTTCTATNATTACTTTTATTAATTTTAATTTCATTTTTTACCTACGTGACTTTACGAAAAAACTAACAGTATGATATCTGTAAGCCAGCCGAGTCACAATTTTCGTCGCCACGGTGGCCCAACTGTGGCCCATGGGACGCGACGCAGTGGCCACCGACTCGTTCCGAATGACCTCGGCGGAGGTGGACGGGAGAGAGGGTCTGGGGGTGCGGGGAGGGGGGGGGGTGATCGATCTCTGGCGTTCGACGTGAAGCAGACAACGTGTCCGTGGCTGATCGACCACACTGCCCACGGTAGCAACCACGATTCGAGCCACGAACCTGGGCGCTCACGGCGTGCCCCGTTCAATGTCATCCACAGCCACCTTGCGGCTAAACTCTGTCCCGTTTTTCTTCTTGGTTCTTTCGGTAAAGTCACTTTACCGAAAGAACCAAGAATGAATCCCTGCAGTCACGAAAGCTTTAAATCGAAATTTCCCGTTTTGTTTGCGACCGATTGACTGACCGACTAACCGCCTGGACATCTGTGAGAAATGATCTTTAGAGCTCGCGCGGGTTTGCCCCTCCCCATCTCCCTCCAGGTGTATCAAACGTAATATCCCGCCTCCGATGAGATTCTGACCTCTTGCGCGGCGATGACCCTGCGGAGTTCGTAGAAGCGCGCGGGCGACCGCGCTCCACGTTGTAGCGGTCAGCGGCGAGGCGAGCGAGCCGGTTGGGCAACGCGTGCGAGTCGAAGAGGTCGCACACGAAGCTGCCGCCCTCGTCGCAGAAGCATTTGCGGTAGTTGTCGCTGCCGTGCGCGCCGGGGCAGTTGCTCACAATCGACAAGCCGTCGAGGGCCGATGGCAGCAGAAGCAGCAGTGGCAGTAGCAGTCGTGCGGCAGCCTGGAATGTCGATGCAGCTCCAGTCGCCATCGTTGTTCGCCTCGGTGGCTTTGCGATGGGAGGACTTTGCGATGTTTGCTTTGAGAGGAGGGCTCCCTGTTCAAACACGCGAGATGTAGCAATGTGGCCCCGTTGTGTTTTTGCAGTGGTGACTTATTTGCCAGGGCCAGTGGCGATTCAGGGAAGCTGCTGAATGCCCCCCCACCGCCCACACACCACCACACTCCCTCGCGTCAGACACAATGCGTTTGATAAGTTTGTGATTTTTTTTTTAATTGGCAACAATAACAAAAGCGGGTTCGTGCCGCTTTTAAATTGATGCAAATTCCATCCCCCTTACTCCCACCTCCGCCGGCACTTTCCAATTGCCTCATTTTCCAAGAAGCGCTCCTAAGTTGTGTTCAATCCGCTTGGCTCTTCGCGATGTTTCTCACCGTTAACAGCGCTCGCAAGGGGTCTGCGTGGCTTCGTTAAACAAAGCCACCAACTCCCCAACGCCGACGTCACCGCCCGCCACCACTCGCCGTGCCAGCCCCCCCCCCTTTTGCCCACGCGCGCGCCCACGCACGCGGATCGTAGCCGCCGCGTGCCAGACGCCGTCTCGCGCATCCAAAGTTGGCAGCGCTGAATGAAAACCCGTCGGGGGCGAATGCGCAAACGCATTTGAGAGTTTGCAAAGATTCAAAGGGCTTTTCCTTGGGAGAATGCTAATTCTTCCAGGCGGGGGGGGGCTGGCGTTTTTCTTCCCCCCCCCCCCAGTTTTTCCTTTCGATGTAATGCACATTTAATTGGCGCAATTTCGCGGTGGCTTTCGAAGTGTATTTTTCATTTTTTTGCCCGGAGAGTTGTTTAAAAACACACAAAAAACACGCGCGCGCGCGGTCAAATATACCACCCCGGTGGTGGCGGTATTTAATTTTGTTGTAATGCCTTGCTGCCGCTGCGTCGGTGCCGAGTCGATGCTGATCGATGCCGATTCAGTTGAGCGCCACAGGCTTAGCCCCCCCCACACACCTGCGAACGACTCACGCTGCTCTGACCTAATCTGCATTCGCACGAACTTCGTTTGCGAATCTTGCAGCCGCGTGACTCGCTTGCTTTGAGTCAATTCTCATGGCACAGAGTCGAGTGTTCGTCCTCTCACTCTCTCTCTCTCGCTCTGCAGTCGATGCGTATAGGGCCAGGATTGTCTGCGACAGCTCAGATGGCTTCCACTTAAACGTCGCTCCGCCAAGAGACAGATTATTTGATCCACGGAGCGTAGTGTCGGAAGAGAATCGAGAAATTGACAATTGTGTCTTGAGATAAATATTTTATTTAAAAATATAAGTGAACAAAATAAATGCGTAATGTTTAATTAAGAGCTGCTAGTTTGGCGTATGTTACGCCGTGGACAGCTGGCATGTCTGATTGCTTAAATGTTTGCAATTTGTATGGCGCTCTGTTAACACCTCGGAAACTCACGCAACCTTGACGCATGTTGAACTTCTTTCGCACCGTACGTCGCCAACCGTGCGAATAAGGGGGTGCGGGGAAAGTACAACGAGCTACACAAAAAAGACAAAGATCCCCGTATAGCCTTAACATACTGTAGGGGCAAGTGCTGTTAGCGAGCACCTATGAAGGCCGGGTGGGTGGCCAGCACCACGCCCGACCTCCTTTGTCTCCCCAGTGACGATGTTTACACACCACCAGGAATAATTTAGGCTAAGTCGACCTAGGGGAGGCCCGGAACCGGTTCAGATAATCGTCACCGGTGTTGGCCGTGAGCGGGAATCGAACCGGAGTCGCCGGGTTATAGCGCCGCGCGCTAACCACTACACCACCGCTCCCCAACTACAACAACAACAACCGCATTCGCCACTAAGTGGCGTTGCAGTCACCGACGCTTGTGCCAGGCTATGTGCACCTTGAGGCCACGTGAAGTGTCGAACGCGTGGCAGGAGGTCACGGGGCAGACCCAGGTGCCACGTCGACTGATTGAGTTGACTGAGATGACTGAGTTGACTGGCCGCTCCCCACAGACACACACAGGAACATCTCTCTTCTGATTTCAAGGGTACCCCTCTGTGGGACCAAGGCGACTCGACAAGGAGCATTCGGGTTAAGTTCAACAGGCTGCGTGCAGTACGTTCACAATGCGGCCGCCAGGGTGCTAACCGCTACACCCTTTGAGGATCCACATCACACAACTCTCCTCTTGTCGCTTCACTGGCTGCCTGTTCGTACCGCGTATTGATTTTAATATTCTCTTGCCGGCATTCAATGCCTGAAACGGACCTGCTCCTCCCCTATATTCGTGACCTCCTTTGGCCACGAATATTCCACCAAGATCATTAAGAACATCAGATTGTGCGTTGCTCGCCGTCACCACGGTCTCTAGGCTGCACACTCGGGGAGGGTGACGGCGCTTTTGCAATTGCGGCACCTGAACTCTGGAACTTGTTCCCAATCGAGGTCACGACTATCCAGGACCCGTGACAAACCTTCAAATCTCGACTAAAAACGTATCTGTTCAAAATTGGGTTCTCTCTCTTTAGTTATTTTCAAACGTACGTCTCACTCCCTGTTTCCTTTGGTTGATGTTAAACTATTTCCACCTTTTCATGCGAACGCCCTAAGAACGATTATTTAAGGGCGATTTAATCTTTCAATTATTACTGTTATTATTATGAGCGGTGCGATGATATATTTGTGAAATTCCAGTTGCCAATTTGCGACGCATTCTTGTCGACGAAGTTGGACGGGCACACCGCACAAGGGCTGACTCGTCAAACTTAGTTTGCAGCTTTCGTGACTGCAGGAATTACTCTTTGGTTCTTTCGGTAAAGTCACGTATAAAGAGAAATAAAAATTAAATACTAGCATACGACGTTTCGATTGCAACACAAGCAATCATCATCAGGTATAAATGAAATAGAAACACAATCTAGTATACATTACATTTCTAAGTATACTAGATTTGTGTTTTATTTCATTTATACCTGATGATGATTGCTTGTGTTGCAATCGAAACGTCGTATGCTAGTATTTAATTTATTATTTTCTCTTTATACGTCACTTTACCGAAGAACCAAAGAGTAGGCTGACTCGTCCCAACGACGCCAGCGGATCTGTAATGTCCACCGCGAAGCAGACGGCACGCAGTACACCATGGTTACTGCGCCCGCAGTATTGACCAGGGCGGCTGCCGGATTGAATCGAGCCGCGAGCGCGCTACCACTGTCGCTATTGCAAGCCTTGGCTCAGGGCTATACTTTGAGCGATGATAATTACCTACATTAAACGTGGGGTCCCCCCCTTCCCTCCAGCACAGTTCACCAAATATCTGTAAGGCAAGGATCTCCTGATTTGCATTATCTCTGCCTGTCTGTGTTGAGCCATACAACTCTCCATCGTGGGCGCCACGGTCGTGAGATGTTAACTACTCTCCTGCTGTACAGGAGGTCGTGGGCACGTACCCGACCTGACTCCTGATGCTGTATATTTGGAGTCTGCGTGACTCTCTCATCATCACGGTGGCTAGGAGATGTTAACTCCCTCGCCTGGTATACAGAGGTCGTGGGTTCGATCCCGACCCTGACGCCTGCTGCTGTATATTTGGAGTCTGCGTGTCTTTCTCTCTCTCATCATCATCACGGTGGCTAGGAGATGTTAACTACCTCCCCTGGTATACAGGAGGTCGTGGGTTCGATCCGACCCTGACGCCTGCTGCTGTATATTTGAGTCTGCGTGTCTTTCTCTCTCTCATCATCATCACGGTGGCTAGGAGATGTTAACTACCTCCCTGGTATACAGGAGGTCGTGGGTTCGATCCCGACCCTGACGCCTGCTGCTGTATATTTAGAGTCTGCGTGTTTTTCTCTCTCTCATCATCATCACGGTGGCTAGGAGATGTTAACTACCTCCCCTGGTATACAGGAGGTCGTGGGTTCGATCCCGACCTGACGCCTGCTACTGTATATTTGGAGTCTGCGTGTTTTCTCTCTCTCATCATCATCACGGTGGCTAGGAGATGTTAACTACCTCCCTGGTATACAGGAGGTCGTGGGTTCGATCCGACCCTGACGCCTGCTGCTGTATATTTAAGTCTGCGTGTCTCTCTCTCTCTCATCCCGTGGCTAGGAGATGTTAACTACCTCCCCTGGTATACAGGAGGTCGTGGGTTCGATCCCGACCCTGACGCCTGCTACTGTATATTTGGAGTCTGCGTGTTTTCTCTCTCTCATCATCATCACGGTGGCTAGGAGATGTTAACTACCTCCCCTGGTATACAGGAGGTCGTGGGTTCGATCCCGACCCTGACGCCTGCTGCTGTATATTTAGAGTCTGCGTGTCTTTCTCTCTCTCTCATCATCATCACGGTGGTGTGATGTTAACTACCTCCCTGGTATACAGGAGGTCGTGGGTTCGATCCCGACCCTGACGCCTGCTACTGTATATTTGGAGTCTGCGTGTCTCTCTCATCATCACGGTGGCTAGGAGATGTTAACTACCTCGCCTGGTATACAGGAGGTCGTGGGTTCGATCCCGACCCTGACGCCTGCTGCTGTATATTTAGAGTCTGCGTGTCTCTCTCTCTCATCATCATCACGGTGGCTAGGAGATGTTAACTACCTCCCTGGTATACAGGAGGTCGTGGGTTCGATCCCGACCCTGACGCCTGCTGCTGTATATTTGAGTCTGCGTTCTCTCTCATCATCATCACGGTGGCTAGGAGATGTTAACTACCTCCCTGGTGTACAGGAGGTCGTGGGTTCGATCCCGACCCTGACGCCTGCTGCTGTATATTTGTAGTCTGTGTTTCTTTCTCTCTCTAATCATCATCACGGTGGCTAGGAGATGTTAACTACCTCGCCTGGTGTACAGGAGGTCGTGGGTTCGATCCCGACCCTGACGCCTGCTGCTGTATATTTAGAGTCTGCGTGTTTCTCTCTCATCATCATCACGGTGGCTAGGAGATGTTAACTACCTCCCTGGTGTACAGGAGGTCGTGGGTTCGATCCAGACCCGACGCCTGCTGCTGTATATTTTAAGTCTGCGTGTCTCTCCCTCTCTCTCTCTCCCGTGGTCACGTGGATGTTTTTCCGTGTCCTTTGCTTTTTCCCTCCACATTTAGAATCAATGTCACGCGTTTATATTATTTGACCGCTCCAAATTCCCACCTAATAAGCCACTTCGTTGAGCTATCATTTGTGATCATTTGTGAGAGCCAGATCGCTTCTGCAAAAGAGCCAAATAGCTCAGTGGGTCTTACCTGTAAAATAAAATAAAATAGTTTATACTTCACCATATCCGGCTCATTGGGCTAAATGCAGCCCCTAATTTTGACCGGAACAGTCGGTAATGTTCACCATTGCGGGAATGATTTGTCCACGCCGCATCCAAGCCATCTCACCGCCTGTTTCCTGTCATAGGATTATAGCATTGATATGGGTGTACAGCAACATTGTATATGATTAATAATATCAGCTATGGCTCCGTGAACTCTAGTGGCAGTGCCTTACGCCGTTGATCCCAACTCCGACACTATCCAGCCGAGCAGCTTTCCGGAAAATATTCAAGTGAGATATTAAAAAGCCGTGGTTGGGCGATGAACGGGAATGAGTAACGGTAGGAACTGGCTTGGACTATCACGGACTCAGCTCTGCCAAACTCCATCCCCCCTCGCCCCAGCGAAGAATCGTCACCGGCTTGTCGGATTTTTCCAGCTAGAGTTTCTGTCTGAACCACTACAGGCGGTTTGTTTACGATCACACAAAGTCTTCTTGGTTCTTTCGGTAAAGTCACGTAGAATGGAAATAATAAAATAATAAACATAAAACATAATAAAATCATTCTCATGACGTTTCGGCCACAACGCAAGCAGCCGTCCTCAGGTGGAGAACAGGTCTGTCGAGAAGACAAGTCTGAATGACACACCCCAGGCTTGGAGCCTGGGTGTGTCATTCAGACGCTCCAAGCCTGACAGACCTGTTCTCCACCTGAGGACGGCTGCTTGCGTTGTGGCCGAAACGTCGTGAGAATTATTTTATTATGTTTTATTTTATTATTTTATTATTTCCATTCTACGTGACTTTACCGAAAGAACCAAGAAGATGAATCCCTGCAGTCACGAAAGCTTTAAATCGAAAAAGATCACACAAAGCTTGCAAATAAAATTAAAAAACCCACGGACATTGTGTACGTGTGAGCAGTCACTATTACAGCGTGCGGAACACGGTAATCATTACCACGCCACGCTCTGGTATCGATCCGCTAGGCCCTCATCCCAACTGTGGATTGACCGAAATGGAGCGAAGGCAAAGTTCCCCGGGTAGCCATTGACAGACTGTTGGGGCAAGTGCTGTTAGCGAGTAGCACCGACGAAGGACAACACGGAACACGATGGGGTGTGTGGCCAGCACTACGCCCGGCCTTCATTGTCTCTCTAGTGCTCATTTCAGGCCGAGTCTACCTAGGGGAGACCCAGGACCGGTTAAAGACATTCATCACCGATGTTGGCCGTGAGTGGGAATTGAAACTCGGGTGGCCTAAGTTCGTAGCGCAGCGCGCGAACCACTACACAACCGCTCCCCGCACAGAGGGCTGTACAACAACAACAACCGCCATTCGCCACTAAGTGGCGGTGACGTCACCACGACGCTTGTGCCAGGCCATGTGCACCTTGAGGCCACGTGAAGTGTCGAACGCCCGCTGACAGGAGGTCACGGGGCAGACCCAGTAGGTGCCACGGGTCGACTGACCGAGATGACCGAGATGACTGGCTGATGCACCACCTGTGCCCCCTACTGTGCCAACCTGCTGTGCTTTAGCCACCCGGCGCTCCGCTCGCACACGCACGTGGTCTCAGGTCATAACTTTACCGTGGCAATGTTGCCGAGGACATCACGGCGAGGGGTCATAGGTCAAGGTTGCCAGCTGTCCTGGCTCCTGCGTTCACGCGGTGGACATCTCAAGTTTCAAGTTTAGTTTCAAGTTTCATTTATTAGGTGTAGCCCTGTGAGCCATTCGGCTCTTGAATCGGGTGCAACCGCAACAAACAAAAAAAAACATGAACAAGAAACATCTTCAAGTGACTATGTGACTATGTGCAAACAGAAAATCCAAGAAAAGACAGCAAAATATTGCAGAAAAAGCACCGTACACCAACACTGGATCTGGTACCGGAATTGCTGCAGTTCAACATCATCGCAGTAAACCGCAGCGGTAGACCCGTGGCTGACGGACAAATGCAGTCTGTATTCTTTGGTTCTTTCGGTAAAGTCACGTATAAAATAAAATATTAAATTAAATAATAGCATACGACGTTTCGATTGCAACACAAGCAATCATCATCAGGTATAAATGAAATAGCAACAAAAATCTAACCAGAAAACTATAGACAGACATATAAGCAGACAGATATCACCAAGATACATAGAGAGAGTAAAAGAGGTACAGAGAGGGAGATCGTCTCTGTGGGGTGGCCTTAAATAGACAGAGGGGGGCGGAGGCAGAAGAGGGAGGGGGTTAGAGAAAAATTTACATGTCAATGAGTACGAAGAACGCGTAGTAAAATTAAGATTAAATGCAGTCTGGATTTTGGTCTCCAGCGGCTCGAGGTGTTGGCGACCCCTAGAGCAGCGGTCGGGAACCTTTTTGACTGGGAGAGCCATAAAAGCCAAAAAAATTTAAATATATTTCATTGAGAGCCATATAGTATTTTTAACGTATAATAAATTAAATATGTCTTACTTTTAATGCGACTTCTGGTGCTATGGTTTTGCTGATGGCCTTGTAGTCTGGTTCATACGTGGTGAGGTTGAGCTTCATGCAGGCGTGACCCGTGAAATGTATCTTCAAAACTAATTTCTGTTTACTTTAAAATGACACAGTAGTATTAAACAATATCACAAGTATTTTAAAATCAGTTCCAAACTGATTTTTTTATTATTTTTTTTTAAACTCAAAATTGTCTGGGAGCCATATGCCGTCACTGGAAGAGCCATATATGGCTCGCGAGCCGTAGGTTCCCGACCGCTGCCCTAGAGTCTCGCCGATCAACACGGCCCGACGAGAGGCGACATCTCCCGGCCTGCACGTGCGATGAGACGAGCGGCCACGAGAGGGCAGTGTCGTTCTCTACGTATCTTGGTGATATCTGTCTGCTTATATGTCTATAGTTTTCTGGTTAGATTTTTGTTGCTATTTCATTTATACCTGATGATTGCTTTTGTTGCAATCGAAACGTCGTAATATGCTATTATTTAATTTATTATTGTATCTTCATACGCGACTTTACCGAAAGAACCAAAGAGTAATTCCTGCAGTCACGAAAGCTCCAAATTTAAGATCGTTCTCTCCGCTCCACGGGCACGACTGGGCGTGCGGACAGCGCCCTCTGCTGCCCGAACATTCAAAAGACAAAGATCACGCGTGTAGCCTCAGCAGACTGTAGGGGCAAGTGCTGTTTGCGAGCACCTATGAAGGCCGGCACGGCACACGAGGGGGCGGGTGGACAACAACACGCCCGGCCGCCTTTGTCTCGCCAGTGCGATGTTCACACACCGCACCGGGTACTCATTTGAGGCTGAGTTAACCTAGAGGAAGCCAGGGCCGGTTCAGATAATCGTCACCGGTATTGGCCGTGAGCGGGAATCGAACTCGGGTCGCCGGGTTCGTAGCGCAACTGAGCGCTAACCGCTGCACCACCGCTCCCTACACACAGACACGTGTACACACACACATGCCCTAACGTTCATGACCACGGTAAGGACATTGGTGTTGAGAGCTGGCGGCCCGGCGTTCCTCCTGAGGCCTTCATCCAGCAGTGGAATGACCATGGTCGATGACGACGATGATGGTGGTGATGATGATAGAAGCAATCGAGAAAATTGCAGGCGAAACGGCAATTTTTCGTTCAAAACCTTTTTTCCAATTTCACTACCCGATTATAAGACGCGCCACAAACGCGCGCCCGGCGTCAATAAAGTTGCACAAATCTCTTCTTTCACACGGACGCCAAACGGAATGTGAGACGCCCCGCTGGGTTTGAAGGGGGCTAAGACGTCGGGCTAAGAGGCGGGGAGGAGGTGGGGGTTTAATCCCTTGCATGCCAGGGCCCAATCCTCACCACGGCTACACCACTGAGATACACGCACATATATAATAAACAGAAGACAATTTATATTCACGAGTTATCGCCTAATGCACATACAAGACGTGTTTGTTTTTACATTTTTAGCGCCCCTTCAATCACATCCCGGGGCAATTTACGATGAAAATCACTCACGTCAACCACGAGACCAAATCACATTGAGACGGTAGAAATGTCGAAACCGCAACAGCCATCACCCGTTTAATGTTTACTTAAAGATTCCTTTAATGTTACGAAAAAAAAGGGGGGGGGGTTGGAGGGGAGACCAGGCGGTGACATTTGAAATGAGTGCCACGCTTCTCAAAATTCCAATTGATGATTTTGATTTTATTTCAAAACGGCCTACGGCGCTCGCTTACGTGTTTTTTATTATTTTTGTTCGTGACATTTCACACGGAGGCCATTGGTCAACCCGCAGTGGTACAATGTGGCGGTGGCGTTGCCCCAAAAAAATCGCAACCGACCTCGGCCCCCAGGGAGAGGAGGCCCATCGCGCGGAGACGGAGCGCTGAAATGTCGGCTTGCTTCCATGTGGACGTCACGTTTTGGGAGGAGGCCATCATCCAGCAGTGGATCGATGATGACTGATTGTGATTTTTTTTTCAATCCAATGACGGGGATGATGGTCGATGGATGAGGCTCGTGACGGAATGGAAGCCAAGGAAGAAACACAATGGAGCCTCCATTCAGCAATGGATCGATCATCATGCATGATGATGATGATGACGTTAACAACAACATGAACTAAGTAAATTGTTTATTTTCTGGATGTCTTGGGGAATGAACTCAGCAGGCGTGGCTAAATATTATTGATTATGATTTCCAGCTCTTGTCAATCCACTGCTGGATGAAGGCCATACTTCACCACGCTGGTGAGGTGGTCGGTTAAGGTCACCGGGTTCATAGCTGCAGCGCGCTAACCGCTGCACCCCGCTCCCCATCACCACTGCCGGGTGTCAGCAGCGATATCACCGCAGGTGAAGAGACGAGTTGAAATTGCTTGCTTAGATTGTTTACATTTGAACCATTGACAAATCAAAACCGAGTTAAGGCCACGTGTCCATCACCTTAATGATGATTATTCGAGAATGCTTTCCGAGGTGGAATGGGATAGCAACGGCACTTCCTGGAATTGACATCCAGAAGTGGCCTGTTCTTTCCGATCTCCCTGCAGCGTGCCAGGTGAAACGAGAGCTCGAGGTTTGTCTTGTCAACCCGCCCGTCTGTCCACCGAGCGCTACGACCGGGTACACCAAAGTCATCATCGGCAAGTGTGGGCAAATCCGACTGCTTCAATTAAAACGCCAAGTCCAGCGTGGAAGAGTAGACCAAGTTACACTGCGGTGGGGGGGGAGCTCTCTAGAGCTCCTTGTAGTGGGGACGCCCTTCCGCCAGCATGGAGGGCAGCGGGAAATTGCAGGGATGCGCCTGTATCTTTGGCTAAATAATTATTGCACAGACATCGTGAATTCCATGCAGCTATGTCGAGGTGCCTGCTGCAGTGTGTGTGATCCCCCCCACCCCCACCTGCACCCACCCCCACCTGGTCCCCCCCTCCCACTTGGTCCCNACTCCCATCTGGTCCCCCCCCACCTGCCCCCCCCCNACCTGGTCCCCCCCCCCTCCCACCTGGTCCCCCCCCCACCTGCCCCCCCCACCCCACCGCATCCCGGCGGGTGCAGTGCATTCTTAATGGTCTCAGACGGCCGCGACAGTCTCGCTCCCGTCACTGGCTGTGCCGGCAACCCCGGCATCAGCGCGTCACGGTAGCACAAAGATCCCCCACCCACCGTATAGCCTTCGCGGACCGTAGCGGCAAGTGCTGTTAGCGAGCAGCGCCTGTGAACACCCCCGGCCGCCTTTGTCTCCCTCGTGGCGATGCTTACCCTACAGCAACCCGGGTACTCATTTGAGGCTGAGTCGACCGAGAGGAAGGTCCAGGACCGGTTCAGATAATCGTCACCGGCGTTGGTTGGCCGTGAACGGGGGATCGAGCTCGGGTGACAGCCGCTTGTAAGCGCATTCACGTAGTGAGTGCTTGCATCCACTGTGTGCACGCCGTGCCGGCCTTCGTAGCTGCCGCTGCTGCTGCTGCTCATCGCTAAGAGCACTTGCCCCAGCGGTCTGTGAAGGCTATAGGGGTGATCTTTATGTAACCGTGCACACTTATACATGTTTTTTTTTATTTTATTTTGTTACACTTGCAGCCGAAGGACTGCTCGGCTCAGATTTAAATTCAGATAAGGCATTTTTCCGTTTTTCGTTCCGTAATTGCTGTCTTTAGCGTGTGAGAGGGGGTGGATGATGGGGGGAAAACGGTACGAAAATGAAATAAATTCGCCGCACGAAGTGAAGACGCCTCGACAAACTTCTAAAGGCGCTCTCCATCACGCTGCCTGCTCGGCCGAGATAAAGTCCCGCAGGTTGTGAATTCCATGAATGATTTCCCCCAAGACATTTTAACCCCCTTTGCTACGCTCAGCGACACACATTCTGTCTCACGAGTTGGGTTTGTGCTGTTATGCGACAACGCGCATGCATCACAGCACTACTGACCTGGGTTCGATCCCGGGACTTGGAAGCCTTCCTCCTGTGTGAAATGTGTACATGATCTCTCTCTCTCTCACTCAGTTCTTCATGGGTTGTCTCGGGATTATCCGGGTTCTCTCCTCCCATAGCAAGCAAAAACAACCGTAAAATGTCACCGGTATTGGCCAAAATCATTACCAAATGCTGAAAGAAAATCACCTGCTAACAACACAATTGTGAAAAGTCCCGTTGTGTAGCTGCTCACGCCGAGCTATAAATGCCCTGAAAGTGACAATTTCTTTGTGCTGTTCGCCTGTTGGCGTCCTCTGGTCTAGCACTGCTTGAGACTAGGCTCTAAAGAAAGCTGTCTCTGGTGTGGACCAATGCATCATCATAAACTACCAGAGCGTGTTTATTTGTTTGCATGTTCACCACAAAGTACCGTGTATGATTAATGCAGACACGATCCCTTCCAAAGAAGAACATGTTTGATTTGGAATCACCTTAAAACCGTTGGAATGCCTTATGCCAGAAAAAGTGTGTTGACCAGTGTTACGTTTCATAATGTTTCATTATGTTTCATTATGTTTAATTATTTGAGATAAAGAGATGCCTGGGAGGCAACGGTTAACGCGTTACAATGAGTCCTTTCACAACGATACAGAAGTATTAATTTTGACATCACAATCTCAGCTCAAACATTCAAAGGACACCCCAGTGGCAGCTGTCCCTGTGTGGCACAGGGCAAGTCGGCACCGGTCAGTGAGGAGGTTGGGGGATGTGGAGGAGAGTGGGTGGGCGATGATTGCTACAACACGCTGCTACAACCCCAACTGAGTGAATTGTAATTTTTCGAATTCGGTAACTTCAGCAGACGTGGCACTACCACGCACGGTGACGTCCAAGTGCGCGCGAAACGGACGACGGCACACCGCCGCAGCATTAACCGGGCGGCCTGCCTGCCTGCCGGAGTCGAACCGAGAAAAATAACAAAAAAACTCCGCAAACAACAACGCGCGGTGCACGCGCGTGCCGCTGCCGCTGCGTGGGGCGGCTCGTGCGCGTGTGTGCGCGTGAGAGACGGCAACTGGGAGCTGTTGGCGACTTAACTACAGGCTGTCGTGCATCTCGAGTGGCTGATTGGCAGCGCTATACGTGACACACGCACGCACACGCATCACACGCGCACATCACACACACACGCACACACACGCACATCACACACACGCACGCACACGCACGCACACACACACGCACGCACACACGCACACACGCACATCACACACATCACACACACGCACACACGCACACACGCACGCACGCACACACGCACGCGCACACGCACGCACACACACGCACGCACACGCACATACACACACGCGCACGCACACGCACACACATCACACACACACGCACACACACACATCACACACACACTCACACACACGCACACACACGCACGCGCACGCACACGCACACACATCACACACACAGGCACACACACACACACCACACACACACTCACACACACATCACACACGCACATCACACACACACACGCACACACACGCATCACACACGCACATCACACACGCACATCACACACGCACGCACACACGCACGCACACACGCACGACGCACACACGCACGCACACACCACACGCGCACACACACACACATCACGCACACACGCACGCGCACACACACACGCACGCACGCACACACACACGCACACACACACGCACACACACCCATCACACACACACACACACACACAGAGTCCCCTTGATTCACCATCTCTTCAGTAATTACAGATGAAGAGCCGAACAAATTCAAAGGCATCCATTGTCTCTCTGACGACAATTAACTTGACTGCCCCCCAACTGACAGTCAAATCCCGTATTTATATATTTTTATGTATCTACAACGTCCACAGGCAGTGCTGATTACGATTGTGCTTGGGTCGGTAGCCGATCAACGGGCACCGCTTGTTGGAAAAATAAATTGTCGCGGCTTCCAATCCGACGGAGCGACGTTAAACCGAATCGACGTCTCTCACGCGGGAATCTTCCTCCAAGTCGCGACGTTAAACCGAATCGACGCCACTCACGCGGAAGACTTTCTCCAAGTCGCGACGTTAAACCGAATCGACGCCACTCACGTGGAAGACTTCCTCCAAGTCGCGACGTTAAACCGAATCGACGCCACTCACGCGGAAGTCTTCCTCCAAGTCGCGACTTTAAACCGAATCGACGTCACTCACGTGGGAGACTTCCTCCAAGTCGCGACTTTAAACCGAATCGACGCCACTCACGTGGGAGACTTCCTCCAAGTCGCGACTTTAAACCGAATCGACGCCACTCACGTGGGAGACTTCCTCCAAGTCGCGACTTTAAACCGAATCGACGCCACTCACGCGGAGGACTTCCTCCAAGTCGCGACTTTAAACCGAATCGACGTCACTCACGTGGAAGTCTTCCTCCAAGTCGCGACGTTAAACCGAATCGACACCACTCGCGTGGGAGACTTCCTCCAAGTCGCGACGTTAAACCGAATCGACGCCACTCACGCGAAAGACTTCCTCTGCGGTGGACGTGAAATATCTCGCGACGTGTGTTGTGCTTCCCAAAAAAGGTCGTACCGCAAGCAACTCGACTGGGATCGCAAGAGCGGCCACATCAGCCGCCTACTGTGAAACCACGGTGCGCTCGGAGATGTCAACTACCTCGCCTGGTATACGGGAGTCGTGGGTTCGATCCCGAACCGACGCTTGCTGCTGTATATTTGGCGTGTGTCTGTGTCTCGCCTCTCTCCCCGTGGACGCGTGGATTTTTCTCCGAGGTCCTCCGCTTGTTTCCCTCCACGTCTAGAATCAACATCCAGAGAATGTGGCAGCATTGAATGTCCACGTGATAAGCCTCTTCGTTGAACTGTCATTTGTGGCCAGGTCGCTTACGAAAGACAGCTGTTATAGCTCAGTGGGCCTTACCTGGTAAAAATATATATATTTTTTTAAACTGTTTATAGTTTCGTTTAACTGCAGACTGTGCCCGTGGGACCCGAACACTTTTTTCGTGACGACGATAGCGCGAAGAGCTCTCAATTATTATTGATTGCTTAGGAGATGCGATCTCAGCAGCTGGGGTGCATTGGGTCGCGCGCGTGTGTGTGTATGTGTGTGTGCGATAGTGTTAGTGCCCAGCCACCGCATGCCTAAACAACTTTTGTTCGGCCGGATCGAGGGGCTAAACGGGCGCGGCACGGGCTAGAGAAGAGATGGAGTGATGTGGTACAGGAGGACGTGGAGCTGAGTGGACTTGCCGATGACTGGTACCAGCGGTGTCAAGATCGGCCTCTGTGAAGGAGGCTCGTGAAGGACGCTACTGGGCAGTTGGAGGCAGTCGCCCTCCAGCAACAACGGAGGGCGGAGGAGCGACGCTCACAACAACGAGCGGAGCGCCGGGTGGCTAAAGCACAGCAAGTTGGTACAGTAGGGGGCACAGGTGGTGCATCAGCCAGTCATCTCGGTCATCTCGATCAGTCGACCCGCGGCACCTGGATCTGCCCCGTGACCTCCTGCCAGCGGGCGTTCGACACTTCACGTGGCCTCAAGGTGCACATGGCCTGGCACAAGCGTCGTGGTGACGTCACCGCCACTTAGTGGCGAATGGCGGTTGTTGTTGTTGTGCGATAGTGTTAAGCGGTTAGCGCGCTGCGCTATGAACCCGGCGACACGGGTTCGATCCTGCTCACGGCCAATACCAGTGACGATCATCTGAACCGGTCCTGGGCCTCCCTAGGTCGACTCAGCCTCAAATTAGAACCTGTTGCGGTGTGCAAACATCGCCACTAGGGAGACAAAGGCGGTCGGGCGTGGTGCTGGCCACCCACCCCTCGTGTACCGTTGCGGCCTTCATAGGTGCTCGCTAACAGCACTTGCCCTAGTCTGCTAAGGCTATATGGGGATCTTTGTTTTTGTGTTTTTTTGTGTTCGTGTGTCGGGCATGGTGCTGGCCACCCCACTCCCTCTTGTGCCGTGCCGGCCTTCGTAGGTGCTTCTCGCTGACAGCGCTTGCCCCACAAGTCGCTTAAGTCATTAGGGGGATCTTTGTCTTTGTGTCTGTCCGCGTGAGTTTGAGTCGGGGAGTGGTGGCGGTCGTGGTTAGGGGCCGTCCATAAATGACGTCACGCACCTGGGGGACGGGGGTCAGACATTTGTGACGATGTGTGACGAGGTGGGTGGGGGGTTGAGAAATGTGACGTCACATCAAAATGCGCAACTTTAAATAAATATACACAGCACGTTCTACTTAATTAAATGGATTTTTTAATAAATGTTTTTTCCTACAACATCAGAGTGCAACGCCACATTAAATACGCACTACAATGACAATAGTTTATAGCGATTTGAAGCATGTTTTATTTTGGGGGCGGGGGGGGGCAGAGCTTTGTCATGTCATATTTGAGGGGGTCTGACTTTTGTGACGCCGTGTGACGAGGGGGGGGTCAAAAATCGTCCAAAATCGCGTGACGTCATTTATCGACGCCCCTTTATCGCACTATCCGTTGTGGGCCCCGTCATTTCCACCAACTTGCAGTCACGAGTGTGGTGAAGTATGGTCAAACGACTCCCAGGACCGACGTGGTAAGGGGCAGACATTTATCCGGAAAAGTATTGACAAGATATTTCAACCATTATTATAGATCTACAGTATCGAATATTGGGACAAAGATCCCCGTATAGCCTGAAAAGACTGTTGGGGCAAGTGCTTTAGCGAGTAGCACCTATGAAGGCCGGAACGGCGCACGAGGTGGTGGGTGGCCAGCACCACGCCCGGGCCGCCTTTGTCTCCCGGTGCTTGATGTTTTAAAGGCCGAGGCGACCTAGGGGAGGACCGCGTGAGCGCGAAGGTTCGGGGGGGGGGTGGCAAGGCGAACCCTGGGCCGTTTGAGTGTTGGCACCCGGTGGAGTTGCCCCATAAACCTGCCAGCCGCTCCTTCTTATTCAGCCGAGTTAAGGAATTACGGCGTCTAAAAGGATTGTGTTCGAGTGGCGATTCTATTAAGAAGGGATGGGGTAATCTTTTATTTAACCGAGTGCTGAATGAGACTTTCACATGCCGTAGGGCGGGCCCACGCATTGACACACATCTCACGCTCACACCGTGGCATACAAAGACGAAGATCCCCGTGTAGCCTTGACGGGCTGTCGGGCAAGTGCTGTCGGCGAGTCGAGCAGCAGCACCTATGAGGCCGGCACAATGGCACACGAAGGGCGGTGTGCCCCAGGACCACGCCCGGCCGCCTTTGTCTCCCCCCCGCCCCCGCCGAGTGGTGATGTTGACACGCCACACGAAGTACTGTACACATTGACGGGCTGAGTCGACCGACAGAGAGACGGCCCACGACCCTAAGGGGAGGGAGGTCCATGACCCGGTTCAGACATTCGTCACTGATGTTAGCGGTATGAACGGGGGGAAATAGCATTGCGCTCACCCGGTGGATCTCCTCCGCCTGTGATGACCGTGGGAGTAGCGAGACGTGGCCAGATTTGTTTAAGAAAGGCGAATCATCGAAACGCGATTGAAGCACGGGCGCGTAGTCCAACTCGCGCTGTTTCACGAGACCTACGTATTTATTTAGCATCGTACGTGTTTTTTTTTTGTTACGATTGTGAAGCCAAAAAGGGTGCAATGCTTCCGTAGAGGTTTAAGAACCACAACTTGCGCTCACGCTCGATAACGCTTACCCCATGGTGCGGATCCAAAACACGTGGGGCCGAAGCGTGGTGCTGGCCACCCGTCGCCTCGTGTGCCGTACCGGCCTCTAGAGGTTGCTGCTCGCTTAACGGCACGTGATCGCTAACAGCACGTGATCGCTTATCAGCACGTGATCGCTATCAGCACGTGATCGCTATCAGCACGTGTTCGCTTAACGGCACGTGATCGCTATCGCACGTGATCGCTAACGGCACGTGCTCGCTAACGGCACGTGATCGCTAACAGCACGTGATCGCTAACAGCACGTGATCGCTATCAGCACGTGATCGCTTATGCTCGCTTAACAGCACGTGATCGCTTATCAGCACGTGATCGCTTAACAGCACGTGATCGCTTACAGCACGTGCTCGCTAACAGCACGTGATCGCTTATCAGCACGTGATCGCTTATCAGCACGTGCTCGCTTATCAGCACGTGATCGCTAACAGCACGTGATTGCTAACGGCACGCGCTCACCACAGTCTGGATGAGGCTTGACGGGGGATCTTTGCCCAGTGCGGTACGCACCCACACGCAGCGCATCCCTTTAATGTACGAGAGTGTAATTTTAGATGGATTCCTATACATGCATATAACAAATATGGCTGCAGGGTTTGGTAGTACATGTTGTTAATGTCATTTATTGTGAAAATTCCGTCAGTTCCTATGATCACTGTTTCATTGCTTTCATGGCTTTATTTTGGTGATTTCGAAAAGTGTATTGGTTTGGCCATGTTTGTGTTGTTGTAGTACGGAGTAAGACTGATGGCCTTAATTAAGTTGTCTTGCGGTTGTTGTTGTTGGTTGACTTGCATCCCACTGGGATTTTTGCACACAGCGTTGGTGTACGGTGTTTTTTCTGCAATATTTGCTGTCTTGTCTTAGATTTTCTGTTTGCACTTAGTCACATATTCACTTTAAGATGTTTTCTTGTTCATTTTTTTATTTTTTNGTTTGTTGCGGTTGCACCCGATTCAAGAGCCGAATGGCTCACAGGGCTATACCTAATACATGAACTTGAATGAACTTGAATGAATATAAATCACACGTACGGCTATCTCGAGACTGATTTGTTTAATATTCATTCGCCACTCGGTCGGGATTACGAAATCTGTGAAGTAGTTCAACGCAGCAACACCGGTGGAAGATCTGGGTACAAATCAATTCCTGCCACCCGCAAACGTGGGATGCCATGTGACAATGTCGCAGGATCCTCCCGATGAAGAGTCCTGAGACTCATTTGGGGTCTTCCTGCGAGGTAGGGAGGGGGTGGGTAAATAGGGTCTTCGTTATTTATAGTCTCATTGCCTCCTTGAACAAAACAAATGTATCGATTAACTATCACGGCCCCTTCTCGTGTAACGAGATTACAATCGTGAACAACGCACGCGTGTGGCCACGTCGGAACTTATTTTGCACCGCACGTGGCCCAGCCGTGCGATTCGGAGGTGCGGGGAGGGGGGGTGGAAGGACATACAACGCTAACACAAATACGAAGAAGCCCTTTTATTGTACGAGACTCCGATAATCATCACAGATCACCGCGAAACTCTCAACCACGATCACAGCCACGGCCTTGCTGCGGCTCTGGAATTGGGGGGGGGGCAGGAGATTTTGGGTGGGGGGCCAAAGGGGATATTGAGGGGGTGCAGTATAGATTTTGGTTGGGGGGGGGCAAAGGCATTGTGGGGGAAGGGTTCAGGGCTCTGCACCGTGGACTCCCACGTCGCCAGCGCTGATCACATTTAACCGTTGGGTTGTTTCGATTTAAAGCTTTCGTGACTGCAGGGATTCATCTTCTTGGTTATTTCGGTAATGTCACGTAGAAGGGAAATAATAAAATAATAAAAATAAAACATAATAAAATTATTTTGTTATTTCCTTCTACGTAACTTTACCGAAAGAAGCAAGAATACGTTGGGTTGGTTATTGTGTTAAAATCAAAATAAAATAGTACTTTTATTGTTTTAATAAATAAAAAGTACGCGGTGCCCTTCTCCGTGTGCGGAGGATTTGTGGTGGCCACGGAGAATGGAGCGACGGAATCGGATCGCGGCCAGGAGCCGGTGGGTCTGCGTCCGCTGGCCGCGAGTGGCTGGGTGGTTTGAGGTGACCGTACTACATGGATGGATCCTGGCAGATGATGATGGTGATTGCATGCGTGTGTGAGTGTGGAGTGAGAGGGTGTGTGTGTGTGAGGGTGTGTGAGAGGTGTGTGGTGTGAGAGTGTGCGTGTGTGAGAGAGAGTGTGTGTGTGAGAGTGTGCGTGGTGTGGNGAGGTGTGTGTGAGAGTGTGCGTGTGTGTGTGAGAGGTGTGTGTGGGGAGCGGTAGTGCAGTGGTTAGCGCGCTGCGCTATGAACCCGGCGACCCAGGTTCGATTCCCCTCACGGCCAATACCAGTGACGATTATCTGAACCGGTCCTGGGCCTCCCCTAGGTCGACTCAAATGAGTACCTGGTGCGGTGTGCAAACATCGCCACTGGGAGACAAAGGCGGTCGGCGTGGTGTTGGCCACCCACCCCTGTGTACCGTTCCGACCTTCATAGGTACTCGCTAACAGCACTTGCCCCTAGTCTGTTAAGGCTATATGGGGATCTTTGCTTTGTTGTGCGTGTGAGAGTGGTGTGTAACAGAACGAGTGGATAGCGGTTAGCGCGCTACGAACCCGGCAACCTGAGTTCGATTCCCGCTCACGGCCAACACCAGTGACGATTATCTGAATGGGTCATGGGCCTCCCTAGGTCGACGCAGCCTCAAATGAGTACCTGGTGATGTGTAAACATCACCACTGGGGAGACAAAGGCGGACGGGCGTGGTTCTGGCCACCCACCCCGTGTGCCGTTCTGGCCTTCAGAAGTTCGCTAACTGCACTTGCCCAGCAGGCTATTAAGGCTATTCGGGGCTCTTTTATCTTTGTAATGAAATGGTGGAGCTGCGCCGTAGTGGTCACCGCACTACGCACCAGTATGGAGTGACCAATATTTAAACCGGTCCTGGGCCTCCCTTAGGTCAACTCGGCCTAAAATGGGTGCCTAGTTAAAACATCATCACTGGGGAGACAAAGACGGCCGGGTGTGGTGCTGGCCACCCCCCTTATAGCTGCGCGCCGTGCTGGCCTTAATAGGCGCTCGCTAACAGCACGTGCCCCTACAGCCTGCGTATAATGTACGCTTGATTTAAAAAAAGTATATATAACCAGAGCTCATGAATTCTTCTCTGCCTCTAGAAATAAAATAAAATAAAAATTATATTATTTACTTTCCATCTGCCGTGGGTGTTTTTTTGAGACCAATTTTATTTGTTTAAGCGAGCAAATTCCGGGCCCGGTTTGACTTCAACGATATTTTACATTCCCCCAGGAGAGAAAATGAGCGGAAACACGCTCAGCGATTACATTTTTCAACGTGAAAAACGCGAGCGAAAATAATTACGTAGGGAGCGCTACGAACTGGCAGGGTTGGTGGTGGTGCAGTGGTAAAAACAGGAGTTCGACTCCCGACTCGGACGCCTTTCTGTGTGGAGTGAGTGGAGTTTGTATGATCTCCCCTGTACTGAGTGAGTAGGGTTTGTATGATCTCCCCCTGTACTGAGTGAGTGGAGTTTGTATGATCTCCCCTGTACTAAATGAGTGGAGTTTGTATGATCTCCCCCTGTACTGAGCGAGTGAATGGAGTTTGTATGTTCGTCCCCTGTTCTGCAGAGTGAGTGTGTGTTTGAGTGAGAATGTGTGGATGAGTGTGAGTGAATGAGTGGAGATTGTATGTTCGCCCCCTGTTCTGCAAAGTGAGTGCGAGTGTTTGAGTGAGTTGCGAAACACATTTATAAAAAACGCGATCTCACCCAAAAATCTTTATTATGAGACATGTGATGTTTGGCCTGCCCATGCCGCGTGGTTTGCACGTGAATTTGTTTCAATTTCTTCACAGTGACGTACCCCTCTCCGCCCCTCCCCAAAGCGCTGACATCGACTACAATTTCATCTCCCGCTTAAGCCCGACTCACCGGATTGGAGAGAGAGAGAGAGGGGGGGATTCGAATCTTTTGTCCAATGTCACAAGGCTTACCCGAATGGCACGAACCGTTCCGGGGTGGTCTCATCCGCACAGCTCGGCAGAGACACCGACAGTAGACAGTGTGTCAGCATCAACATCATCAGCTGTTGTTTGTCCACCGCTGGACAGACAATAGCTGCCGTCACTACCCCTCGCAGTGCAGCGCTAGCAGTAGGCGATCGCAACCAATATCCACAGTAGAGGCTGTTTTGGTTAGATCGCGTAAAAATTGCGTCGTTAAACCCGCCACCACCCGACACAGCCATTGGTAAGGTTTGCCACGTAAACAGAAAATGCCAAATCGTCACTAGCACAGCACTCAGTCACATATTCACTTTAAGATGTTTTTTGTTCGTGTTTTTGTTTTTGTTTGTTGCGGTTGCACCCGATTCAAGAGCCGAATGGCTCACAGGGCTATACCTAATACATGAACTTGAAATGAACTTGAACTAACCGGTTGTGTGTTGGAGAGCCAAGCNACAACATNTATATCTGAGCTACGACTGCCAGTGATTACAACAACTGGCTTCATCAGGCGGACAGCCAGATTTTGTGGAGAAGTCCAGTTTCGTTCCCTACATAGAGGCGTCGGTGTGTGTGACCCAACTTGTGTGATAAATTTTGATTTAAAGCTTTCGTGACTGCAGGGATTCATCTTCTTGGTTCTTTCGATAAAGTCACGTAGAAGGGAAATAATAAGATAAAAAATAAAACATAATAAAATAATTCTCACGACGTTTCGGCCACAACGCAAGCAGCCATCCTCGACAGACCTGTTCTCCACCTGAGGACTGCTGCTTGCGTTGTGGCCGAAACGTCGTGAGAATTATTTTATTATGTTTTATTTTTATTATTTTTATATTTCCATTCTACGTGACTTTACCGAAAGAACCAAGAAGATAAACTTGTGTGCTCTTCTTCGCGAGCGCCATCAATCTGACTCCCTACCCACGCTCCGATCTCATTGCCCGTCGTCCTCTTGAACGAGTTCCTCTCCTTGTGCTGCCGTTCCTTTGCCAGTCTCGTCCATCCCGTCTCGGTTAAAACAAAAAAACACATAACCAACGTCAGGCATGCTCGACCAAGCTATCCGCCATCTCGCACGGCGCTGCAGCTGAAGGAATGTAACTCCGACTCCCCATTCAAATACAAATTAACTCGTTCCACGCCGCACACGCCCGATGATTGTTAAACACGTCCGCGTTGCCGCGCGAAAGGTCCCTTGGCCGTCAACAGCAATTCGCGCCGCGCGTGAAATCCGCCCGGTGAGTGAATACCGCAGTGGGCTTGCCTGGCAGGAGGGGATCGTTCGCACAGCTGCACCCCCAACAGATGTCCTCTGCGCGACAGCTCTCAAGCGTCGTGATCATCGCCTCGGGGTCACGCGGGGTCACGCGGGGTTAGTTCGCCGCGCTGATGTCACCAGCCACTCGCTCGCTCGCTCGCTCCCAATCCGCTCGGTGTTTGTTGTTTCGTTTCGTTTTGCGCCTATCGGCAAATGTTCGCATCGCCCACTACGCACGGACTCGAGAGTAATCGGCAAAACAAATATGTGACAAAGCGGATCGTTATCCGAGCGTGGCCGCGTAGAGACATATTTTCCAGGGCGTTTTATCGTCACAATGCCGCATCGCCGTGTCGCAACGACCCCCTCCATGCCCCNACCCCAAGTCGTCATAGCAACCAAGATTTGTTTTGTTTTCTTGAGAGCGACAAAAAAAGTTTGCTTTTAGTGATTGATTTTTGTTTTAAAGTTCGGCCACGTGGTAATTATCTGGACTAAATTTGTGTCGTGGCAAAATGTTAACTACCTCGCCTGGTGTGCAGGAGGTCGTGGGTTCGATCCCGACCCTGACGCCTGCTGCTGTGTATTTGGAGTTTGCGTCTCTCTCTCTCATCATTATCACGGTGGCTATAAGATGTTAACTACCTCGCCTGGTATACAGGAGGTCGTGGGATCGATCCAGATCCTGACGCCTGCTGTACATTTTGAGTTTGCGTGTCTCTCTCTCTCTCATCATCATCACGGTGGCTAGTAGATGTTAACTACCTCGGCTGGTATACAGGAGGCCGTGGGTTCGATCCCGATCCTGACGCTGCCTGTATATTTGGAGTCTGCGTGTTCTTCCCGTGGCCGCGTGGATGTTTCTCCGGGTCCTCCGGTTTTTCCCTCCAAGTTCGAATCAACATCACGCGTTTAGACTATTGGGCTGATATACATTTCCACATTATAAGCCACTTCGTTTAGCTATCATTTGCGGCCAGTTCTCTTCTGAAAAGAGCCATATAGCTCAGTGGGTCTTACTTGTAAAATCAAAAAGAGTGTAGTTCATATTTCAACAAATACGGCTCATTGGGCTAAATCCAGCCGTTCATTTCGGCTGGAACAGTCCGGTAATCTGCGCCGTTCCGGGAATGATTTTGTCCACGCCGCATCCAAGGCATCTCACCGCCTTGTTTCCTCCGCAAAATTTGTCTAAACCTGAGAATAGGCTTTTCCCCATTTTTTCTGGCAACAAAACAGCTGTGTTAAGATGTTAAAACACCAAACTGAAACCTTTTACAAGGAATCATATCTGCAATTAACCACAATGCTTGTGGTCAGAATGCAAACAACAACATTACTCTGATCATTTTTGCATTGTCCTTGAAACTGATTGGTCCACACCAGAGACAGCTTTCTTCGTCTCAAACAGTGTTAGACCAGAGGATGCCAAAAACAATGCATATATTATCAAAGTATTTTGTTTGCATTTTGGCCACAAGTATTGTGGTTAATGCAGACATGATTCTTTGTAAAATATTTCAGTTTGGTGTTTTGAGATCTTAACGCCTGTTTTGTTGACAGAAAAAAAGGGGAAAACCTATTCTCATATTTTGGTACTGGCAAAGGAGGTCCCATGTTTTATAAATATACTCTGTGGTTCTTTTGATAAAGTCACGTGGGTATAAATAAAATAAATCACGACGTTTCGGGCGCAACACAAGCGTCCGTCATCAGGTGGGCAAGCGTGGCCTGCTGCTGAGGCAGACTGTTTTAAAAGGTTTGAAATGGGTGTAGCCCAAGGGTCATAAAGAAGTGGCCGGGCTAGTGGTGTTAATGTGAGAAATTAGCACGTAACTGTAAGATAGGAGGAGAGCGGCTTCTCTCCTCCTATCTTACAGTTACATACTAATTTCCAAAAGAACCAAAGAGTATGGATTCCTGCAGTCACGAAAGTTTCAAATCAAGATTGTATAAGCCTGTTCATAGGATTGTAGGATTGGTTTGGGTGTACAATAACAGTGGGTTTGTGTGTGTGTCTCTCTCTCTCTTCCCGTGGTCACGTGGATGTTTCTCCGGGTCCCCACATTTAGAATCGACATCACCACGTGTTTAGAGCATTTGGCTGCTACTATAAATGTCCACATGATAAGCCACTTCCTTGGGCTGTCTTTTGGGGGGTCAGACATTTGTGACAATGTGTAACGAGAGGGGGGGGTGAGAAATGTGGCGTCACATCAAAATGCGCAACTTTAAATCAATATAGACAACACGTTCTACTTAATTAAATTGACTTTTTAATAAATGTTTTCTCCTACAACATCAGAGTGCAGCGCCACATTAAATACGCACTAAATGACAATAGTTTAAAGCGATTTGAAGCATGTTTTTATTTGGGGGGGGGCAGAGCTTTGTAACGTCATATTTGAGGGGGGTCTGACTTTTTGTGACGTCGTATGACGAAGGGGGGGAGTAAAAATCGCCAAAATCGCGTGACGTCATTTATGGACGGCCCCTAGTATGAATGCGGGTCACACAGTNGNCACTGGTGTGCTGTTATCGGGGTCCGTCTTGCCACATTTCGAAAAATAACCCGAAATTACTCCGTTGAAAACCCACAAGAACCACAGCCAGCCCCTACTCCGACTGTGGCCTTACCGTAAACAAATGAAATAGATCGTTTAATCTATTGGACGTCATTTGAAAGAAAAAAAATATGATAATAGGGTTTTCCCCTTTTTTCTGGCAACAAAGGAATCATGCTTACATTAACCACAATACTTGCAGTCAAATGTAAACAAAAAACAATACTCTGATAATTTATGCATTTTCTTTGAAACTGATTGGTCCACACCAGAGACAGCTTTCTTTGGAGCCTAGTCGCATATGGTGTTCGACCAAAGAAAGCTGTCTCTGGTGTGGACCAATCAGTTTCAAAGACAATGCATAAATTATCAGAGTATTGTTTTTTGTTTGCATTTGACTGCAAGTATTGTGGCTAATGTAAGCATGATTCTTTGCAAAAGGTGTCAGTTTTGTTGCCAGAAAAAAGGGAAAACCTATTATATTTTGGTACTGGCAAAGGAGGTCCCATGATGAAAAAGGGTCGGTTTGTGAGAGCGCCCGGTGAAGAGACGAAATGGATTGGTGGCGAGTCGGGAACGGTTCCAGAAAGTACGGAGAAGGGGATACAAAGAGGGCTGAGGAGCGACCCCTCCCGCCTTTGGTGCGTGTGAAGACGTCATAAAGACCGAGTTCGAGACTCAACCGAGGCACAGAACTCCGTGGCACGAATTAAGAACAGTGGCAGGCGCAATGCAATGAACCAGTGCGAAATCACCCATTGGTTTTAGTGTCTCCAATTTGACGAGTTCCCATTAAATTGTCTCGCCTCTTGGCACCGCATGTCATCCCTGCCATAGGAAGGGAGTATATTTAGTCAATGTGGACACAGTCCGTGGGTGTTGTCGACCCTTTGAGGGGTGGAGGGGTGGGCGATGGAGGCGGACCCGCATCAGAAAACATCAGAAAATAGATATTTAAAACTGGGCTACCTCCCCCGTCCAATGTATAAAATCCTCGTGAGATGACAGAAGAGACAGGGATGAGAGAGAGAGAGAGANGCGAGAGAGATGCATGAGATGAGACAGATGCAGAGCGATGGTAGAGGTCTCGGTAAACTATTTAGGAGATGCACAAGCGGGAGAGGGAACGGGGGCGATGGAGGAAAAAGAGCAGTGGATTTGTCGTCCGGGTCTGCCGGTTTTTTTTCTCCTCCGCATTTAGAATCAGCATCTCGCGTTTAGAGTATTTGACAGCTGCTATGAATCCCACGATAATGATGATCAGCCGCCACGTAGCTGAGATGTAATTTGTGATGGTCAGGTCGCTTCTGAAAAAGAGCTACACATTTCGATTTAAAGCTTTCGTGACTGCAGGGCTTCATCTTCTTGGTTCTTTCGGTAAAGTCACGTAGAAAGGAAATAATTAAATAATAAAAATACAACATAATTAAATAATTCTCACGACGTTTCGGCCACAACGCAAGCAGCCGTCCTCACGCGTTGTGGCCTAAACGTCGTGAGAATTATTTCATTATGTTTTATTTTATTATTTTATTATTTCCCTTCTACGTGACTTTACCGAAAGAACCAAGAATATTAATCCATGCAGTCACGAAAGCTTTAAATCGAAGATAAATGATTGTGGTTTTGATCAGTCTATAAATTTTAACTGATATTTCATGTCACACTTTTAATCGGGGGAAGAGGAGGGGGGGGGGCTTTGAGAGCTACTTGGGGCCACGTGGACTTAGCGAGAGTTCTCAATGGGCCTCCCGTGACGACTACTCCCAGTCTGCCCCTCCAACCCTTAGCCCCCACTCCAACCCACTCCACATGTAGGGTCAGTATGATCACTAGACACTGTGAGTGTATTTCCAAAACAGCCTCAGGGTTGTTGCGGAAAGTCCGCATTGGCGGGCGGCGTGGCGCGTACGTGGCCAACCGGTGCCGGACGGAGTTGCGTGGAAGGACAACAAACTGAACACAAACATCGTTACGAACGAAATTAGTTTGTCAATCTCTCTCTCTCGATGATGATGATGATTTAAAAGCAGTGCCGGATTATCCTAGTAGGAAAAGTAGCATGTGCTACTGGCCCCGCACATTCAAGGGCCCCGCGTTAAATGCTTTCAATCTATCAATTACGGTTCAGTGATTCTGCACTTGCTCTATTACTGTAGTACTATACCGCCTTCAACCTTTATGAACGACCGGGTGTTTAAGGTTAGCGATTTGTCGTATTATCTGGCTGTATAGCAAATGAAAAAATACAATGACCTTACTATGCAAGTTAAACATTTATGTTTTAATATTTACGTGTTTTGTTTTCATTTATGGCCCCTTTATAACATCATATGCTACAGGCCCCGCACTAGCTTTATCCGGCACTGTTTAAAAGTGCATAAGCTCTCAGTGCCTTCCTGATATCGGAACGGAAGAGCGTTCCAGACGGCTGCGGGCAGCGCCCGTTTGAAAGGGCGCGGTGATGCGGTGACCACCGTTTTTGTT
This sequence comes from Lethenteron camtschaticum, assembly GCA_018977245.1. Classification (NCBI taxonomy): domain Eukaryota; kingdom Metazoa; phylum Chordata; class Hyperoartia; order Petromyzontiformes; family Petromyzontidae; genus Lethenteron; species Lethenteron camtschaticum. Next base: position 8,565,115 of record MU249612.1, on the reverse strand, counting down.
CGACGGCTTAGCCAAAATCCGCTGTCACGAGAATGCCCGGAGTTTGACTGATGTCGGTTTATGCTCCTTGGCGAGATCAGCAAAGGTATTGTGGTTCATTTGTGGCGAGCGCTTTGTGTGCAGTGAGCGCGATCTTCTAACGTATTGCTTCGGACGCTATCCGGGGGAGGGGAGCAGGGGGGGGACACACTCTGCGGACAACTGATCTTGGTGCCGAGGCAGATTTCGCGCTTGCTGCTGGATTCATCTGCCCCGTCGCTTAGCTTGCGCGCAAGCCGCGCAGACGCGAATTCGCATGCACGCCGCGTATCAGCAGCAGTAGCGGCAGCAGCAGTTGCGGCGATATCAGCAGCAGTAGCGGCAGCAGTAGCAGCGGCCGCAGCAGTAGCGGCGGTGTCAGCAGCAGTAGCGGCAGCAGTAGCGGCGGCTGCAGCAGTAGCGGCGGTGTCAGCAGCAGTAGCGGCAGCAGTAGCAGCAGTATCAGCAGTAGTAGCAGCGGTAGCAGCAGCAGTAGCAACAGCGGTATCAGCGGCAGCAGTTTCAGCATCAGCAGTAGCGGCAGCAGTATCAGCAGTAGTAACAACAGTATCAGCAGCAGCAGCGGCAGCAGCAGCAGCAGCGGTAGCAGCAGCAGTAGCGGCAGCAGTATCAGCAGCAGTATCAGCAGCAGTAACAGCAGTATCAGCAGCAGCAGCAGCGCAGCAGTAGCAGCGGTAGCAGCGGCGATGTTTACACACCGCACCAAGTACATAAGGGCCGTCCATAAATGACGTCACACAATTTTGGATGATTTTTCACCCCCCCCCCCCCATCGTCACACGGCGTCACAAAAAGTCAGACTCCCCCCCCCCTCAGATATGACGTCACAAAGCTCTGCCCCCCCCAAAATAAACATGCTTCAAATCGCTTTAAACTATTGTCATTGTAGTGCGTATTTAATGTGGCGCTGCACTCTGATGTCGTAGGAGAAAACATTTATTTAAAAGTATATTTAATTAAGTAGAACGTGTTGTCTATATTTATTTAAAGTTGTGCCTTTTATGTGACGTCACATTTCCCACACCCCCCCCCTCGTCACACATCGTCACAAATGTCTGACCCCCCCCCCCCCCCTAGGTGCGTGATGTCATTTACGGACGGCCCCTAACTCATTTGAGGCTGAGTCGACCTGTGGCAGGTCCAGGACCGTTGCAGGTATATAATCGTCATCACATGTGTTGGCCCGAGTGGGGGGGATCGAACTCAGGTTGCGCAGGCAAAGGCGCAGACCTGCAATTGCTGTGCATGCGCCTCCGCTAGATGGAGCTCTAAGAGCAAGTGGCTCCCACACTTTTGAAACCCGCTGAATCACTTCCCAGTGAACATGCCGACGTTGTGTCAACGTCAGCATGTGGTTGGAACCCTTGGCGAACGTTGAGCCAACGTTCCCCGTTCATCGAGTTGCCACGGACCTCGCGGAGCACCGAGAATCATTTGCTGCATGGAGGGTATGTTTGGCCTACTCTTCCAATCTGGCCAACGTCGCTCAGAAGAGACGGGGCGTGCCCACACTCGACCCCACCCCACCACCACCACCTCGTCCACTGTCGCTGTGACGCGCGCGTTTAGACTGTTGGGTGTGGAGGGGCGGGGGAGGGGGAGGTAGTGGGGGGGGGGGGGAGGGGGGTAGGGCTGGGGCGAGGTGTAGGGGTGGGAGAGGGGCGGTAGGGGAGGGGNCGGTAGGGGAGGTAGGGATTGGGGGGAAGTAGGGGGGTAGGTAGGTAGAGGGGGAGGTAGGGGGTAGGGGTGGGGCGAGGTAGGGGAGGGGTGGGGGCGAGGTAGGGGGGGGGGGAGGTAGGGATGGGGGAAAGTAGGGGGGGTGGGTAGGTAGAGGGGGAGGTAGGGGGTAGGGTGGGAGCGAGGTGGGGGGGGGGGAGGGGGCGGTATTTAAGAAATCTGCGGCGTTGTTTCAACTGCCGCGCCCAGAGATCGAATCAAAGTCGTGACGTCACCTTTAGACCACGGCCCGGTGCGGTAGAGCGTGGCCGACTCCTTCCCTTCGCCTCTTCCAAGACGTCTTCGGCAAACGTTGGGAAGAGTAGACCAAGCACCTTCCTCCACAGCTGCCTGATGCTGGTCACGTGAGGGCCTCGTCAGCCTCCTTTAGCTGTCGCATCGCCTGAAATTTTAGTTTCCATCTCAACGACTGCTCCCCCAAGTTCCCTATGCAGTACGGTGGAGTACTGCATCGGGGTTGTTCCAGTACTGCGACAGTACGCTATTGATACAACCCCTATGCAGTGCCACACCGGTTCCCTATGCAGTACCGGTGGGGTTACTGCTAGGCCATAGCCATGGAGTCAACATTGGGGGGACCAAATCTTCCAGGGGGTGTGGGGATCCCCCCAGAAAAACATCAAAATTTTAAACTCATTTCCTGCCATTTCCTGCATAAAATATAAATAAATCACTAACACATGGGATGATTTTTTTTTCTTTTTTACAATAAAGTCTAATAGTGTATTGTATTACATTGCTCTGTTTTTTCTTTTTTTACTTTTATTGTTTCATTGTATGTAATGGCAGAGATTAAGGATTCATAAAGTACAACCATGACCACAATCATATAAACACAAATCTATTTATATCAATATATTGGGGGGTGGACATTTTTGCATATTTAAAATATTGGGGGGGGGATGTGTCCCTTCAATATCTATTATAATTACGGCCTTGGGTTCCTGGGAGGTAGGGGGGGTAGGAGCGGGGTGGTGCGTGGGGATGTCACAGGACGATGCCGGTCCAACCCGCACGGCCGGATCACCCCGGCGGAATGAATCTTCGTGCCGCGCATGCCATACAATGTCACTACTGGCTCTTAGATGTCGCTGGTTGGGTTCGTTTCGCTTAACACCCCCACCACCAACACCACCACCACCCCCGCTTGACTTGTTCTGGAAGGTTCTGCAACTGAGATGTAGAACCAGTTCTGTGGCTTTTTTTATATGTATGATTTATATATTTATATACAATCGAGCTGGGCGTAGTAAAGAGACAGCGAGCGGAAACTGGAGCACCTGAGAAAACAAACCTTCGACAACTCACGCATCCGAGACGTGGAGTAGACAAATGGGGATATTCCGGAAGCCACTTTCGTATCTCGCCGTACTTCGATGCTTCCACACTGACGGGCGTAGCGAAGAACGGTCACATAACCCCCCACGATCTGCTAGACAGCCCTTGTATCTGATCCATCCAGCAGTGGATTGAGAAAAGGACATGTGCACGTGTATGTGTGTGTGCACGTGTACGCATGTGTGTAAGCGTGACTGCAGGGAACCANCGAGTATGTATACGCACATAACGCGAAATGCGCGTGCGCATTCTGTTGCATTATTGCCGCTATAATTTGCCCATGAGAGCCATTCCTAGAGTCTCAAGATGGGTTTTCAGGAGGGTCCTGCCAAGCTCTCGCAGTTCGAGGGGCGAAGCTGCTGCTGCTGCTGTGTGAGCCAAATGACACAATGTGTTACATTGTGTGTCATACACAATGTAACACAATGTGTTACATTGTGTCTCATACACAATGTAACACAATGTGTGACATTGTGTCTCATACACAATACATTGTGTCCCATACACATTGTAACACAATGTAACACAATGTGTTACATTGTGTCTCATACACATTGTAACACAATGTAACACAATGTGTTACATTGTATATGAAAGAGGGCGTGGGTCAACGGGACTTAACTACGGGGAGCGGTAGCGCTACGCTGCGCTACGAACCCAGCGGACCCGAGTTCGATTCCCGCTCACGGCCAACACCGGTGACGATTATCTGACCCGGTCGTGGGTTTCCCCTAGATCGACTCAGCGGTGTGTGAACATCGCCACAAAGGGAGACAAAGGCGTTCGGGCGTGGTGCTGGGATGTGTCAAAAACCCACAAACTTGTTGTTGTCTGGATCAGGGGCAGATAAGTGAAGGAGGGGTGAGTGTGCGGACTTGCGTATTGCCCGCTTATTTATTTAAGCGAGCGGCCACACACTAACGGGTTCGCTACAGTCTGCTGAATGTGCCGGATTGTGCTCTTGGCGAGAGAACTCCACACCACGATCCTTCCGGGACCCCTTCGACCAACCAGAGCAACGCTCCTCACGCAGTGTAACACGTGGTAGGAGGCTTTGGCGAGCAATATTATCCATAATGCAGGGGGAGGGGGGTTAGATCGTGTAATATATAAATGTGTCGTTAAACCCGCCACCACCCGGCACAGCCAACTAGTAAGGGTTGTCACGTAAACAGACCGTGGCCAATTCGTCACTAGTACAGCACTAGTGTGTAGTGTAGTGTATAGTGTAGTGTAAAATATATAGTGTAGTGTATACTGTAGTAGTGTAGTGTGTAGTGTAGTGTATAGTGTATATATAGTGTAGTGTATAGTGTAGTGTGTAGTATATACTGTAGTAGTGTATAGTGTAGTATATAGTGTAGTGTATACTGTAGTAGTGTAGTGTATAGTGTAATATATAGTGTAGTGTATACTGTAGTAGTGTATAGTGTAGTGTAGTATATAGTGTAGTGTATACTGTAGTAGTGTAGTGTATAGTGTAGTAGTGTAGTGTATAGTGTAGTATATAGTGTAGTGTATACTGTATAGTGTAGTGTATACTGTATAGTGTATAGTGTAGTATATAGTGTAGTGTATACTGTAGTAGTGTAGTGTAGTGTATAGTGTAGTGTATAGTGTACTAGTACAGCACACCGGTGTGTTGGCGAGAAAAAGCCGCGACATTTACAAACTGAGTTCGACGTCTCGCCAGTAATTATAACAATCAGTCGCCTGATAAGCGAGATGTAATTTCTGGCGAAACGTCGTAGCTCATATTGTAAATGTTGTGGATTTGCTCTCCACCACACCGGGTGTGCTGTACTAGTGACGACTTTGCCACGTTCTGTACAACACCCTCGCTAATCGGCTGTGTCGGGTGGTGGCGGGTTTAACGACACATTTATATATTGACGCGATCTCACCCAAAAAAAAGGCCTCGCACGCATTCATATTGAGGCGTAAAACCGCGGCTGGGCCGTCGAACCAAGACGGCCACTACCGCATCGCACGGCGCTTTCAGCCACGCTTCTGCGGCCGTCTGGAACGTTCTTCCTTCCGCTGTTCGGCCGCCTCTGGGAGCTATGATGCACTTTTAAATCATCATCTAGATCGACAAACTCGTTTCTTTAGAACTGCTTTTTGCCTGTGTTTTAGCATTGTTGTCATTCGCCCCGCACCTCCGACTACGTACGGTGCGAAAGAAGTTCAACACACATTGAGGGCGCGGTAGCGATTTCTCACATGCACCCGCACGCACGCACGCCTCCAGTCAACACCTCCCCACTCTCTTTGCCTCGTCTCTGTAACCAGACCCAGCCCTATTCAAACCAACCCTCTCCATCCATGCCTCTCTCCCAACCAAACTCCGCCCTACGGCTGCTCACTCGTACCCTGCCTCTATACCCTTCACCCCCTCCCCCCTCGTCTCTCCGCCTCTCACTCTCTCTCTCTCTCCCCACACACACTGGGTTGGCTGTTTCCATCTCGCTGTGCGTGTTGTGTGTGGCTTGGAGCAGCAGAGGCGGGATGCGGCGGCGGTAGCGGCTGTGTGCGTTTGTCGCCGGTTCATCGGACGCGACTCCACACAGAAGTTCGAGTTGAAGAGTTGGGGCCCATCACCCGCATCTGCTCCACAGCTGGGTCCCACCCTCCACATTCCGCTTATTCTCTGAGCCTGTGGCCAACCATCTCGGCAGCGACACCCGGTAAGAGCCGTAACAACAACAACATCGTCGTCGTGAGAAATCTGATGCGGTGTTTTTTTTTTGGTCTTCGTGTTTGGTAGCAAACAATATATATAAATGTTGATACAAAATATGAATCTCTCGCTGGTATTTGAACGAGACGGCTGCCCGCACATTCCACCCACCGCTGAGCTCCCACTCGGAGCTCCCACTGTTAACAGGAAGCGATACACACGCAAACCTCACGTTTTAATAACTTACATTGAGAGAATTCGAACAGATGCGGTCAGTGCGTGTGCGTGACCGTGCGGGAGAGAACGGAAGCTGTAGCGGTCAGCGCAACGCGGCGTTACGAAGCCCGGTTTCCACGGCGAACAGCAGGCACGGTTATCTGTACCCGGTCGCGGGCCTCCCCTAGGTCGACTCGGCCTCAAATGAGTAGCGTGCGCAACATCGGTGCCGGGGAAGCAAAGACGGCCGGGCACGGTGCTGGCCACCCATCCCGTTCGTGTGAAGTTTCCGGCCCTGCGTAGATTCTCGCTAGCAACACTTGCCCAACAGTCTGCTAAAAACGTAAACATCTATACGTGGGATCTTTGTCTTTGCGAACGTAGGCATCGACGGCTGTGGGTTATTCGTCATGCTTTCGGGGGTTCTCTAACCCTCTGCTCACAACCGTGAAAAACCCTTCACGATGGGCGGGCCCGGGTAAAGCTGCACGGCTGGTTATTTTATTTTATTATCTACGTCATAGCCAGTTCGTCCGTTCACCTTGGCCTTCCTTCTGACCCCCCTACCCTTTACGTAACGTCATCGTTCACCACTTCGAGAATTTCCAGCTGGTGCAGACACAATGGGAGGCCCGATTGATGCCTGGGTGCGGTCGAGGGACGGCTCCCGATTGGTCCACCACAGTTCGCACGCTGACAATGCGACGATTGCTGCTCACTCTCTGAGAATGAGTTGGGGCTTGACTGCTGAACTTGCTGTGTGCCGCTAAGAGGGTGGGATGGGGACTTACCATCAGCCCCACAAGCACAGAGCACCTGCCTGGGTGTTTTATGTCATAAAATACTCCACCCCCGTAACGCAGAATGAGTTATGGAGCAAATCTTGACTTAAAGCTTTCGTGACTGCAGATTATTTGACGAGTTATGGAGCAGTTGTGGAACTGTTTCCACACCCGGACAGTGTGCTCGTGGTCAGTTCGGGTTCGACAGCGGAGGGTCTCACTCTGCACGAGTAGAGCGGCATCGTGGTTTCTTCAGCGATGGTGTGCGTCTGCCAGTCATCTCAGTCAGTCAAACCCACGGCACCTGCGGGGTCTGCCCCGTGACCTGCTGCCAGCGAGCCTTCGACACTTCACGTGGCCTCACAGAGCACCTTGTTAGTGGAGAGTGGTAGTCTAGCGGTGAGCGCGCTGCGCTACGAACCGGCTACCCGAGTTCGAATCCGCTCACTGACAACACCAGTCACGATTATCTTAACCGGTTCTGGACCTCCACCAGGTGCGATGTGTACTTTTTGCGGTGTGTAAACATCGCCACTAAGGAGACAAAGGCGGCCGGGGGTGGTGCTAGTCACCCAACCCCACGTGTGCCGTGCCGGCCTTTATAGGTGCTCGCTAACAGCACGTGCCCCAACAGTCTGTTAAAGGCTATACGGGGGATCTTTGTCTTTGGTACAGTGGCGCATATGCGTGCCATGCATCTTGCTGATCGCTTGTGGTAGACTGCGGTTCGTGTAATTTATAACTGGGGCTTTATTCATTATCTTGTGATGTTTATCAGCCTATCGATTTTAACTGATACTCGATGGCACCCTTTCAATCAGGAAGCTACAGTACTTGGGGCCGCGGGAATTCGCTCATTTCTTTTTTACACGCACACGCCGTGGGATGATCGGAGAGAGCGCGGTGGAGATTCGACGGAGGTCGTAAAATGAGAGATGTAGTCAAGAGGCAGAGATTGGATGGGATGAGAGGAGAGAGAGATGCAGACGAGATATAGATGATAACTCTTTGGTTCTTTCTGTAAAGTCACGTATAAAGATAAAAGAATAAATTAAATAATAGCATACGACGTTTCGGTTGAAACACAAGCAATCATCATCAGGTGAACGTCGTATGCTATTATTAATTTATTATTTTATCTTTATACGTGACTTTACCGAAAGAACCAAAGAGTAATTCCTGCAGTCACGAAACTCCAAATTAAGGTTAGATGTAAAAAATTCAGCAAATGTATTTTTTATCTCATGATCATAAAACGACTATTTTTCATCACTCATGGGCTCTTGTAGATCGTTCCAGGGCCTTCTTTTGAGCATCGTGGGACTCGGCACGCTTCTCCGAGTCTGCTAATGCCACCCTCCTACTTACCTTGCACCGCCACTGCCAATGGGAGCCACGCAACCCCCCAAGTCCACGGCTCTCGTTCGTGTGGTTACAGTCACGGCCAGACTGCATGTCGTGGACTTGCCAAAGCGACGCATTAATCCACTGGGATTTTGGGGGAGGTGGGGGGAGATATTCGGGGCTCCTAACTCTGCGTGAGTTCGCTCAATCAGGCAGCAAAGGTGGCTGCAATTTGCGAGATATTTACGCCGCGTGAGAAGTAATTTATGTGTCCCAGCAAACTTGCGTTCCTCATTTGTTTTTATTTCGTGGAAGGAAACTCCACGTGTCTCGCTTGCGTGCGAGCTGGGGAGGGGGAGCGGTGGTGCAGCGGTTAGCAGCGCGCTGCACAAAACCAGTGGGCAGCTTCAATTCCATTGTTGGGCCCACTGGGGGTGCGAGATGCAATTTTCAGCGGGTGCGAGACACGGCCAGATATACATTTCTAGAAGGTAAATAATCGAAAACACACATAAGCACGGGCACGGTAAGTAACAACTTTGTTTCATCAAACCCTGTGTATTTATTAACATTATAAAACATTTTTACGATAGGGAACCGAATGGCTTGCAAGGCTGCAGTTAAAGGTTAGAGCGGTTAAACATTCTTTTCACGTTGTTTAACATTGACCGCATCACGCCCCGTGTCTCTTCCCTCCCCGAGTATCTGTACGCCTCCCCCGATACTGGATTGCGTCTGTCGGTGGCACATTCGCCAACCCCCTGCCCGCATCGTCAAGACCAGCGGGCCCCGTGTGACCCTCCTCCCCACCACCACCACGTTCCGTGAACAGAGAAAGCGAGCCGAGCGAGCCGAGCGAAGCAGAAGTCCCAAGTTCCTCCCTTGCGCTGGGCCTCCTCGTTCACGCGGCCTCGTTCGCACCCCCCGCCCCTCTCTCCACACGCTGCTGGTGGTGGGGGAGGGCAGGGGGGCGAGGTGGGGGAGGGCTCCCTGTGGCTCAGCGATGAAAACTTAATGTGGTCGGCGGTAATTGTCCGACGCGGCCAGCCCCTGCCGCCCACGGCGGGGGTGGGGGGGTGTGACGCTGCCCCCAGGGTGCACATGGCCAGGCCACGTGATGGTAATAGGCACCTCGGTGTGTGTGTGTGTGGGTGTCACTCCACTGCTGGATGGAGGGATCTCCGTGTACCTGGCAGAGGGAAGTGGTCGATGTGGTTATTCTTCTTGGTTCTTTCGGTAAAGTCACGTAGAAGGGAAATAATAAAATAATAAAAATGAAACATAATAACCAAATTCTCACTGAGAATTATTTTATTATGTTTTATTTTTATTATTTCTCACTGAGAATAAATTTATGTTTTATTTTTATTATTTATTATTTCCCTTCTACGTGACTTTACCGAAAGAACCAAGAAGATGAATCCCTGCAGTCACGAAAGCTTTAAATCGAAATGATGTGGTTAGCAATAGCCTCGCGGAGTGCGCACGCGATTATTTTACCTTTTATTTTAATTGCGCTTTCCAATGGTTATGCGTGGTACAATGAGGGTAGCTAAAAGTGATGCGGTGAAAAGGGATGGGAGGGGGTATAGGGAGGGCGGTTAAGGGGGTGCCTAGGGATGGAGAGGAAAGGATGGGGCCAGGGAGAAGAGGTGGGTGGACGTCTTGACGGAGGAGTGGAAACGAGACGAGGGGGGAGGGTGCTCGTCGCTTCACGTGGAGGCGAAGTTTGTTCCAGTCCAGGGCGAGGGGGTGGCAAGTCGGGGAAAGAAGCCGAAAAACGGGGATTGTGGACAAGGAGAGGGGGAACGGTGAGGAGGAGTAGGAGGGGGATGGAGGGGGGGAGCGAGGTAGGGTGGGGGAAGGCCACGAATTTGTAGTAAATTTGGTTCGTGAATGCCCGCGATGGCCACGATTGTGTGGCCGCGTGCCAGAGGGAGCCGGAATGCCCGGGGGAGAACGCGGGGCGCAATGATCCACGCCGCGTGACCTCCACCCACCCACCCGACGACACCCGACTGGTTTAAAAGGACGAATCGGGCCTCAGCCTCCTGGAGAATTGCCTAGTTGCGATGGGGACTGTTGCGTGCTCGTTTCGTTTCCGAGCGCATTCAGAGCGCGCGCGCAGAGGGGAGGGGTGGGGAGGGCCTTGTTCAATTCGTAACCGTGAGAAGAGAGGGGACGAAAAACGCTGTGAATGATGCTTCTGTGTGTGTGTGGTGTTCTCTTAGCCGCTAGAATTCTAAATGCTGGGAGCTAATTAAAGTCCATTAATGCGGCGAGCGTGAGCATAGACAGTTCCAACGCTCATGTCTTGTGGGTTTTTTTGCTTTCGCGATGAGCGTTACGGCTCCACGCACACGCGCACGGATACATCGCGTCAAATGTATGCAACAGGGAGTCTTTGAAGTCGCAGCCTCCGTTTATACATCCACACAGAGCACATTCAATACTTGCCCGCTGGTGGCGGCTGGTGGTGGGGGGGAGCAAACTACACACAAATACTGAATAAAAATGTATTGCTATTATAATGTTTCCCAGGTTGTTTTCGGTATGAGCCTTCCCCTCTGGTAGCCACTCGAGCACATGCAGTCCCGCGTTACGGATATTTCTCGGGAACCTAACCCTTCCGTAATCCGGGGACTGCCTGTACTTGTGTCGGGGTAATCGGCACTCCCCACCCTGTGGGCTGATAGCTATCCCTTCTCGTCAACAGGGATAATGACCATGCTCTTAGGTTTTTTCGGTAAAGTCACGTAGGTAAAAAATAAAATTAATAAAAGAAAAAAAAAATCACGCCGTTTCGGAGGCAACACAAGCTTCCGTCTTCAGGTGGAACCGTCACAGCACGATTGCTGTATCAAGTGACAGAAGTGTGTTGCCTCCGAAACGTCGTGATTTTTTTTACTTTTATTTTTTTTACCTACGTGACTTTACCGAAAAAACCTAAGAGTATGAATCCTTGCAGTCACGAAAGCTTCAAATCTAGAACTAATGACCATGGCCCAACAGGGGTCAACGACAATCCCTGTGAAACGGATCCTGGGACACATTCCCCGGGACCCCGGGGGGGGGGTGGTCGGGGGTGATGTCACCTTCCAGAAAGTTCTTGAAGGGAGGCGTGGCTGGGGCGGAGCAAGCCACGAACCAGTCAGTACATAAGCCGGACCTCTCAAGGGTCTGTCTCAGGCATCTCCAAGCCGAAGACTGAAGACCTGGGCTGAAGATGGGACCCTGAGCCCGAAGCTCCGATACCTTCTAAGGGCCGGAGCTCAGTGAGGCCAGTGGTCAGGTCAGCATAGCCTCCCCTCGGGCTCCAGCCGGAGGTTAACGGAGTTCCCAGTGGCAGGGCCCGTGTAGTCCGCAGGCCGTACCTCCCCAGGTATCAGTTAAAGGGCCGCTATACCCCTTTGTGTTAGGGACGTTGTATAAGAGCGAAATAAATATCGTGTTGCCTCACAAGAAGTTCTCCGTCGATTTAAACCCACTACACTTGTATAACCGCGCGCACGCAACTTGTTACACAACACGCTGGGACGCGCTAGGACCCACCCACCCCCAATCCCAGATGCCGTGGCACCGATCTGAATTGGGCATTCGCCAAGGCCCCACGGCGCTTGGTGACTTCAACTCATCATGAGCCATGGGAGTAAACGCGCTCGCTTCGCTATGGGATTTATGTAACGCACGTGGGGGGGGGCAGGGGAGGGCGGGGAGGGCCGGGGAGGGGAGGGCCGGGGAGGGCACAACAGCCGCATTTTCCAGGCACGACCATCTTATCCTTTGGGTCTTTCGCTAAAGTCATGTGGATAGGTTCAAAGTGAATAACAAAAATTATAATTAAAAAACTACAACGTTTCGATCGCAACACAAGCGTTAGTCGTCAGGAAGGAACGCTTGTGTTGCGATTGAAACGTCGTAGTTTTTTTATGTTATTTTCCCGAAAGCTTTAAGTCAAGATTCAACGATCATCTTAGTTCAGAATCAGTATTTATAACTGGAGAAATCCGATGAGCTACAAAGCTCTTTTTCACAGATGTCCGGTCAGCGGCAGGTCAGAACGTTACAACAAACAATAAAAAAAACACACAAAACGAGTGCAGAGTATAGGAAATCGCTTAAACATATAAACGAATAAAACTGAACAATGATTTTGTATCTTGCCAGTTAAACCCACTGAGCTATTGGCTTCTTATTCAGAAGCGACCTGGCCACAAATGACGGCTCAACCAAATGGCTTTTTATCATTTTCAGACGACCCGCAAACTTCATTTCGCATAGCCGAGACATCATGTCACACCGGCCCGTGCAACATAGCACGAACGATATTTTGTATCCGTCGCCGGTAAGAATCGTACAGCCGCACTCGCCCAGTCTCGCCCGCCGTCACAGATAAAAAGTCTTGGCGTGCGTTATTGTGTTGCCTGCCGGAGGTCTATGTCAGGGGTCGGCAGCCTGCGGGTCCAGAGGCGCGTGCCGGATGATGGCTCTTTAAAGGACCGCTGCTGCTGCTGCTACGTCAGAGTTGTTTATTACGGACCATCAACGTCTCGTGTTCACCGGCAGTGCATTGCGGCTCTTTAAATATTGAGTTGCGTGTTTTTTTTTACTGACACCGAATTCACAAATAAAACATTGTCTTCCCTTTGAAACCTCCTTTCCAGTAGCAAAATATGATAATTGTTTGTTTACCCTTCTATCTGGCAACAAAACTGACACCTTTTTTTTACAAGGAGGCATGTTTGCATTGACCACAATACCTTGGGTCGGAATGCAAACACAAAAGACAACTCTGATAATGTATGCACTGTCCTTGAAATTGGTTGGTCCACACCCGAGACAGCTTTTCTTAGAGCCTAGTCTCACATGGTGTTGGACCAGATGACGCCAAAAGGCGCAGTTTTGTTTGCATTCCGACCGCAGGTATTCTGGTCAATGCAAACATGACTCCTTGTTAAAAAGGTGTCAGTTTTGTTGGCAGATTAAAGAGTAAAAAAAACAATTATCATATCTCCCCCTTGTTATGTTGTCTGCGGCGAAACTACGTCCAGCAGCGTCGCTGTTCAACAAAGAGCTTTACAGTTCATCGGATTTCCTCGGGAATAAATACATACTCCGATTTGATTGGTTTCCACGACCCCTGGTCTATGTGAACGCCACGTTTTGTTGCGACCTTCAATTATGGGTTTGGGTTTCCCTGCACCTCTGGTGAAACGGTCACCTCCACCAGGCACTGGCCACGCGAGAGAGTGGATTGACCACAATCGTTCCGCTCCGGCTGGCTTTAAGATTCCTATCGTTTTACGCAATCGTGATGGGGGTCTCGTTACCTTTGGGACTTGGGGTACACGAACAGAAATAAATTCCGATTTCAAGCTTTCGTGACTGCAGGGATTCATCTTCTTGGTTCTTTCGGTAAAGTCACGTAGAAGGGAAGTAATAAAATAATAAAAATAAAACATATAAAATAATTCTCACGTTTCGCCCCCTTCCCCCCTCCAACCCAGCTTATGTATATGCTCCAAGCACGTGTGCTGTTTCATTCAGACGCTGTCGCCTCGACAGACCTGGTTTCACCTTGGACGGCTGCTTGCGTTGTGGCCGAAACGTCGTGAGAATTATTTTTTATTTTTATTATTTTATTACTTCCCTTCTACGTGACTTTACCGAAAGAACCAAGAAGATGAATCCCTGCAGTCACGAAAGCTTTAAATCTAAATTTAAATCTAATACAGTGAAGGTCCCTACCATACACTGCTGTGGTGGTCACGGCAGAGACGCTGGATGGGTGGTGCGGGTGAGTTTAAGAAACTCTGCCCCCCCCCCTCTTGCCCCCCCCCTCTTGCCCCCCCCCCCCCCTCTTGCCCCCTCACCCCCCCCCCNTGCGCCCCGCCCACCCCTCTTGCCCCCCTCTAGCCCCCCTCTTGCCCCCCCCCACCCCCCACCCNTCCTGCCCCCCCCCCCCCTGCGCCCCCCTGCGCCCTCCTGCCCCCCCCTGCACCCCCTATCTCATTGTTTCAACTGCCGTGCCAGCCAGGAGGTGGAATTGAACCTGCACACTCTGTGATTGCGAGTGAGGAGTGTGAATGCTGCACAGGCTGCTGCACCACCACGCCATCGGCCCACCCCCTCTCTCCCGCGTCACGAGGTTATCATTCACGGCAACATTGATTAAGCTTTAAGGACCCATTTAATTACCCGAACGGCCGGTCGTGAATAACGGGAAATAGCTGCAGTAGCAGCGACAACAACAACCAACACCACTACGCAACAGCAGCAGCAGCGACAACAACAACAACCACCACCACGCAGCAGCAGCAGCAGCAACAAAGTAGCAGTCGGGATGAATACTCAATCCACAAAACGGCTTTGTTCGGACGAAGAGCATTTCAATTTAATCCGTCACGGCTTCGTTAGCGGCAAATATTACGGCTTGTCACGGTGAAATAGATACGTCAAATACATCGTAGGCCCACCCCCTCCACCCCACGTCCGCCCCTCTGGAAGTAATTTTGGCAAGAATTGCAGTAGCATCGGGGAGGACGAGTTGACTTGACCATCCCGAACAGTAACAACAATAACAATAATAGGTGTAAATAATACAATAATAATAATAAACATAATAAAATAATTCTCACGACGTTTCGGCCACACCGCAAGCAGCCGTCCTCAGGTGAAGAACAGGTCTGTCGAGAAGACAGAGTCTGACAGACCTGTTCTTCACCTGCGGACGGCTGCTTGCGTGTGGCCGAAACGTCGTGAGAATTATTTTATAATGTTTTATTTTATTATTTTAATATTTCCATTCTACGTGACATTACCGAAAGAACCAAGAAGATGAATCCCTGCAGTCACGAAAGCTTTAAATCGAAATTAATAATAGGTGTGTACCCTTTCTGGCTATAAAACAGGAGGTGTTAAAATGTCCAGACGCCAAATAGAAACCTTTCGCAGGAATCAAGTACCTCAGTAACCACACACGCTACTTGTGGTGAGCATGCAAACAAGCATGCTCTGATTATAATTGTATATTCCTACACCCAGAGACGGCCTTCAAAGGCAATCCATCTATTATCCCAGCATGTTTGTTTGCACGTTCACCACAAGTCCCCGTGTGTGGTGAGTGCAGACTTGATTCCTTGCGAAAGGTTTTGTACATTTGGCGTTTGAACATCTCAACCGCCTGTCTTATTTCCAGAAATGTTGAGCCCTGTTCTTGTTTTTCACACTCTGATGCTGGCAAAAATGTCCCATGGCATGATCGTATCCCTGCTGGCCACAGAGATACGGTCAGGGCAAGCCAGTGATACCTGGCACAGATGGACGTCCGTTCCACTTACTGCTTGCCCCACAACTCCGACCGTCACACACGTCCACCCTGACCACTCCACCGCCCTGATCGCTCAACCGCCCTGACCACTCAACCGCCCTGACCACTCAACCGCCCTAACCACTCAACGGCCCACTCGCATTAAATTTCGATTTCAAGCTTTCGTGACTGCAGGGATTCATCTTCTTTGCATATCAAGAAGAATGCCATTCTTTTGTCAAGGCACTCTTCCCCCTCCAACCCAGCTTAAATATACGCTGCCAAGCCTGGTGGTGTTTCATTCAGACGCTGTCTTTCCAACAGACCTGTTCTTCACCTGAGGACGGCTGCTTGCGTTGTGGCCGAAACGTCGTGAGAATAATTTTATTATGTTTATTTTATTATTTTATTATTTCCCTTCTACGTGACTTTACCGAAAAACCAAGAAAATGGGCCCACTTGCAGTCGCACTCCTGCACCCATAACACCGTGCGTAGCAACGGCCATTGACTAAAGATGCTCGCAAAATCCGAAACCCCCCTTGTCTCAGACAGTCATGCATTATTCATCTTGCATACATTCCCTTATAAATTAATTAATGTGTATCCTTCATTACGCTCTTCAACCCAGCACAGTCTTGTCGAGTCTAAAGGTGGGAGGGGGGGGGCTTTTTCAGGAGGCTGCTGCCATGTCGGGTGGTGGAGGGTTACGACACATTTATAAATAACGCAGTAGGAGAGGGGCGATGTAGCCACTGCGTGTGCGATGACAATCGGGCGGTGCTCCTCATTGCAAGGCCTGCGGGCCTCTGGCTGGCTCCTGGTGGCCTTTAGTTGCGGCCCTGAGTGTCCCCCCCCCNTCCCCCATCATCATCGTGGTTTCAAATGTGTGGCGACTCTCGCACTGATGATGTCTTGGCGGCAAAGTGGGCCCCTCTGAAAACACACATTAAGAGTAATTTTCTGGTATTTTTAAATCCTTTATATTAAGTTCACTTGCTTGCTTGCTCGCTTACGACGTGCACATCTTTCGGTCGTTTTTTAACCCACTTCCCGTGATCCAATCGAGCTGACATTTTGCACACAGACTCGTTGTGCGTGACAATTTATTTTCGTGAAAAAAAATCCAAAATTTTACACTTTTTAGGAAAAAATAAATTCTATTTAATTACCAATTGCTTAATGGTGGCAGGCAATCATCTGACCCATAGGTGGCAGCCATCTCAAGCCAGAGGACGAGAGGACTCTAGCCGCCACGCATATAAAGGATTTATAGTGAAAACTTTGTTTTTACGGGTAAATTTTTTCAGCATCGGGATGGCCTGTCCACTACCGTACCTATTACATACATTGCATGTGGGCTTTTCTTCAGCTATGGGAGGAGGAAACCGGAGGAGCCTGGGGACAACCCCCTGGCAGGACAGGGGGAGAGAGAACGTACGACACTCCATCACAGAAATGCGCCCTGGTCGGCAATCAAACCCAGGTCCTTCGGTCTGGGAGGCAATCGTGTTAACCCCTGCCACCCCACCACCCTGCCACCCTGCCACCCTGCCACTCTGCCACCCTGCCACCCTGCCACTCTGCCACCCTGCCACCTGCCACCCTGCCACCCTGCCACCCTGCCACTCTGCCACCCTGCCACCCTGCCACTCTGCCACCCTGCCACCCTGCCACCCTGCCACCCCGCCACCCCACCACCCTGCCACCCAAATACTGTAGTGCTACTTACTGCAACCCCTGAATGGTAGTAGAAACACAATTACAGAATGTTGTATCGATCCACTGCTGGATGAGCAGCCCCCNATCCCCACACCTTTCGGGACCTGAGTGACATTTTGGCCATACTTCACCACGTTTTGTCAGCGCACGTTGGTGAATGTTGTGGAGCCACAGCCATCGGAGCGCAGCACAGTGTGCGACCGGCTGTGTCCTTCGCTCCGCTCGCCCTCTGCGACAAAACCAGCCACCGCGAAGCCTCCCGTCACTCGCCGCTGCCACGAGGTGTCCTCCCGCGCCCCACGAGGGGTCCTCCCGCGCCCCGCTCGCTTGCGAGGATCTGACGACGGGATCCGGAGCGCGGCACGAACCGTGGGACAGGCGCGTGACGCTGGTGAGCAGAGCTTCACCGAAGTGCCGATTATAGTCCCTTCGCGGGGGGCGGGGGGGGNTNGGGGTCAGAGGGGGTCAGGGGAGAGGGGGCAGAGGGGGGGGAGCCGTGAACATTCAGCAACCATATGTGGAAATGGTCTTCGGCCCTGTTTACGCGATAATCAGAGACAGCAGTAACACACGGTGGCTTCATGAAGACGAATTAGTTTTTTTCCATGAGGCGTTCTTACCATAACTTCACCACGTTGGCTGAATGGGCACCAGCTTGCGACCGCTTCGGATAGCGCTCGGATGCCACCGATGTTGGCAGACTCGCTAACGAGGCACGCGCCTTGCCTGACCTCGTGCCCCTACTGGACATCTGTGATAAAATAGCTTTGTGGCTCATCGGATTCCTCCGGGAGAAATACATTTTGTGATTCAGATTTTTGTTAAAAAAATCTGCAAGCACATCCGTGAAGACGTGTTGTTTCCCCCTGGAACTTGATTGACCATACTTGCAGACTGGTCACCGTGGGTTGGTGGTCAGGGTGTGGGCAGTTTATTTGTCCTTCGAAAATGTCCCCTGTGTCACGCGTCACTGATTAGCACGGTGCGAAAAAAGTTCAACACACCTACACTGACGCATGCCCAATATTCAGACCACTTGTTGACACGTCCCTGGTGCAATGTGTAACCACGTCCCTCGTGCAATGGTTAACCACAGAACCTTGTTGTTTGTGCTCTGCTTCTCGTTTACAAGTTTGAGCCTCGAAATATTTTCGTACGAACGGCGCGCTCAGTTGGGGTGCCAAATATTTACACATCTACCGCGACACACTGTCAACTCGCCGCTCATGAGACCAAAAAGTATTTAATTATGAAATTATGCAAAGACATTCGTGTTTGAGCGTTCATCGCCGAACTTATATTGTTTTTTTNGTCGCTGTTGTTATTCACAACTTTGTTAAGGCGCCACGGTGGCTATGAGATGTTAACTCCCTCGCCTGATATGCAGGAGGTCGTGGGTTCGATCCCGACTCTGACCTCTGTATATTTGAAGTTTGCGTATTCTCAATCCCCGTGGTCACGTGGAATTTTTTTCAGGGTCTTCCGTTTTTAACCCTCGACATTGAGAATCAACATCACGCGCTTTGAGTATTTGGCTGCTATGCATGGTCCACGTGATTATAGGCAACTTTTTTGTTTGTGGCCACATCGCTTCTGAAAAGATCTATCTATAGCTCAGTGGGGCCTTACCTGGTAAAATAAAACGTAATAATATAATAATATTTATTATTTCCATTCTACGTCACTTTACCGAAAGAACCAAGAAGATGAATCCCTGCAGTCATGAAAGCTTTAAATCGAAATACTTAACATACTTAACCTATATACTTAACGTCTTTGTCAAGAACAGAATGTGGCCCCAAGAGAAACAAATACGTAATCGTTGACGCTTTGGGTAATGGCGAACGTGTGGAGTTAGTGTTTTGTTGTTGTTAGGCGTTAACAGGTCCCCTGGATGAGCAAGAGGGTGGGAGGAGAATTCCAAAGTGGAGCGGGCGGTGCGACGGAAGACGAGGAAAGAGGAGTGTGGTGGAGTGGAGTGGCAGCGTGGAGTTGGGTATGGAATGGAGTGTGAAGTGTGGACCATGGAATGGAGTAAGCAGCATGGAATGGAGTTGGAGCATGGAATGCAGTGCAGAGCGTGGAATTCAGCATGGAGTGGAGCATGGAATGGAGTGTGGAGCATGGAATGGAGTGCAGCATGGAATTGAGAATGGAGTGGAGCATGGAATTGACTATGGAGCGTGGAAGCATGGAATGGAGTGTGGAGCATGGAATGGAGCGTGGAATGGAGCATGGGATATAGAGTGTAGAGAGGAAGTGGGCTCCAGTTCATTGATGTTCACCGAGCGGGTTGGCATTGGGTCGAACACAACAGAGACCGCGCGCGTTGTGGTCTCGACAGGACGTGGTAGCTGCTGAGGGCGCAGGCAGAGCAATGTCACCGTGCTCAGAAGAGGGAAATAATCGGGTGGGGGGGGACCATTTAATTCATTTCACCAGGATCCTGTCCAACCATCACGACACCGCTTATGTAACGAAGTGGTGGGGAGGGGTGGGGTAAGGATTGGGGCAGAGGTCGCAAACGGGTTTTGATTCCTTACCCGTACCCGTACCCGGCCGCGCCAGGGTCGCAAACGGGTACCCGTACCCGTACCCGGTCGGGTATGGGTACCCGTACGCTACCATACCCATACCCTACCCGAAATGAGTGACAAACGGTTACTCACCGGTGACTCACGGCCTACCCGTACCCGTACCCGCCGCACCAGGGTCGCAAACGGGTACCCGTACCCGGCCGAGTACGGGTAGCCGGTATCGGGTAGGGTACGGGTATCGGGTACCCGGTTGCGACCTCTGATGGGGTTAAACGAACAGGGCACCCACCCCCTCTGACTGGTCCATACACTACACTGTATGAACGTTACTCGGTAAANCAATCCAGAGAATTGGGGTGCGCGCGTGTGGAGTAGTTGCCAGGTCGGAGCAACCTGCGCTCGACTTGGCAATGAGGACCTCATACTCTTAGTTCTTTCGGTAAAGTCACGTAGGTAAAAAATAATAAAATAATAAAAATAAAAACAATAAAATATTTCGGAGGACACAAGCTTCCGTCTTCAGGTGAAACTGTCACAACAAAAATGTAGTTCACCTGAAGACGGAAGCCTGTGTTGCCTCCGAAACGTCGTGATTTTATTGTTTTAGTTTTTTTTCATTTTTTACCTACGTGACTTTACCGAAAAACCAAGAGTATGAATCCTGGCAGTCACGAAAGCTTCAAATCTAGAATCAATACTCTCTTTGCGAGCTTTGTTAATGGTACCACTTGGCACGCACATTTCAGTTTCAGTTTCATTATTAAGTAGAGCCCCGTGAGCCATGAGGCTCTTGAATCGGGTGCAACTAAGAGTATGAATCCTTGCAGTCACGAAAGCTTCAAATCTAGAATGAGGACCTCGCCTATTTCTCTGTCTCAGCAGCAGCGGCAGCAACCACAGTCGATGGCGCGGTGAGGTTCAAATTTGGGCCACCCCCACCGCTTCCGAGGATGCGAGTGGTGGCGTGTGAGCAACGCTGCGGTTTCGACCTTCCGCGATGGGGCTGTTCCTATAAAGCGACGGCTACTGACGTGCGCTGTGGGGTCCGTGTTTTATGGTCGGTCAGCGTTGTGGGGTGGAGGGTTTGCTTACTGGGTGAGATTCGGCCTGGCCGGAAACCTTGGGNCTGGGAGGGGGGTGGGTGCTGTGGCACGACCACCACCGCCTCCGAAATAATATTGACTCGGCAACCCCAAGCAGCCACTGTCTCGTCAAGTTGTGCGTTTTACAGTGGGCGTGGTGGTGGCATTGGTGGTGGTTGTGGCATTGGTGGTGGTGGTTGTGGCATTGGTGGTGTGGTGGTGGTTGTGGCATTGGTGGTGGTGGTTGTGGCATTGGTGGTGGTGGTTGTGGCATTGGTGGTTGTGGCATTGGTGGTGGTGGTTGTGGCATTGGTGGTGGTTGTGGCATTGGTGGTGGTTGTGGCATTGGTGGTGGTGGTTGTGGCATTGGTGGTGGTTGTGGCATTGGTGGTGGTTGTGGCATTGGTGGTGGTTGTGGCATTGGTGGTGGTTGTCGCATTGGTGGTGGTGGTGACATTGGTGGTGGTGGTGGTTGTGGCATTGGTGGTGGTTGTGGCATTGGTGGTTGTGGCATTGGTGGTGGTGGTTGTGGCATTGGTGGTGGTGGCGGTGGTGGTGGTGACCACGCCCTTGACCACAAACAAAACAAACCAGAGCCGCGATGCGCTCGGAGCCAGATCGCACGCCGGGGCTGCTATCGCGTGAACGCGCTGCGTTGCAGGCAGTGGTGAGATGTTAACTACCTCGCCTGGTCAGCAGGAGGTCAAGGGTTCAAATAATAAAAATAAAACATAATAGAATAATATTTATAATAATATTTTATTGTATTATATTTTATTATTTTTATTTTATTATTTCCATTCTACGTGACTTTACCGAAAGAACCAAGAAGACACTTTTATACTGTTTGTTGTTGTAAGGTTCTTAATCGCCCCGACTGGACATCTGTTAAAAAGAGCTTTATTGCTCATCGGATTCCTCCAGTATGAATAAACTATTCTCATTCTGAACTGCACAATGCAGTCTGCTTTGTCCGGCTTCCACTCGGATGCAGTTGAGGTTCGTAAACTCGGGGAGCTCCAGCCAGCCAGGCCCCAACGATGCCATCCCAATCTTCTTCGTCTCCCGTACGGCTGTGGTCGACGCAGAGTAACGACTACAAAACAAGAATGGGTTTCATATCCTTCATGGCAATAAACCAGGAGGTGTTAAGGTGTTAAAACACCGAACAGAAACCTTTTAGGCAAGGAATCGTGTCTGCATTAACCACGCGTTTCTGTTTGGCGTTTTAACATCTTAACACGACTGTTTCATTGCCAAAAAGGGTATGACACCTTATTCTTATATTTCGATGCTGCCAAGAAAGGTCCAATATTGGTAACGACTGCAATTTCACATTCAGGCGGTCAAGCGGAGCAAGTGCATCATCATCACCGCCGCCGTGATGATGTCTCCTCCTTCGCATTTGTGGATCGGCCCATCGCGTCGTGATGGACACACGCACGTGGCACCTCTTGCGTTCGGATGGCCATGGTCACTCCCACTCCACCTCGAGGGGTTTCTTTAAATCCTCCATTCGTCATTCCAATTGTCCCCCGAACCCGCGTCGAGTGTTGAGCGGGCGGCGTGTTGGGACCCTGAGGTTGGTGTCGTCTGTGCCCCCACCCCCCCCCCCTTGGGGGGCGACGTGGTGTTACTGTCAGCCTGGGACACGGCGGGGGGGGGGGGTAGCGAGAGGAACGCGACCGTAGCGGCGACTGCTCCAGGAACGACAACGGCGGGGAGCGGGAGGAGGCTGTGGAATGGCGCTAATGAATTTGAGGGCCCACGTGTGAATGGTGGCGCGTCGTTGTTGTTGTCTTTGTTGTTGTCTTTGTTGTTGTTGTCGTTGGGAGGGAGGGAGGGGAGTTCGAGTTCGCCAGCCTGCGGGGTGCCTTGACCTGCTGCTTCTGAACGGGGTCCATTATCGGAATGTTTATTCCGAGAGGAATTCGACGAACTGTGAAGCTCTTTGTAGAACAATCGCACCGTAAATTACTCGATTGGGACCTCTGCTGGTAGACCGATGCCGCTCGCAGCCCAGATGCTGAGTGGTTATCTTGTGCCACACACGGACAGCTGACACTGGGCGGTCCCTATGCCAGTGGTACGCGGGTGGCTTGCAGTGTGGCGAGTGAGTGGGTGGGTTCGTGAGAGTGGGTGAGTGTGGATGTGCTAGTGGGTGAGTGAGTGGGTTAGTGAGAGTGGGTGAGTGTGGATGGGTTAGTGGTGAGTGAGTGAGTGGGTTAGTGAGAGTGGGTGAGTGTGGATGGGCTAGTGAGTGAGTGAGTGGGTTAGTGAGAGTGGGTGAGTGTGGATGGGTTAGTCAGTGAGTGAGTGGTGGGTTAGTGAGAGTGGGTGAGTGTGGATGGGCTAGTCAGTGAGTGAGTGAGTGGGTTAGTGAGAGTGGGTGAGTGTGGATGCCTAGTCAGTGAGTGGGTTAGTGAGAGTGGGTGAGTGTGGATGGCCTAGTCAGTGAGTGAGTGAGTGGGTTAGTGAGAGTGGGTGAGTGTGGATGGCCTAGTCAGTGAGTGAGTGGTGGGTAGTTAGAGTGGGTGAGTGTGGATGCCTAGTCAGTGAGGGAGTGAGTGGGTTAGTGAGAGTGGGTGAGTGTGGATGCCTAGTCAGTGAGTGAGTGGGTGGGTTAGTGAGAGTGGGTGAGTGTGGATGCCTAGTCAGTGAGTGAGTGGTGGGTTAGTGAGAGTGGGTGAGTGTGGATGGCTAGTCAGTGAGTGAGTGAGTGGGTTAGTGAGAGTGGGTGAGTGTGGATGCCTAGTCAGTGAGTGAGTGAGTGGGTTAGTGAGAGTGGGTGAGTGTGGATGGCCTAGTCAGTGAGTGAGTGGTGGGTAGTGAGAGTGGGTGAGTGTGGATGCCTAGTCAGTGAGTGAGTGGTGGGTAGTTAGAGTGGGTGAGTGTGGATGCCTAGTCAGTGAGGTGAGTGGGTTAGTGAGAGTGGGTGAGTGTGGATGCCTAGTCAGTGAGTGAGTGGTGGGTTAGTGAGAGTGGGTGAGTGTGGATGCCTAGTCAGTGAGTGAGTGGGTGGGTTAGTGAGAGTGGGTGAGTGTGGATGCCTAGTCAGTGAGTGAGTGGGTGGGTTAGTGAGAGTGGGTGAGTGTGGATGCCTAGTCAGTGAGTGAGTGGGTGGGTTAGTGAGAGTGGGTGAGTGTGGATGCCTAGTCAGTGAGTGAGTCGGTGGGTTAGTGAGAGTGGGTGAGTGTGGATGCCTAGTCAGTGAGTGAGTCGGTGGGTTAGTGAGAGTGGGTGAGTGTGGATGCCTAGTCAGTGAGTGAGTGGTGGGTTAGTGAGAGTGGGTGAGTGTGGATGGGTAGTCAGTGAGTGAGTGGTGGGTTAGTGAGAGTGGGTGAGTGTGGATGGGCCAGTGGGTGAGTGAGTGAGTGAATGGGTTCGTGAGAGTGGGTGAGCGAGTGAGTGGGTTAGTGAGAGTGGGTGAGTGTGGATGGGCCAGTGGTGAGTGTTGGGAGCGGTAATGTAGCTGTCAGCGAGCTGCACTACAATACGGCGACTTGAGTTACATTGCTTCTGGGCCTCCCTATGTTGACTCGGCCTTAAATGAGTACATGGTGCGGTGTAAAACATCGCCACTAGGGAGACAAAGGCGGCCGGGCGTGGTGTTGGCGACCACCCCTCGTGTGCCGTGCCGGCCTTCTTAGGTGCTCGCTAACAGCACTTGCCCCAAAATTCTGTTCAGGCTATACGGGGCGTCTTTGTCTTTGTGTGCATGGGTGTGGTGTGTTGTGACCTGCAGCGTGATGGTGGTGGTGGTTGAGGTGAAACAGGCTGCGACTGGTGCAGACCGAGTCCTCGACACCGGTAGAGGAGGCGGGATGAACGAGTGGAGTTCACCGGGACGGTAACCATGGTAACAGCTGTAGCAGAGCGATGTGGTACGTGGGCGGGTGCGTGGGTCGGTTCGTGCACAGTGAGTGCGTGGATGAGTGCGTGGTGAGTGTGTGGGTGAGTGTGTGGGTGGGTGGTTGAGTGCGTGGGTGGGTGGTTGAGTGCGTGGATGTGTGGGTGAGTGAGTGGGTGAGTGAGGGTGTGTGGGTGTAGTGGGGGTGGGTGGCTGTGTGGGTGGTTGAGTGAGTGGGTGTGTGGTGAGTGAGTGGGTGGGTGAGTGGGTGGGTGTGTGGTGAGTGGGTGGTGTGTGGGTGAGTGAGTGGGTGTGTGGGTGAGTGGGTGGGTGTGTGGGTGAGTGAGTGGGTGGGGTGAGTGGTGGGTGTGTGGGTGAGTGAGTGGGTGTGTGGGTGAGTGGGTGGNTGTGTGTGAGTGAGTNGTGTGTGGGTGAGTGAGTGGTGTGTGGTGTGTGTGGGTGAGTGGGTNGTGGGTGANTGTGGGTGAGTGTGTGGTGTGGTGAGTGGTGGTGTGTGATGTGTGGATGGGTGAGGGGTGAGTGAGTGGGTGAGGGGGTGGTGGTGGGTGGGTGGCTGTGTGGGTGAGTGAGTGGGTGTGTGGGTGAGTGAGTGGGTGTGTGGGTGAGTGTGTGGGTGAGTGAGTGGGAGTGTGGTGAGTGAGTGGGTGGGTGTGTGGGTGAGTGAGTGTGTTGGTAAGTGTGTGGGTGAATGAGTGGGTGAGGGAGTGAGTGTGTGTGGTGAGTGAGTGGGTGAGTGGTGTGTGGTGAGTGAGTGAGTAGGTGAGTGGTGCAGCGTAGCCGCCAGCACCACCGCGACCTCACCGTGAGTTTTGCGAGTCGGCGCTGCGGCCATTCCGCAAGTCGCCGTGAAGTGTGTGCGCTGCGTGCGATTATTCGAGTGTGGACGTCACTTTGGGGCAATCGGAGCGTGCTTAGCATTGCCAGAAACGGGGAATGTTGCGCCGCGCTTAGCGTTGCAACTGCGCCCAGAATTGCCGCGTGCAAGCACCATCGGCAGCAGCAGCAGCATCAGCCATGTTCGATCCACTGCTGGGTGAAATCCTCCGCAAGCTGCCACCCTCCTTGTGAGATGTCGAGATCCGCCTGGCTCCCGCAGCGTCGCGACCTCTCGGGGTCAGTTGGCACCTCGGCTGCCACTCCCCAACATTGGCCTGGGACACGGTTCCAACACAGCCCCCCACCCCACCACGCCTTGAACTCGCGCGCGTTACGCAACAAAACCGGCGGTGCGTCTCCGGTTAATCCGACCGTCTGCTCGCAACGCTGCTGTGTGGGACATTGCTCTCATTTTCATAACCATCGAGCCTTTACCGAGTCTCAAGACCCTTTGAAGTCCTGCCAAGTTTTCACAGAAGGGCTCGAGGTGTGGGGAGACGCTGCTGCTGCTCCAGCTGCGTGATGATCCCAGTCGAGTCATTTATTTTTCAGGGCATTTTTTAACATTCGGGATGCGTTAGCCAAGAGCTGTATGGTTGTGCGCGCTGAGATTACGCGAGGAAATGGGGAACTTGGACGAAGCCCCCCCCCCGCCTAGAACACACGGGGGGGGGTGGATGGAGGGGGGAAGAATACAAACTCCACATACAACGGAGCCCGCGTCGGGAATCCAACCCATGCCCTCTTGTCCCGTCACCCTGCCGCCCAGCGCAGAGATACAGAACACTTGCTGACGGCTTCCGTTAACTAACGCCGCTGTCCACTCGAATGCCTCTGACGCTTGCGAGCCTTTAAATCTCTCCGTGACCCTGCCCCACCCACCCACCTCATCTCACCTCTCTCGTCTCCTGCCACGTCACCTCCTCTCGTCCTCTTCGTTCCAATATTCTCTCTGTCTGTCAGCGACTTCTCCCTGTGGCCAATCTCCGTGTTCGGTCCTTCTCCCTCTACTGGAATCAATTCTCTGGTACATTGAGCAGCACTGCCCATATACTCAACACTGCCCATAGACTCAACACTGCTGATAGACACAACACTGCACCATATACTCAACAATGCCATAGACTCAACATTGCTGATAGACACAACACTGCACCATATACTCAACAATGCCATAGACTCAACACTGCCCATATACTCAAACTTCCATAGACTCAACACTGCACCATAGACTCAACACTGCCCATAGACCCAACACTGCACCATATACTCAACACTGCCCATATACTCGACACTGCTGATAGACACAACACTGCCCATAGACTCAACACTGCTCATAGACTCAGCACTGCACCATAGACTCAGCACTGCACCACAGACTCAGCACTGCACCATAGACTCAACACTGCACCATAGACTCAACACTGCACCACAGACTCAGCACTGCACCATAGACTCAACACTGCACCATAGACTAAAAACTGCACCACAGACTCAACACTGCACCACAGACTCAACACTGCACCACAGACTCAACACTGCACCACAGACTCAGCACTGCACCACAGACTCAGCACTGCACCATAGACTCAACACTGCCCATAGACTCACACTGCACCACAGACTCAGCACTGCACCATAGACTCAACACTGCACCATAGACTAAAAACTGCACCACAGACTCAACACTGCACCACAGACTCAACACTGCACCACAGACTCAACACTGCACCATAGACTCAACACTGCACCACAGACTCAGCACTGCACCATATACTCAACACTGCACCACAGACTCAGCACTGCACCACAGACTCAACACTGCCCATAGACTAAAAACTGCCCACAGACTCAACACTGCACACAGACTCAACACTGCACCACAGACTCAACACTGCCCACAGACTCAACACTGCACACAGACTCAACACTGCACCACAGACTCAGCACTGCCACAGACTCAACACTGCACCACAGACTCAAACTGCACCACAGACTCAACACTGCACCACAGACTCAGCACTGCACCATAGACTCAACACTGCACCACAGACTCAACACTATCCCTGTACATTAAGCAGCCCCTCCATAAGCGCCTTGGGCAAAGGCGCTCTATCCATGTGAAGTCGGATGATGATCGACCGTCGTTGTGGAGAATGTAAGTAATATGAGAGGTCCCCACACAGTCGACTCATCCTCCTTCACGCATCTGCCACTGCGCGTGAAGATAATTTGTTGACACATCACATCAGCCACACGCCTCCCTATGGGCAGGCATCCTATCGCAGCATCAATTCAATACGAGCAAACCTCCGGACCGTTTTCGATATTCAGTGCTCTCATCGGCAGTGACGCTTGCTTGAACCATCGGTTCACATGCAAGCGCACTCCGGGCTAGGTTTTGACATTGAGTGTCCCATCAGCAGAGCCGGGCATTGTGTGGATTCACAGTGGATGATGTTGGCACAGGAATGAATCTAGCGGCGGTGAAACGGCCCGGCCTCGCTCGCAACGACACCACGGCGGCTAAGAGATGTTAGTGGTAGGAACCTCCTGGTTACACCAGCCCACAGGGATTATTGTGTCCGTCCGTCCGTCGTGCAGGGAGGGGCTGGGTGGGAGGGCTGGGTGGGGAGTGGGAGGGGTGGGCTGGTGGGGAGGGGCTGGTCACCCCGTGGTGCCCTTATAAAACTCAACGTTTAACCGACTCACGCCGGCTTGTGCCCGCCCTCACAGTCGGCCATTTTTGCGGAATACACCACGCCGCCGTTGACCCTGGCCACACACACACGCGCGCACACACACGCACACGCGCACACGCACACACTTACATACATACACACACGCGCACACACGCGCACACACTTACATACACACACACGCACACACACGCGCGCGCACACGCACACACGCACACATGCACACACACACGCGCACACACACACGCGCACACACACACACACTTACACGCACACACGCGCGCACACACACAAACACACACACACTCGCATACACGCACACACACACNAACACACACGCACACACGCACACATGCCCACGCATGACATCGGGCACGGCCAGTTATGTAATGGCATGCATGAGTACGTACATACAACGACAGCATCACTTGCCAGACTATTAGTCATCGTCATGTACAGACGGGTAAAAAAAACATGTTTTGGGTGGAGCAGTAGTTGTGGGTGCTGCGCTATGCACCAGCAAAACGACGCGTCGATTCAGTGATAATATCGTAACCGGTCCTGGGTTCTCGCCCCCCCATCCACCCATCACCGACCAGCGTGGTGAAGTATGGTCAAACAACTCCCATGCCTTGAGGCCACGTTGTGGGGGGGGGCGGGGGGGGGGAGTCCATCATTCAGCGGTGGGTTGATGACCGAGAGCCGTGCAATGCGGGCTCGTGAAGCGAATTTCGATGAAGGAGAGCTGATCAACTCCGACAGAGCAGACAGAACAGTGAAACAAGACGCTATGAAGGGTACAAAGACTGAAGATTCCCCCATTGAACGTGTAGAGGCTGTTGGGGCAAGCACCTTTGAAGGCCGGCACGGCACACGAGGGGCCGGTGGCCAGAACTACGCCCGCCTTTGTCTCCCCAATGCTGCAGTTTTACGTCGGAGGTACTGTACTCGGTTAAGGTTGAGTTGACCTAGGGGACGCCCAGATATTCGTGAGGGACGTTGGACGTTGGCCGCGAGTGGGGAATCAAACTCGGGGTGGCAGAGTTCGAAGCGCACCGCTGTAACTCCAATCTGGGTTGAGAAAGGACCTCAAATCCCCTCTCCCCCCCCTCCTCTTCCCCCCCCTCCTCCTCCTCCCCTCCTCCTCCCCCCACATCCCCCCNTCACCTCACCTCCCCCCTCCTCTCCCCTCCTCCTCCTCTTCCCCCTCCTCTTCCTCCTCCTCCCCCTCCTCCCCCCACCTCCCCNTCCTCCCCCTCCTCCTCCCCCCACATCCCCCCNTCACCTCACCCCCCCTCCCCTCCCCTCCTCTCCCCTCCTCTTCCCCACCTACTCCTTCCCCTCCTCTCCTCCCCCCATCCTCCGCCCATCCTCCCCCCATCCTCCCCCCCTCCCTCCCCTCTCCCCCCACGGAGTCGACTCGGCCTGAAACGAGCGCCCAACATTTGGTTTGCGGTGCGCGCGCGTCGCCACGTCCTTGATGTGTGTCCGAGCCACCGCAGATAGCCGCGCGCGTAAGCTCGGGGATTTCCGTGTTCCCTTTTTGAGATTGCAAACCCGCTGCGGTGGAGGGGGGGAGAAGGACCCTTCGAAGGAAATGAAGGTTCAAAACAAATGAAAGCGTCCTCCCTCGAGACGACGACTTGCGATACAACACATTCCTGCTGCGGAGGAGCTGGTAGGAACGTTGGGTTACTCGTCAATGGCCAGGGTCAACGGCGGCGTGGTGTATTCCGCAAATATGGCCGACTGTGAGGGCGGGCACAAGCCGGCGTGAGTAGGTTAAACGTTGAGTTTTATAAGGACACCACGGGTGACCAGCCCCTCCCCTCCCACCCAGCCCCTCCCCACCCACCCTCCACCCAGCCCTCCCACCAGCCCTCCCTGCACGACGGACGGACGGACACAATAATCCCCTGTGGGCTGGTGTAACCAGGAGGTTGCTACCAGTTCCAGGGGTCTCTCCCCAGACATCTCCATTCCTCGCGAGACCACCGCCATCCGAATGAATTCGTCCCACGCTTCACGCGCCGATGATTGTTAAACACGTCTCACGAGCGGCGAACGCCGTCTGCGTTAATAGAGCCGATTCAGATTAAGATTTTGATACTCAGTGCGCGTGCACGTGTTCCACGTGTGTGTACACGTGTGTGTGTACACGTGTGTGTGTATGTACACGTGTGTGTGTGTGTATGTACACCTGTGTGTGTGTACACCTGTGTGTGTGTACACCTGTGTGTGAGTGCGCTACACCTGTGTGTGTGTGTGTCGACACGTGTGTACACGTGTGTACACCTGTGTGTGTGTGTACACGCTGTGTGTGTGTACACCTGTGTGTGAGTGCGCACACCTATGTGTGTGTGTGTACACCTGTGTGTGTGTGTGTGTGTTGTGTGTGTGTGGACCTGNACACGTGTGTGTGTGTGTGTGTGTGTGTGTGNAGACCTGTACCTGTGTGTGTGTGCACCTGTGTGTGAGTACACCTGTGAGTGCGCACACCTGTGAGTGCGCACACCTGTGTGTGTGTACACCTGTGTGTGTGTACACCTGTGTGTGTGTGTGTACCTGTGTGTGTGTGTGTGTTGTGTGTGTGTGTACACCTGTGTGTGTGTGTGTTGGTGCTTCGCGTGATGGAGACCTCGTCGCGTGGAACGTGTTTAACAATCATCGGGCGCGTGCAGCGTGGGACGAGTGAATTTGTATTTGAATGGGGGGGGGGGATTGGTGGACGCGGAAAGACGGATCGTGGTTGCGGTCCGTGAGGACGGGAGTTTGGAGACACCACAGCAGACGCCACGAGCGCGTCTGTGTGTGTGCCAGCGCGTCTGTGTGTGTGTGTCTGTGTGTGTGTGTCTGTGTGTGTGTGTGTACCAGCGCGTCTGTGTGTGTGTCTGTGTCTGTGTGTGCCAGAGAGTTTGTGTGTGTGTGTCAGTGCGTCTGTTAGCGCGTCTGTCTGTGTGTGTGCCAGCGCGTATGTGTGTGTGTCTGTTAGCGCGTCTGTGTGTGTGTCTGTGTGTGTGTGTCTGTGTGTGTGTGTGTGTCTGTGTGTGTGTCTGTGTGTGTGTGTGTGTCTGTGTGTGTGTCTGTTAGTGCGTCTGTGTGTGTGTGTCTGTGTGTGTGTGTGNCTGTGTGTGTGTCTGTGTGTGCCAGCGCGTCTGTGTGTGTGTGTCAGCGCGTCTGTGTGTGTGTGTCTGTGTGTGTGTCTGTGTGTACCAGCGTGTCTGTGTGTGTGTGTCTTTGTGTTTGTGTGTGTGTCTGTGTGTGTCAGCGCGTATGTGTGTGTGTCTGTCAGCGCATGTGTGTGTCTGTGTGTCTGTCTGTGTCTGCGTGTGTGTGCCATTGCGTATGTGTGTCTGTGTGAGCGGTGGTGTAGCGGTTAGCGCGTTGCGTTACGACCCTGGGGATCCGAGTTCGATTCCTACTCACGACCAACACCAGTGACGATTATGGGCCCCGCTAGGTCGACTCAGCCTGAAATAAACATCACAATAGACAAAGGCGGCCGGGCGTGGTGTTGGCCACCCACTCCCCTTGCCGGCCTTCATAGGTGCTACTCGCTAACAGCACTTGCCCCAATATCCTGTTAAGACTACACGGGGGACCTTTGTATTTGCTATGTGTGCCCGTAGAGGCGGACAAACACCCCCCCCCCNGCCCGCCTAATCAATGTCTCTTTGCATTCAATTGGCTGAGCCGAGTGGCAAATCGATGATTCATTTCCTCTGATGAAGTTAACGGGGAATGGGGCCGTGTGATTCCGAGAAGCAGACGCCGCTTGCTGACCCAAAGGGTTTCGATGCAAGGCGCTCCGAGCCCTTCGTGACCGAGCTTATGAGGCTGTGATGGTGTGAGGCCTCGCAGCGAGAAGCAACCACCCAACCTGGGTTCGATTCCCAGACACGGTCTGAGCGGCGTTTGTGTCTCCCCCTGTTGTGAAGAGAGTGTGGGTGAGTGTATGGAGTTTGTGTGTTCTACACGTGTTCTGTAGTGTGTGTGGAGTTTGTGTTCTGTAGTGAGTGTGTGTGTGGAGTTTGTGTTCTCCACGCGTTCTGTAGTGAGTGAGTGTATGGAGTTTGCTGTAGTGAGTAAGTTTGTGGAGTTTTGTGTTCTGTAGTGAGTGAGTGTGTGGAGTTTGTGTGTTCTCCACGCGTTCTGTAGTGAGTGAGTGTATGGAGTTTGCGTGTTCTGTAGTGAGTGTGTGTGTGGAGTTTGTGTGTTCTCCACGTATTCTGTATCCCTTTCTTCCGGAATCTCCGTTTCAACGAATCAATACCAGTACGTATACTTTATTTTAAAGGTGCCTTTCTTAAACCAAGCACCCTGTACTCAATTACAGTAGTATTCTCCAATAAGACGTTACAACCATGTGATTAACATCATAACTACATATTTTTACACTATTTTAATTTCCATCTGCAAATGCCTGGCTGAACATGCGCATTTTAAAGTTTACTCGACCAGTTACACACAATGTTAGTCTCGATTAAGGCCAAACATCCATGCTGGACAATGACTGAATAGCAGAGCACAGACAAAGATCCCCTGTAGCCTTAACAGACTGTTGGGGAAGTGCTGTCAGAGATCAGGCCGGCACTGCACCGGACAGGGGTGGGTGGGTGGCTAGCACCACTCCCACACCAAATGCAAAGATCCCCGTGTAGCCTTAACAGCAACCACGCCCCACATCACTCGGCTGGAATAACGCAAGACAGGACCCTGCAGAAAACAGTCTTGGGTTTCCTTGGTGAACAGTCGTCAAGAAATAATAATACTCTACAAGGAGGATGGCTACTTGCTAGTCTAACCATTGCATCGGCGTTTCGTGCTGCATGGAGTTGAGTACCGCCCGCGTGTGAGTGTGGAATACACATATTACGTATCTTTTGTCTGCTGACATATGTGTGTATGTTGAACTTCATTCGCGCCGTACGCAGCCAACCGTGCTAATCATAGGGGCATCGTGTAGTGCATAGTCGTGTAGTGTATAGTGTAGTGTATAGTCGTGTAGTGTATAGTGTAGTGTACAGTAGAGTATAGTGTATAGTCTAGTAGTGTAGTGTATAGTGTAGTGTATAGTAGTGTAGTGTGTAGTCGTGTAGTGCATATTGTAGTGTATAGTGTAGTGTACAGTAGTGTAGTGTATAGTAGTGTAGTGTACAGTAGTGTATAGTGTAGTGTGTAGTCGTGTAGTGTATAGTGTAGTGTACAGTAGTGTGTAGTATAGTGTATGTTCGTGTAGTGTATAGTGTAGTGTATAGTGTAGTGTATGTTGTGTAGTGTACAGTAGTGTATAGTGTAGTGTATAGTAGTGTACAGTAGTGTATAGTGTATGTATGTTTTACTTATTTGGCACCGTATTCAAACCGTGTAATCAGAGGTGCGGCCGTAAGGAGAACAAACGAAACACACACACACACAACTCAGTTCTAAAGAAATGAGTTTTCAGTCTCGATTAAAAGTGGCCTAGCGCCAGTGGCGTCCTCTATTATATAAATCTCCACAATCCCAAGCCCCATACCCTGCCAACTGTGGCTCGCTTCCAGACGTTTCCCAACGAGAATGCCAACCAGCAGGAGGAGGAGGAGGTGACTGCTTCTCTCCCTCCTCCACGTGTTGCAACGAGATCGGAATTAAGAATCTTTATTCGCCCTGGAGGAACCCGATGAGCTATGAAGCTCTTTCTTTCCACAGGTGTCCAGTAAGGGGCACGTGGTCAGCACCTGCCGCACCTGCCCTGCCTGTCTTATTGTTGTTGTTGTTTAATATTCCCCGTTCGTAACAATCACAGATAAACGGATGCAAATTCTTCTTGGCGTGCAGTTAGTTGCAGGTTTCGGCGCCATGGTGGCGAGATGTTAACGACCTCGCCTGGTGCAGGAGGTCGTGGTTCGATCCCGACCCTGTCGCCTGCTGCTGTATATTTGGAGTTTGCGTCTCTCTCTCTCATCATCATCACGGTGGCTAGGAGATGTTAACTACCTCGCCTGGTTTACAGGAGGTCGTGAGTTCGATCCCGACCCTGACGCCTGCTGCTGTATATTTGTAGTTTGCGTCTCTCTCTCTAATCATCATCACGGTGGCGATATTAACGACCTCGCCTGGTATACAGGAGGTCGTGGGTTCGATCCCGACCCTGACGCCTGCTGCATATTTGGAGTTTGCGTCTCTCTGTCTCTCATCATCATCACGGTGGCTAGGAGATCTTAACGACCTCGCCTGATTGCTGTATTTGAACCGTGCATCTCGCTCTGTGGTGTGTTTGTTGGGAACGTAAGGCTCCCAGAACGTGAAGCGAAACGTCGGACAATTGCTCAACAACAACAACAAGCTGAACACACATTGCGAACATATTGTAAAAAATAATGCCGTTTTTTTGTATTTGCATCGCAGCAGCCGCCCCCCCGGGGGAGTGAGAGTTACAGTTTGCGTATTAAATATTCCAGCCCCCACTTTCTTGTTGTAAATGTCATTACGATGGCTGGCGCATACAGCAGCAGCAGGAGCAGCAAGAAGCTTGCTCGTCCAGTTTCTCTGACTGCTGCTGGGGCTGATGTCACCACAGGGTCCCCAATATTTTTTTTTGGGTTCTTGACTGAACGCCTCCAGGCAAAGTGACATTGCAAATGCTCCACCGCCTCCACCGTTTTCATTCTGCACGTGAAGCGTCTCCCTGTCACGCTCGCTCGCTCTCTCTCTCTTTCTGAAGAGTGGTGGGGTGGGGCGTGATTCAAGATGTATTTCGAAATCTTTCTTTATCGGCGCTTCGTGGTGAGGTTTGCCAAACTCTGCGGTACGTGCATTGAGAGTATTTTTAAATCCTTTATATTAAGTTCGCTTGCTTGCTTGCTTGCGCGCCTTCGACCGTGCAAATCTTTCGGTCGTTTTTAACCCACTTCCCGTGATCCAATCGACTCACATTTTCCACACAGACTCGTTGTGCGTGACCATTAATGTTCGTGAAATTTTTTTTCCAAATTTTACACTTTTTAGGACAAAAATATTATATTTAATTACCAATTGCTTAATGGTGCAATGCAATCATCTGACCCATAGGTGGCAGCCATCTCAAGCCAGAGGACGGAGAGGACTAGCCGCCACGCATATAAAGGATTTATAGTGAAAAATTTGTTTTTACGGGTAATTTTTCGTTGCTATAAATGTCCAAACAAAGTGGCCCTATTGGTTGTGACCAGGTTGCTTCTGACAAAGAGCCACTTCGCTCAGTGGGCCTTACCTGGTGAAATAAAAGATAGTTTAGTTTTTCTTTTTCGATTTAAAGCTTTCGTGACTGCAGGGATTCATCTTCTTGGTTCTTTCGGTAAAGTCACGTAGAAGGAAGTAATAAAATAATAAAATAAAATAAAACATTATAAAATATATTTTTATTATTTTATTACTTCCCTTCTACGTGACTTTACCGAAAGAACCAAGAAGATAGTTAGTTTTATTTGTTTTTAGTATTTGCGTACCTTTCTTAACTTTCGCTCCTTTCGTTTAATATATTGTTTGTTGGAACTTTTTGACCCCCCCCCCCTTTACTGGACATTGAGATTATTTAGATTATTTTGCTGCTATAAATGTCCAAATGATGGGGACACTTTGTTGGGCCATCATTTGTGGCCAGGTCGCTTCTGAAAAATAAGTTAATAACTCAGTGGGCTTTGCCTGGTTGGATGGGGATGGTTTAGTTTAAGTTGTGTGTGTTTTGATCATTTGTTCACCTTTATTTTACTTTGCACTACTATCATGTTTTGTATTGTTTGTTGTGATGCTTACCCCATACCTCTAGAGCCGCATGGCTCACAGGGTTATACCTCATAAATGAAACTGAAAAAAACTACTGGACATCTATGAAAAGAGTTTAATAGCTCATCGGATTCCTCCAGTATAAAATCAATATTCTGATTCTAACCGTAAACATATCGCCGGAACAAATGAATAATATCTCACAATGACATTCAAAATAATAATGATTTAGTACATTTGTTAGTGGCGCCTGGCTTTGTTTACGTCGCAAAGGAAGGCGTGCTTTCTGTTTCCACGGACCATCTTGCAGTGATTTCACGGTAGGGGGCAATGTTGCTTCGCGTGAAGCCAATTGAGCAACTGTTTTTTTTGCTTCTGGTAAATAATAGCAGAGGATGAGAGAACCTCACTCGGACCTGGCCCAAGCCCTCGCGATGCGTTCCAGAGAAGCGAACCCGTAAAAACAAAGTTTTTCACTATAAAGCCTTTATATGCGTGTCAATGGGCCACAACCCAGCCCACATTGGTCTTTGAAACAGGTGGCTAGAGTCCTCTCGTCCTCTGGCTTGAGATGGCTGCCACCTATGGGTCAGATGATTGCCTGCCACCATTAAGCAATTGGTAATTAAATATAAAAAATTATTTACCTAAAAAGTGTAAAATTTAGGGAAAAAAAATTTCACGAAAAGAAAGTGTCACGCACAACGAGTCTGTGTGCAAAATGTCAGCTCGATTGGATCACGGGAAGTGGGTTAAAAAACGACCAAATTTGCACGGTCGTAAGCGCACAAGCAAGCAAGCAAGTGAACTTAATATAAAGGATTTAAAAATGGGGATTCGTTGTGCCGTTGTGTATACGGGCAGTGCCGGATTATCCTAGGAGCAAAAGTAGCTACACATGCTACTGGCCCACTTTCAAGGCCCANGCTAAATGCTTTCAAGCTATTAATTCCGTTCAGTGATTCTGCACTTGCTCTATTACTATAGTACTATACCGCCTTAAACTTTTATGAACGACTGGGTGTTTAAGGTAGCGATTTGTCGTATATCTGGCTGTATAGCAAATGAAAAAATACAATTACTTTACTATGCGAGTTAAACATTTGTGTTTTAATATTTAGTGTTTTATTTTTATTTAGGGCCCCTTTCTAACATATGCTACGGGCTCCGCACTAGCTTAATCCGGCACTGTATACGGGGATGCCGTTCCCGAGGGCAATGTCTTCTCTTACGTTTGAGCGACGTACGAGGGCTTCGTAATTTGNTGTCGGTAATAGCGCAATCGTTGACATGTTGTGTCGTCCGCCTCCCGCCACCCGACGCAAACCGATGGACACAAAGTTGGCCTTGTCAAACAAACGTGCCAGACCGGCGTGTTGGAGAGCGGGCCACATGCACTTAACGACACAGTAAACTTTCGATAATCCGCGTGTGATTTGACGATTTGCGGATTAACCGCGCACCTGAGAAATGTGACGGAAATTAATTATTTTCCCTTAAGCCCAAACTCATAATCTAAAAAACAGTTATACATCGTAATTCTTGTAAATGTTTATTAGAAGTCACGTGCTTGAACCGAACAATTATGTTGCTCCGGGTTTAATCCGAAATCCACGTGAGCACCTCTACAGTACAGTAGTTGCCATAGCTTAACAACAGTGGGAGGAGCTTGATTGATGTTGATTGGCGTGGCTCTGCTATCATCCACTTAGTGGGCCGAGTCTTCTGCACGGGCGCAAGAAAATTTGATCACGTGTGCATCGATCGTTAGTTCTTGGCTTAGAGATCTGCAGAAAATCGATGCTGTTGGATTATCCCCAATTTGAATTACGCGCGGCCGTCCTCTCCCACAACAACGTGCTTCTGACCCAAACATCATGAACCCAGACACTTGGAGAGACGTATACACTCCCAGGCACATAGACAGACTCACACAGAGACCCATAGACTCACATAGAGGGTCATAGACACACACGGAGACCAACAGACTGACACAGAGACCCATAGAATCGCACCGAGACCCATAGACTAACATAGACCCATAGACTCACACAGAGACCCAAAGACTCACACAGAGACCCATAGACTCACATAGAGAGTCATGACTCGCACGGAGACCCATAGACTCACANGGAGACCCATAGACTCACATAGAGACCCATAGACTCACGAACCTATAGACTCGCACAGACCCATAGACTCGCACAGAGACAGACTCACACAGAGACCCATAGACTCGCACAGAGACCCATAGACTCACACAGAGACCCATAGACTCACACAGAGACCCATAGACTCGCACACAGACCCATAGACTCAAAGAGACCCATAGACTCACACAAAGACCCATAACTCGCACAAAGACCCATAGACTCGCACAAAGACCCATGACTCGCACAGAGACCCATAGACTCGCACAGAGACCCATAGACTCGCACAGAGACCCATAGACTCACATAGACCCATAGACTCGCACAGAGACCCATAGACCTGCTCTACCAGTATTCCAGCACCTGGCCCGACTCGTGGGACGACCCACAACCCCGTCTCGGCAATCGGCCCTCTCCTGCTCATCATTCATCAGTGCACCAAGTACATTGCCTTCGGTGGAGTGTGACACCAAAGCCGAAAGAAAGTGGACAAAGCCCCCCCCCCCTCTGCATTTGCCGACATCAAATTCCACCAAAAAGATAGATCCCCGTGTCGCCTTAACAGACTGTTGGGGCAAGTGCTGTTAGCGAGCACCTATGAAGGCCGGCACGGCACACGAGTGGGTGGGTGGCCAGCACCACGCGCGGCCGTCTTTGCCTCTCCAGTGGCGATGTTTAGACATCGCTCCAGATACTCATTTGAGGCCGAGTCGACCTAGGGCACACCCAGGACCAGTTCTGATAATCGTCGCTGGTGTTGGCCGTGAGCGGGAATCGAACTCGGATCGCCGGGTTCGTAGCGCAGCGCGCTAATCGCTACACCACCGCTCCCTCAACCTACACACACACCACACTTACGTGTCTTAATAATGTTATAATGGGTATCCCAAGTTAATGACGCGATCGCGAAATCGCAAGTGTTGCGGTACCGCGTGCAACATGATGGAGCGCCGTGCGGCAAGCCTCTCCGTCGAGGCAATCTCGTCGCGGCTGGGTGGCTTCGGCGATGAAAATCCGCTTCAGTGGCAGAGACGACAGCCGGGCGAGGCTGAGAAATTGGCCACCGCTCTGCGTCGAGACTACTTGACTTAAGGTGCGTAATGAGGCAGTGCGGACCGATTAGCCGCGATGCCACCGCAAACCTTCGGAGCTGAGCGTTCAGCCGCAAGGAACCTCGCTAAAGTGCGTTGGGTGTTTTATTTTTGTCCCCCCCCCCCACACACACCGGGACACGTGCCGAGACGAGCCAAGCCTGAATCGAACCGTTAATCTCTGAATCTGGCTCGGGTTGGGTGGGGTGGCTGGGTTAATGATGTAAACATGTTTTTTTTTCATATCTTGGGAAGAGTAGCCAATCGGTTGTTTTAATTGTCGTATTTGAATTCGGCACGTGAAAATCCATAATGAACGGCACATTCCATCTCTGAAGCAGGCGACGTCTAAGAAATGTGTAGACCAGTGTCATTTGTGGTGACGACACGGCTCGGGTTACGTGGTGGGGGGGGGGGACCTGGCACCTCCCGAGCCAGCGCTGGCCCCCTGGCACGGCTCGGTTGTGCAGTGGAAAAAATGTTTCGGTGCCAAACAAAACGTCCTTCCGATCACAACCTCCGTTCCCTGGGAAGTCCATCCTACTCTGATGCTGCTAGATTCATACAGAGACCCACAGACTCGCACTGAGATCAACAGACTCACGCAGAGACCCATAGACTCACTCAGACACACAGAGATTCACACAGACACCCACACACTCACACAGACTCACACAGAAACCCACAGACCCACACAGAGACCCACACACTCACACAGAGACTCGCACAAAGACACACACACTTACACAGACCCACACACTCACACAGAGCCACACACTCACACAGACTCACACAGAGACCCACACACTCACACACACACTCACCACACACACACAGAGACCCACACACTCACACAGAGCCACACACTCACACAGAGACCCACACTCACACAGAGACCCACACACTCACACAGAGACCCACACACTCACACAGAGACCCACACACTCACACAGAGACCCACACACTCACACAAAGACCCATACACTCACACAGAGACCCACACACTCACACAGAGACCCACCACTCACACTCACACAGAGACCCACACACTCACCACACACTCACACAGAGACCCACACACTCACACAGAGACCCACAGACCCACACATAGACCTACAGACTCACACAGAGACCCATACACGCACACAGAGACCCATACACGCACACAGAGACCCACAGACTCACACAGAGACCCACACACTCGCACAGAGCCACACACTCACACAGACTCACCACAGACTCACACAGACTCACACAGAGACCCACACACTCACACAGAGACCCATTACACTCACACAGAGACTCACACACTCACACAGAGTCCCACACACTCACACAGACTCACACAGAGACCCACACACTCACACAGAGACCCACACACGCACACATAGACCCACACACGCACACAGAGACCACACACTCACACAGAGCCACACACTCACACAGACACCCACAGACTCACATTGATGCTGCTGCCCCCCATCTCCCCAGACAATTATCCTCCTCCTCCTCGGCATATCTGTTACGACACATCCTATCAGTCGCACGGCGCTTCTTCTGGGAGTGCATCTCATCAGCAGCATCGATTCAATGCGAGCACAACTCTGGGCCGGTTTCGACATTCATTGGCTCATAAACAGAGTCAGGTTTGCTTTTGCTTCACATTTGACATACACATACTTATTTACACTTCCCATCAGCCGCCACGGCCTTCGCGGAGTGCATCGTGTCATCAGTGTGGTTCAAATCAAACAGATATGAACCGGCTTCAACATAATGTCTCAGGGCGCGTCTGTGCATGAGTGGCTGAGTCATGGTCACGGAAGCACGCGGACTCGAAATCAAGGCATTGTCCATTGCGAGTGCGCGCGCGTGTGTGTGTGCATAGACTGGGCTCAAGTTGACTACCTGGTGCGGTGTGTAAACATCGCCACTGGGAAGACAAAGGCGGCAGGGCGTGGTGCTGGCAAACCCCACCTTGTGTGCCGTGCCGGCCTTCATAGGTGCTCGCTGACAGCACTTGCCCCTACAGTCTGTTAAGGCTACACGGGGGGGAATTTTTGTCTTTATATGTGTACGCGTCTGCGTGTGTGTGTACAGCAAGGAGTCTTGAGACCCCCCCCTCCATCAAGCCCCTATCTCCCCACCCCTACCCCCTCCGTGTCGCACTCTTGGATGAAATCCAGTTTGACATCAGCTGGCGTTGCATTTGTACACGGAGCACCCCCTGGGCTATCTGTGCAGCAGAGATGGAAACGGCACGGGCACGGGAAATTGAATATTCTGAATGAAAATCGTGTCGTGTGTGTGTGNATATACACGCATGAAACAAAGACAAAGATCCCCCGTATAGCCTGTCCAGAATGTTGGGGCAAGTGCTGTTCGCGATTAGCACCTATGAAGGCCGGCATGGCAACTGAGGGGTGGGTGGCCAACGTCACGCCCGGCCGCCTTTGTCTCCCAGTGGCGATGTTTATACCAGATAGTCATTTGAGGCTGAGTCGACCTAGGGAGTCCTAGGACCGGTTCTGATAACACTGGTCAACACACTTTTTCTGGCATAAGGTATTCCAACGGTCTTAATGTAATTTTGGGTGCCGATTCCAAATCTGGCATCAGTTTTTGTAAACACACTGTCCTAAAATACAGCACCATATTTTAACACTAAAGCAGTCACTGACTCGCAACAACTTGCAATCATAAGTGACAGAGTTGATTTCGGGTAAAATCAATGAAAATGGGGTATGCCGATAGCATAAAATGAGATGTGATAGAGCAAATCTGAGATCAGATTTGGAATCAGCACCCTGAAATTAGTCTAGAACAGCTGCAAAAGTCCAGGCCAGAAAAAAATGATTTTTTTGTTGACCAAGGACGCTGCAGTGGTGTTATTGTGAGCACACTGGATTTGCGATCCAGAGGTCGCAAATCTGGATTTATCTCCCGTCGTGGAAGTTGAGACAATGGTGCAATTTGCTTAAATCAAAGCCATCTATTTGACATACTTCAGCAACTGTTTCTCGCTGTGGTTGTCCCCACCTGATGACGGACGCTTGTGTTGCGCCCGAAACGTCGTGATTTAATTTATTTTTATTTTATTTTCACCTACGTGACTTTACCGAAAGAACCGAAAAGTATTAAATCACCTCCCCCACTTTTGCAATTGGTTCACCACAGTAGCGAGTCGATCCTGCTTGGTCACCGGTCGGTCAGCGTGGCAGAAAGGTGAAGGTGCAACCCTGCAACTGCTGGCACGAGACGTATTGGAAGAGGTGGGAGGACCCACACGTGTGACCCAACCTGCCTATCGACTCACCGTCAGGCACCCAAATTAACACAGTGGTGGGGGGGGGAGATGGAATCGAAGCGGCCACCGCCTGCGTTATAAGTGCGGTGGCGATGCCGACTGTTCGCAACACCGCCACGATGCCAGCGTCTCGCGACGGCAAGACTCGCTCGGCTCTGCGGCTCGATGTCGCTGCACGCTTGCACGTGCTGTGGTGAATGGAACACGTGGTCACCCCTTCTCCGCGACTGAGGCACGCGCGCTCCCTCTCCCTCGCCCGTTCTTAGAAACGAGAAGCGGTGGCCACCGTTTGTCTGCGGCGAGCTCGACGTCCGTCTCGACGCGTCGTTCATTCCCACATTCCCAGGGCGCGAGAGAGCTTCTTTAGCCATAATCCATCCGGCCCAGCTGTTTTGTCGGCTGCTCGTCACGGCATCTGAAACGGGCCCAAATAAGAATTCGGGTTTTTTTTTTCAAGCGGCCGACGACTTTGAGCGGTGGGAAGACGGATGCGCCATGGGAACGTGTCGCCGCGTCGGCGGCAAACAATCGTGGCCCTTCCGAGGGATGCGCCAGGTTCACCCGGCACCCGCTCCTGGTCGCGGTGCGGTCTCGGAAAGCTAAGCAGGCGTCGAGCCCTGGTCATCACCGCCACTGCCGCACCACGCCGCGGTTGGCATGGGCGGCGCGCCGGTGGCTGTGTCCCCCCCCCCCCCGCGTGTTGGCAGCCCGCAGGAGGAGCGGCGGAGCGAAATCCACCGCCGTGGCGAGGCCTCATCGCTTCACGCGCGTGGCGATCAACGCGATGGCGCGGCGTTCGCCGAGCGCGCGCCGCTCGTCGGAGCGAGGACGCGCCGCGTGTCCGTGTGCTGCCGTGCTGCCGTGCTGCCGTGTGCTCCTCCTGTGCCTCTGTGCTGCCTCCTGACCCCGCCCGCCCTGCCGAGCCGTGCTGAGCAGCTTGGCTGAGTGCGGTCGAATGACCCCCCCAACCCCGCCCCCCCCGCCCCCCACACCCCCGCCCCCCCCCCGCCTCCCACCCCCGCCCCCGCCTCCCACCCCCGCGAACCCACGCGGCATGATTGAAACCCTCTCATCATCCAACAGTGGATTGACAAACGGGATGTACACATGGAGCTGTCCCTCTAGGTCGACTCGCCTCAAATGAGTACCTGGTTGCGGTGTGTAAGCTAAACATGGCCACGAGGGAGACAAAGGCGGCGGGCGTGGTGCTGGCCACCCGCCCCTCGTGTGCCGCGCCGGCCTTCATAGGGTGCTGCTGTTCGCTAACAGCACTTGCCCCGACAGTCTGTTGGAGGCTACATGGGGATCTGTGTATCCTTGAACATCCATCTCGCCACCATTCCATTTCCGCGAGAGTTTTATTCCACTGATGTATTGTTATTGCGTTTGTGTGCCCAGTTTGCCGTAGCTCTGAGCTACCGAATGGATCTCATTCGGAGCCAAATGTTCCGAACAGCGTTGGCTTCTGCCGCATTCTCCCGATTATACGACGCACCCGCTGTATTGTAATCCAACATTTGCCTGGTGTGTCTTGTAATCCTTCATAGGTTGCTGCTCGCTAAGAGCACTTGCTCCCAACAGTCTAACATAGCTATACGGGGGATCTTTGTCTCGTGTGTTTGGCGTGCGGGAGCGGTGGCGCAGCGGTTAACTCAGACCTCTGCACTCCAAACCCGGCGACCCAAGTTCAATTCCTGCTTGCAGCCGACACCGTTCGCGAATATCTGAACCCGTTCTTGGCCCTCCGAGGTTAGTTCAGCCTAAAATGAGCCCCCTGGTGTGGTGTGAAAACATCGCCACTGGGGAGACAAAGGCGGCCGGTGTGGTGTTGGCCACCCATCCCCTCGTGTGCCGTGCCGGTCTTTAAAGGTGCTCGCTAACAGCTCTTGCCCCAACAGCCTGTGTAGGCTATACAGGAGGGATCTTTGTCTTTGTGTATTTGTGTTGTATGTTGGTT
Source organism: Lethenteron camtschaticum (assembly GCA_018977245.1). Lineage (NCBI taxonomy): Eukaryota > Metazoa > Chordata > Hyperoartia > Petromyzontiformes > Petromyzontidae > Lethenteron > Lethenteron camtschaticum. The sequence continues at coordinate 8,520,633 of MU249612.1, read as the reverse complement.
GTGTTTTCTCCGCGGGTTGTGGCACGGTGTTGCAATCTGCCTGTCGTCTCAGTCGATCAACCCTATAACACCTGGGAGGATCTGTCCCGTGATCTCGTGCCAGCAGCGAGCCTTCCACACTTCAGGTGAAGGCTCCAAGGTGCACCTAGCCTGGCACAAGCGCCGTGCCGTAGTGACGACTCAGTCAATAGTGTATGGCACTTGCTGTTGTTGGTGCGCGTGAGAGACCAGGCCAGAACGGTAGAGAGATGTTGACTACCTCACCTGGTGTACAGGAGGTCATGGATTCGATCCCGACCCTGACGCCTGCTGTATATTTGGAGTTTGCATCTCTCTCTCTTATCATCATCATCACGGTGGCTCGGAGATGTTAACTACCTCTCTGGTGTACAGGAGGTCGTGGGTTCGATCCCGACCCTGACGCCTGCTGCTGTATATTTGGAGTTTGCGTGTCTCTCCTCCCCGTGATTGCGTGGATTTTTCTCTGGGCCCTCCGGTTTTTTCCCCCAATTTAGCATCAACATCACGCATTTAGTGTATTTGGCTGCTTATACATTTCTACGTGATGATGATGATGATAAGCCACTTCGTTCAGCTATCATTTGTGATAGCCAGGTCCACTTGTAGGAAAGAGCTACGTAGCGCAATGGGCCTTACCTGGTCAAAGAAAAAATAGTTTAGTTTTTTTTAGTCGTTGACACCCGGGCACGAGTTTGGGAGTATATATACTCTTAGTTCTTTCGGTAAAGTCACGTAGGTAAAAAATGAAATTAAAATAATAAAAATAAAACAATAAAATCACGACGTTTCGGAGGCAACACAAGTCTCCGTCATCAGGTGGGTCCGTCACAGCCAGATTTGCTGCATCAAGTGAGGGAGGGATTCAAGATGCAAGCCCTTAAATACAAGTTAAGGGGGAGGGGCTTATCAGAATGTGGTAGCCAATGAATGGAACGTATCGGGAGGGGGGGGGCTAAAAGAGGGCACGGGGTACTCGTTGGGCGTGGGAGTTTGGGAGTGCGTCTCACTATCGGAGCGACTTGTGAATCCGGAGATTACGGTAATGCGCGCCACCACGCCGTGAACGCGCGCGAACACCAGTGTGTGGGCAACGTTTTACACTCTTCACGTCGATCGTATCGAGCCGTCTTTGGCTGCCACCGCTAATGGGCAATGCATCGTTTTACAACAGTCATGCATTGACAGTCTCAGGGTGTGTGTGTGTGCAGTACTTATAAGTAACTGCGTGACAGAAGTTGTGTAATTGCAGTATAAGTAAGTGCGTTTACGTACAAATAACTCGTATACTTTATAGATCCCTTGCGGCAACAGTCCACTGTGGGATGAGGGCCTGACCACAAATGAGGCCTGACCACGGATGAGGGTTGACCACAANTGAGGCCTGACCACGGATGAGGGTTGCCACGGATGAGGCCTGACCACGGATGAGGGCCTGACCCACGGATGAGGCCTGACCAGGATGAGGCCTGGCCACATGAGGCCTGGCCACGNATGGCCGGACCACGGATGAGGGTTGACCAGGATGAGGCCTGACCACGGATGAGGCCTGGCCACGGATGAGGCCTGGCCCACGGATGAGGNCCGGACCCACGGATGAGGCCGGACCCACGNTTGCGGTTGTCTGATGGTGGGCAGGGTGGTCGTCACATTGACCATACTTCACCGCGCCGGTCAGTGCCAGTAGGTTGGAGGTGGCTGTAATGAGTGCTGGCAATGTAGCGACGTCGGAACAGGGGGGGGGAGGGGGCGTCGTCTTTTGGGCAAGAAAAAATGGGTTGTCCAGCAGTGGATAGAGAATGGGTTTAACAACCTCACGTGCACGGCCACTTAGTATTACGTCGTGTAATCGCGCACTTCTCGAACGAGGTTGTGGCGTTGACTTCGCCGCGCACGTCGGATGAGCGCGGTTTTGTCTCCGTGTTACGGTGCGAAAGAGATCCAATGCACTGCAGTAGGACCTCGGGCTTGCACGCACGCACGCAGCCAGTAAGCAGCCGGGCTCTGTGCAATGTTTATTGTGGTTTATTACACAGTAGGTCGCCGTGGTGATTGGTGTGGGTAGTGGGGCGGTGGTGGTTGGTAGATCTATGCCCGGTCCTTAAAGCGAGCAATAACATTAAACAGTCGCCTTTGGGTTACTGATAAATATCCTGACAAATGGTGGTGCCGTAACGCCAAGGCTTAGGCATTAATAACGAGATGCGCAACTCGCCTCTCGTTTGGAAGGAGGAGCTCGGTGCGGCTCCCTGTGGTGGGTCCACCACGTGTCATCCCAGGTCACGACAGTATTTCCTCCCTCCACAACCCCCGCACCCCACCCCAAGCCTGCACGTGCCATCGATGTTTCATCGAGCAGACGAAATAGTTTTCGCGACGGAAAGAAAGAAAAGAAGCCGCTGATTCAACGAAGGGACAATTCACACGGAGTAATTGGTCGGAGCGGGGTGCCAAACGAAACGTCTAGCATTAATGGGTCGATTCATTGTAAAACGGTAATTTATGATAGGATAAATACATATGGGGTGAGCACGGCGGCGCAGTGGTGACACGTGCCTCGCAGCAAGAAAGGACCTGGGTTCGACCCTGTTTGAGGTGCCCTGTGTGGAGTGTGTTTTGTTCTCCCCCTGGTCTGCATGGATTACCTCCTGTCCACCCCCCCCCCCCCCTGTGCCACCCACAACCACAGCGGCTAAAACAAATGTTAACTGCCATTGGCCGTGATCATCTCAATGCAAAAAAAATTGCCTGCAAGCATGATCTCAATTGGGTTTACACAGAGGCAGCAACATTGCCCCTTACTGACACCAAAAAATCACTTGGCAGGAGCCTCTTGAAAAGAGAGACTTGGGTGAATGTTCCTTTGGGCGCTGCGGTGGTGAGATGTTATCTCCTCTAGTCTGATCTACAGGAGGACGTGGGTTCCATCCCGACCCTGACGCCTGCTGTTTATTCGGAGTCCGCGTGTCTCTCTCTCCCAGTGGACACGTGGATTATTTTTTCTCCGGATCCTCCTGTTTTTCGCTCCACATTTACCATCAACAATCACGCGTTGAGAGAATTTGGCTGACACTTGACGTTTCCACGTGACGAGTCATTTCGTTGAGCTATCATTCGTGATAGCCAGGTCGCTTATAAAAGAGAACTACGTAGCTTAGTTGGCCTTACCTGGTTAAATAAATCCTGGCAACCCGGTTATAAACGTAGCAGCCTGGCTCAGGCAGCTACGCCACTGCAACCGAGTATTTTACTTCTCGGCAACTATCTTCAATCTGTCGGGGTGAATTGGAGATCGCCTGCTCGACTGCTCGCTCGCTCGCTCACTCGCTCGCTGGCGTCACGCTCTCTCTCTCTCGTTGCCGCCTCCGTGATGAAGACGAATGTGCCTGGGCAGCTCGCTGAGAGATCCCTTGAACTGAGAGATCCTTTAACTCGGGCCGAGAGGTCCTTGATCAGAGTCCGGATGACTTCCTGAATCCCACCGCACCCCCTCCCGTCTCGAGATGATTTCGGTTTTAGACGGAGTTTATTTGCGTCTGTCTTGTTCGCATTATCAGGTTTGTTTTTTAACTGTGTGTTTTCTTTTGGTGCTCGCTTGCACACCTGTTTGTGTGTTTCAGAGATTAACGTAATTGTATTGTTCGCAAATTATTTGTATTGCGATATACACGTGTTTGCATTGTATTTGCATATAGTGAAAAAGGGTTAGCTGGAAATTCCAGCCACTCACTTCACACCTCACCCCTCCCCTCCCCNAAAACAGAATCAGAATCTTTATTTATCCTGCGGAAAATCCGATGAGCTATGAAGCTCTTTTCCACAGATATCCAGTAAGGGTGGGTCAGAACGTTACATCGACAAACAGTGCAAAAACACGATAGGAAAGTAAATCGCAAAACATGAGTTCAAAATGCGTGAATACATCAATTCGGCACAATACAGGGTCAACACAATAATTTATAATTTTAAAATATATATTTTTAAATATTTGGCACAGTGGCCTCTCATTTCTGCGGGGATTCAAATGAGCCCGCTGCAACGTACGTATCCAAATCGGGGGAAATAAACCGTGGGGTCGTGCCAGCCCGAGTTGGTGCCCGTCATGAGGTTGAGATTAAATATCATCGAGTGGCAGGTTGTCGCCTGCCATGGCCACCTGGATGTGACACTGTAGCTGTTGCTCGGCACCTACAACAGCAGCGCAGCAGCAGCGGCAGCAGCAGCGGCAGCAGCAGCGGCAGCAGCAGCGAGCAGCAGCGGCAGCCGTATGAAAGAAAGAAGAAAGTGGCGTAGTTCCAGTCACATCTGGGTCAGCAACCCGGAAAATATTTGAGGAACGGGGCACACTGCATCCAGTGGAGCCCTGACGATGCCGATGTCAATAATCCTGATTTGTGTCTCGTTCAGTGGTGGAGCAGCAGCAGCAGCAGGAGGAAGAGAAGAAGCAGAAGAGGAGAGGACCCGGTCCTCTCGCGCCGTCTGCCGGGGTCAGGAGGTCATCAGCAATGGCCACGCGGGCGCCCTCTTGGGCCAGCAGCAGGTGAGAGCTCGCTCGCTCGCTCGCTCGCCACGAACCAACGCCGGAACGTGGTCCCCTCCTCCTCCTCTCCGCCGGTTAGCCGTGCATGCGCGGCCATCCGGTTCGTCCTATCCGTGACTGGATGGGTGGCCGCTCCACGCGCCGTGCGGCTCTTGGCAGTCGCTTGACCGTACTTCACCGCTTTGGCCTTCAGTGAGGGCCGGCTGAGGGCGGGAGTGGTTGAAGCACAGCGGGTTTCAACCCCCGCCCCCCTCCTCCCCCCTCCACCCTCACGAGTGGGATCTTTCAGGCGGCGCAGGCTTGCAGCGTGGAAACCGTGCAGCGGTAACTTTTTATTGTGCACGGGGAACGACGAAACACACATGGCGCGCAACATGGAACACCACGCGCCTTACTAAGCATTCCGTATGTTAAATCTCACCCTTTCAAAACTCTTACTTGGCAAGGGCGTGCGTGGCCCTGAATGGAACGCGGGTCGATGTGTGTTCACAGCTTCATGTTTTGGGCCTTTGGAACCGTGATCCACAGCTGCCGTGATAGATATTTACTTGGAATAGCGTGCAGCTCGGCACCAAGCACCTGCTCGTCGTCTCAAGTGTCCTCCCGCAGCTTGTGACCGTCGTTCTGAAGACATATTTGGTGGCTGCCACGTTGTCGTGACGCGGAGCGACACTTTGCGAGCGACATCGCGAGCCAGGCAAGGTTCTTGAGCTTGGGAGCGCACGAAACCGGTTCAGATATCGGCCACGGATGTCGGTCGTGAGCTCACCACTCCTGAGACAAAGATGCCACGTCTGATTCTAGATTTGAAGCTTTCGTGACTGCAAGGATTCATCCTCTTAGTTTTTGGTAAAGTCACGTAGGTAAAAAATAAAAATAAAATAAAAAATAAATCACGACGTTTCGGAGGCAACACAAGCGTATCAACAGCAAATGTTCTGGCTGTGACGGTCCCACCTAATGACGGAGACTTGTGTTGCCTCCGAAACGTCGTGATTAATTATTTTTTTCTATTATTATTTTATTATTTTTTTTCTATGTGACTTTATCTTCTGTTCTTTTCGGTAATCACGTAGAAGGATTTAATAAAATAATCAAAGAAATATAATAAAATATTCTCAACGTTTCGGCACAACCGCAAGCAGCCGTCCTCAGAAAGACAGTCTTTCCGACAGACCTGTTCTTCACCTGAGGACGGTTGCTTGCGTTGTGGCCGAAACGTCGTGAGATTTATTCTATTGTTTTATATATTTATTATTTCCCTTCTGTGACTTTACCGAAAAGAACCAAGAAGATTCATCCCTGCAGTCACGAAAGCTTTAAATCGAAACTATGACTTTACCTAAAAAAACCTAAGAGTATGCCACGTCTGCTTTGCCTTCAACAGACTGGGCACACGCGCTCCGATACACTCACGACTCACGCATCATAAAATAACACAGACGCGATGTGCAGGGCGGCATCTGTCGCGAAGTCGGATGTTATGAGACGGGAAAGGATAAACCAAATGTGTNCGTTAGAGATGTTAACTACCTCGCCTGGTATACAGGAGGTCGTGGGTTCAATCCCAACCCTGGCCTTGCTGTACATTTGGAGTTGCGCTCTTCTCCATCACATCACGGTGGCGAGATGTTAACTACCTCGCCTGGTATACAGGAGGTCATGGGTTCAATCCCGACCCTGACGCCTGCTGTATATTTGGAGTTTGCGTTTCTCTCTCATCATCGTCACGGTGGCTATGAGATGTTAACTACCTCGCTGGTATACAGGAGGTCATGGGTTCAATCCGACCCTGACGCCTGCTGTATATTTGGAGTTTGCGTTTCTCTCTCTCATCGTCACGGTGGCTATGAGATGTTAACTACCTCNCCTGGTATACAGGAGGTCGTGGGTTCAATCCCGACCCTGACGCCTGCTGTATATTTTGAGTTTTCATTTCTCTCTCCCCGTGGTCGCGTGGATTTTTCTCCGGCTTGTCCCCTCCACGTTCAGAATCAACAGCGTTTGCACTCTGTCTGCTACACATTTCCGCTTCGTTGGGCTATCGTTCATGAAAGCAGGTCGCTTCTGAAAATAGCTGCGTTGCTCGGTGAGCCTTAGGGGCCGTCCATAAATGACGTCACGCGATTTTGGACGATTTTTGACCCCCCCCNACCTCGTCACACGGCGTCACAAAANGTCAGACCCCCAAATATGACGTCACAAAGCTCTGCCCCCCCCCAAAAATATAAAACATGCTTCAAATCGCTTTAAACTATTGTCATTGTAGTGCGTATTTAATGTGGCGCTACACTCTGATGTTGTAGGAGAAAACATTTATTTAAAAGTCGATTTAATTAAGTAGAACGTGTTGTCTATATTTATTTAAAGTTGCGCATTTTGATGTGACGTCACATTTTTCACCCCCCTCCCCCGTCACACATCGTCACAAATGTCTGACCCCCCCCTAGGTGCGTGACGTCATTTATGGACGGCCCCTTACCTAGTAAAATATAATAAAAATTTGTGCCCGAGGAAGCCTCGTCTATAGACGGCGCGTCCGTGCGACGTGCGGTGTGTAAACATCGCGACGAGAGAGACAAAGGCGGCCGGGCGTGCCGCTTCATTTCCCACGGGGGAGGGGGGGGACTGCCTCCGCGCAGCCGAGGTGGCAACGGGGGTGGAGGGGGTGAGGGAGAATGACAGAGACTCACTCGGCAGGATTTCCACGCGGGCAAAGTCCACGTGCTCACGTGAGCGACCACAAATATTTTGAGAGGAAAAAAAACCAGCAAGTCATTTGCATCTTCAAGGCAAGAGGGTGGGTGGGGACCTCACGTGGAGTTTTGTGGAGTAGGAGTGGTCCCAGGCATTTCCCCCACTCCTGTGGGGGAAATGCGTCTTGTTGTTTTGTTATGGAGACAAAGGCGGCCGGGCATGGTGCTGGCCACCCACTCACCCCGTGCCGGCCTTCATAGGTGCTGCTACGACTGGCCCACAGTCTCTGTTAGAGGCGACACTGGAGTGATCTGGTAGGAACGTTGGGTTGCTCGGTCAATGGCCAGGGTCAACGGCGGCGTGGTGTATTCCGCAAATATGGCCGACTGTGAGGGCGGGCACAAGCCGGCGTGAGTAGGTTAAACGTTGAGTTTTATAAGGGCACCACGGGGTGACCAGCCCTCCCCACCCAACCCTCCCCACCCAGCCCCTCCCACCCTCCCACCCTCCCACCCAGCCTCCCCACCCTCCCTCTCCATCCAGCCCCACCCCTCCCATGTTTGGATGCACGACGGACGGACACAATAATCCCCTGTGGGCTGGTGTAACCAGAAGGTTCCTACCGGTATTATTTATTTTCTCAATGTAAACGGAGGGTAGGGGGGTGGTGGTGGTGGTGTAGACATCGCTGCAAAGAACTCGCCGAGCGGGTTATAGTAGACCCGCGAACGCCACCTCCCCCTCCCGGGTCCTGAGCGCCACCCAAGTCACTCGGCAGCCAGGTTCGCACGCAGCCACCTCCACGGCGCCCACCGCTTTCCACCCTCTCCAGCGAGAGTCTCTCCCAACGCGTGCCCCCCCCCCCCGCGACTCTCCTCGGAGAGGCCCCCCAAGACTCGCACATCCAGATGAGTCGCGAACTCTCCGCCGACGCCGCTCGCTAAAGGAGGGGGAGCCGCCCCACCTCCTCCTCCCCCCCCCACCTCCTCTGCTCGTCGCGCCGTTCATAGCGAGGTACGAGCGAACGCTGTCAACGAGGCCGGGTGTCTGGGTCGGTGGGTGAGCGCAGTGGGGACATTGCATCGGTGCCACGTACGCACGGACACCGAACCGCTTGCGGACTCGCGGAAGACCCAGTCTGTGAGTGTGTGGTGAGTGAGTGTGCGTGCGTGAGCGTGAGTGAGTGTGCGTGAGTGTGAGCGTGTGTGAGTGTGAACGTGCATGAGTGTGTGTGTCAGAGTGTTGTGGGTGTGTGAGTGTGTGAGTGAGCGTGCGTGAGTGTGAGCGTGTGTGAGTGTGAACGTGCATGAGTGTGTGTGTCAGAGTGTGTGTGGGTGTGTGAGTGTGAGCGTGCGTGAGTGTGAGTGAGTGAGTGTGCGAGTGTGAGTGAGTGTGAGCGTGTGCGAGTGTGCGTGAGTGTCAGAGTGTGTATGAGTGTGAGTGTGCATGAGTGTGCGTGAGTAAGTGTGAGCGTGAGTGTGAGTGAGTGTGAGAGTGTGCGTGAGTGTGAGAGTGTGAGTGTGTGCGGGTTGCGTGTGCAGACAGTGGTAGTGTAGCTGTTAGCGCGCTGCGCTACGAACCCGACCACGCGGGTTCCATTGCCGCTCACGGCCAACACCAGTGAGTGCCTTCCCCTAGGTTGACTCGGCTTCAAATGAGTACCTGGTGTGGTGTGTAAACATCGTCACTGGGGAGACAAAGGCGTCCGGGCGTGGTGCTGGCGACCCACAACCTCGTGTGCTGTGCCGGCCTTCATAGGTGCTCGCTAACAGCACTTGCCTCAAAAGTCTGTTAAGGCTACACGGGGGATCTTTGTCTTTGTGTGAGCTGCAGATGGTAAAGGTTATTACACTGGTCAACAAAAAACGTTTTTTTCTGGCCTGGACTTTTGCAGCTGTTTTAGACTAATTTCAAGGTGCTGATTCCAAATCTGATCTCAGATTTGCTCTATCACATCATTTTTATGCTATCGGCATACCCCATTTTCATTGATTTTACCCGAAATTAACTCTGTCACTTATGATTGCAAGTTGTTGCGAGTCAGTGACCGCTTTAGTGTTAAAATATGGTGCTGTATTTTTAGGATAGTGTGTTTATAATATCATTTTATGTAGATACCCACATTTATTTAATATTTTTCTTCTGCAGTTTTTATTGAAAATGCAATATTTGACATCTCAAAAACCTGATGTGATAGACAAAAACTGATGCCAGATTTGGAATCAGCACCCCAAAATTACATTAAGACCGTTGGAATACCTTATGCCAGAAAAAGCGTATTGACCAGTTATTGTTGCTGCTGTGCTTGATGACACAGTGAAGCCTTAGCGAGTCTCCTGACGATCCAAGAAGGTTCCTGCCACGTTTACGACAACGCCAAGGTGCAGTGTTGTACGTTGTGTTTTATAGCTCGTGGTAAATCTCGCGCGGATGGTAGGGGCCACGATCTCGAATAATAATAATCCGCCAGCGGTGAGACGACCCGCCAACAGAGCGAGGGGGCTTTCACTCGCAAGGTTGCGAGTTCTTCTTATCCTGCTTGACTCGGCCCATCATCTCTCCCGGGTCGATAAAACGAGTACCCACTTTTTTTGGTGAGGCCTGGCTAGCGTTTGGACCGGCAGCCTCATGGGGGGGTGTGGGGGGGCGCTACGTCGCGGGGAAACGAAGGGTGGCAGTGCAGCAAAAAAATCTGTTGTATTGCACTTCTGTGCTCCCGCTGTCCACCACACTGTCCACCCCGCTTCGACCCTTTCCGTTCGCTTCACGAATGGTCACGGTCATTTTCGCAAGCAGCCCCCCCCCCCCCCCCGTTACTTTTGCAAATGCCCTCCCAAGTTCTCACCCGGTTGAATCGACGAAATAAACTTGAAAGAGCAACTTTACTCGGCTTGGTGAAGTGTTGGCAAATAACCAGCCGGGCTTGGAGGGGGGGTGGTGGAGACCCCCCCTCTCCCTCATCCACAAGTAGATTGATGACAAAACGAGTCCTTTGCGGGAGTACAGTAACGCTTTAGAGTTGCACCACGCAGCGACAGCATTCCAGCATCAGCTGAAGCTTCGTCTGGGCTCAACGTGAAGCCCGGGGGACACTGGCGGTGACATTTCGATGGCCAGCCTGGTGTGTGTGCGGCGTTTGCTGACGACGCGTAAATATTTGTTCGCGTTGCTTCCACTATTCCGACGTTTCAGCACCATCGTTTTGCCTTTCCGAAGGGCCGACGCAAGTTTTGGCGATGCTGACCCAGTGGAATGGGCTCGTGTTGCCTCCTGCTGTACCTCGGTTTTTTACCCGCTCAGATGTTCCCCGGGCAGATGCTCCGGGTTTGGAGTGGACAGCCCAGGGAATTGGCGTCTGTGTTCGGGTGACAGGGAGTGATTGGTGTCGAGGTCTGTTGACGGCGGTTTTGTGTTGAGAACTATAACAGTAAACTTCAGCACAGCCCTGAAAATTATCGACCCAGTGCCCTCTGAGGAATATTTCCTGGTTTGGCCTCAGTGGATAAAGTGGCAACCCACCTCGTACTTTACCAACTCATTCATTCACTCATTCACTTGGCAAGAAACCCGCTTGCTCACTCTCGCACTCACTCGCTCACCCACCCGTCTACTCAGCGCCACGTTCACTTACCCACGAGGGTTGCCACGTGCCTGAGAATTGGCGCGTGTGTGTCCAGGTGTTGGGAATTGATTGCAACTGAGGTCTTGTGACATTGCGTCGAACTTGGTTGCATTCTGCTGGACAGCATGGACAGGCCTACGCTGAATTTCGATTTAAAGCTTTCGTGACTGCAGGGATTCATCTTCTTGGTTCTTTCGGTAAAGTCACGTAAAAGGGAAGTAATAAAATAATAAAATAAAACATAATAAAATAATTCTCACGATTTCAGCACAACGCAAGCAGCTGTCCTCAGGTGAAGACCAGGTCTGTCGGGAGACAGCATCAGAATGAAACAGCACCACGCTTGGAGCGTATATTTAAGCTGGGTTGGAAGGGGGAAGTGTTTACGCTGATTGAGAACAAGGTCTGTGGCAACACGATCCGCGGCCCTGATGCAAGGAATGACATGGGCCCCGCCACCCGTGTCCAATCCCATTTGATCTTCCTAGCAATCCACTACTGGATGACCTCCTTGTGCCGTGAGTCATGGGGGAGGGGGGTTATTTGACCGTACCAGAATCAGAATATTTGTTGATCTGGTGGAATCCGACGAGCTATGAAGTTTTTAAATCCTTTATATTAAGTTCACTTGCTTGCTTGCTTGCTTTCGACCGTGCAAATCTTTCGGTCGTTTTTTAACCCACTTCCCGTGATCCAATCGAGCTGACATTTTCCACACAGACTCGTTGTGCGTGACAATTAATGTTCGTGAAAATTTTTTCCAAAATTTTACACTTTTTAGGACAAAAATATTATATTTAATTACCAATTGCTTAATGGTGCCATGCAATCATCTGACCCATAGGTGGCAGCCATCTCAAGCCAGAGGACGAGAGGACTCTAGCCGCCACGCATATAAAGGATTTATAGTGAAAAACTTTGTTTTTACGGGTTATACTTGTTCACCACTCTGGTCAGTATGGGTGGGTGAATACAAGACTCGTGAAGACCCCGGGAGCACAACGTCGTTCCACCGTTGCCAACGCATGGATCCGGTAGTGCCAAGGAGCCCCCCCCCCCCCCCCAGTTATAACCACGGCACTCCCCACACGATGTGTCTCCCCCCCCCCCCTTCTTCGTAGTCCAGCACCTGAGCGCTGTCCCGCACCCCGTACACACTCGGTAGCTGCCGGGGGAGGCATGAGACGCGGTGGATTCGGATGGGTTCAATCACTGTCGTTTTTATTTTTGGTAGGGAATGTGCTCTGGCCGGTACCGTTGCTTTGGTTTTTTTTTGCTCGTCGTATGTGCATCTCGATGCAGTATTATTCGTGCCGCAGCATTCCTTTGCAAGTGGGTGCTTTTTTGTTGCTGCTGTTGATTTTTTTATTTTTTTATTTATTCCGGACCGAGTAGAAATTTGTTTAAAAAAATGTTTCGACCGTGTGGAAATACTGGTCTGGCTTATCACACCAGCGGTAGACTCGGGTCGCCCGAGAAGACGACCTGGCCTCGGTTAACCTCCCTCGCCCCATCGCCTCGAGCAATGCCCCGAAGCGTCACCTCGTGGGGGGGCGGTCGGCTTCCTTAGACACGCGTCGGTGATGGTGCCCTGGGGGGAGTGGAGTCATCGCTTCGGCACAACCTGGGGCCTGGGGATGCATTGCAGCAGCCACGTGAGCCAACTCCCCAACAGTTGGACGGACAATCTCTGCGGTCCCCTCTATTCTGCTCTCTTCTGGATTTGTAAAGCGCCTTTCGCGAAGGCGCAGGACAATGCTTTTGCTGACTGCGGCACAAAATAAATGGCAAAGTAAGGGGGAGGGTGGGTGAGTAAGGGGAGGGTGGATGGGATGGGGTGTGGTGGGGTGGGTAGGTGGGTGGGTGTTGTATGGTGGGGTGGGTGGGTGGGGTGTGGTGGGTTGGGTGGGTAGGTGGGTGGGTGTTGTGTGGTGGGTGGGTGGTGTTGCGTGGTGGGGTGGGTTTGGTGGGTGGGTGGGTGGGTGTGGTGGTATTTGGTGGGTGGCTGGGGTGGGTTTGATGGGGTGGGTTTGGTGGGGTGGGTGGAGTGGGTGTTGTGGGTGGGGTGGGTGTTGTGGGTGGGTGGGTGTTGTGGGTGGGGTGGGGTGGGTGGGTTACTACGGCCGTTAGTGACCGGGTTTGGAAAAGGAATGAGATGTGGGCAGCAGGGGAAGGAGACGATAGTGCAGCGGTGGGGGGTGGGGGGTGAATGAGGAATGGGTGGTGCGTGATAGTGGATGATTCTGGTAGGAAGGGGGTGGATGGTACGATACGAAGTGAGTGCACGGAATGATAGAGTTCGAGTCAGTGGGGCGATGGGCTGAGCGTCAATGAGAGTGGGTTGGGGTGGCAGGGGCAAGTGCTTTGGTATATTGAGACACTTTCAAGAGGACGAATGTTCGTGCCCGCGGGAGGAAACTGAGAGTACCCGAGGAAAACTCCACGAGTGTGATGGGTTCAGTTCAGTTATGAGTTCACTCTGAAGTATCCTGTGAGCTCAGACGCTCATGAATATGGTTTCATCAACAAAAGCATCGTCGATTACTTGGCAAACACAACGTATCATAAACCTCGCCAGCCCCCCCCCCCCCGTTTCCCTATCATCGCCCTTCTTTGCCCATCCCTTCCCCTCCCCAACACTCAAGCCATCGTCTATTTTCCCCATCGGCCGATTACTATAATGTACCCTTTAAAATGCTTGTAAAGTGCTTTGACCACAGCGCTGCGTAAAATCCTAGGCAAGATAATGCTAAGGCCGCCAGAAACATTAAAATGAAAGATAAATAAGTAATGAAGAATCACACATTTCAACAACTCAACTAGTGTAGAGCATATTACGAAATTACCCTTTAAATATTCAACTAAAGTGAGGATTTTGTTGAAAAAAATATTGCAAATAACGCGTAATAACGCAAATGTTAAAATAGTTTCCCTGAGAAACAACGCGAAGGGGGGGGGGCAGATGGAGATGATGATTGATGAAGGCTGCATTTCACCGCACACCGCCTCGTGATGATGAGACGGGAGTTTCGCAGCCCATCCGTGTGCGATCCACTGACTCTCGCTCGTGATGCCGCAGCTGCCTCCACGGTGCTGCCATCGTCACGGGCAGACGCTCGGTGCAGCGTAGACGCCACCGCTAAGAGGTTTTTGCCGTCTGTCAGCTCTTCGAGCATGTGCACCTGTTGTTCTCTTTTAGCCCCGCCCCCCCAATACGTTCCATTCATTGGCTACCACATTCAGATAAGCCCCTCCCCCCCCTCCTCCACCCTTAACTTGTATTTAAAAACTTGTATCTTGGAATTTTTGCCTCACTTGATACAGTAAATCTACATTTCGATTTAAAGCTTTCGTGACTGCAGGGATTCATCTTCTTGGTTCTTTCGGTAAAGTCACGTAGAAGGGAAATAATAAAATAATAAAAATAAAACATAATAAAATAATTCTCACGACGTTTCGGCCACAACGCAAGCAGCCGTCCTCAGGTGAAGAACAGGTCTGTCGGAAAGACACCTGAGGACGGCTGCTTGCGTTTTGGCCGAAACGTCGTGAGAATCATTTTATTATGTTTTATTTTATTATTTCCCTTCTACGTGACTTTACCGAAAGAACCAAGAAGACAGTAAATCTGGCTGTGACGGTCCCACCTGATGACGGAGACTTGTGTTGCCTCCGAAACGTCGCGATTTATAATTTTATTTCTATTACTATTTCTATTTTTTTACCTACGTGACTTTACCGAAAAAACCTAAGAGTATGACGATAGGAGTCGTGGAATCACGCGAGACGTCTCGAGAGCTGTCACGACGACACGTGAAGCCCCTCTTGAGTCACGCTCGCGCAGCTCAAGAGGGTGGTCTTCAAGCTACATCATCTTCGTATGGCTGGGGACGCAGTCGTGATTTGATGTCGAGGTTAAGCGATCCGTTCAACGGCCTCAGTCACGCGAGGCAGAGCGAGTGGTCTCGCGATGCAACCGGGAATGGATCTCTCAGGGCAGGAGTTAAGTGCTTTACATTATTTCTTTTCAACATTTTATTTTTTCTTTAAGTGCCCGCTGAGCGAAGTCGCTCTTGTCAAGACGCGACCTGGCTATCACGAATGATAGCTGCTGCTCAAAGAAGCGGCTGATCACGTGTACATGTATAGCGGGCAAATCGATACTCTAAACGCGTGTTTCTAAACGCGGAGGGGAACACCGGAGGACCCGGAATAAAAATCCACGCGAGCACGGGGAGAGAGAGAGAGACACGCAAACTCCAAATATATACAGCAGGCATCGTCAGGGTGGGGATCGAACCCACGTCCTCCTGTAGCCCAGGCGAAGTCGTTAACATCTCCTAGCCACCGTGATAATAATGAGAGAGAGAGACACGCAAACTCCAAACATATACAGCAGGTATCGTCAGGGTGGGGATCGAACCCACGTCCTCCTGTAGACCAGGCGAGGTCGTTAACATCTCCTAGCCACCGTGATAATAATGAGATAGAGAGACACGCAAACTCCAAATATATACAGCAGGGCATCGTCAGGGTGGGGATCGAACCCACGTCCTCCTGTAGACCAGGCGAGGTCGTTAACATCTCCTAGCCACCGTGATAATAATGAGATAGAGAGACACGCAAACTCCAAATATACAGCAGGCGTCAGGGTGGGGATCGAACCCACGTCCTCCTGTAGACCAGGCGAGGTCGTTAACATCTCTAGCCACCGTGGCGCTAATGAGCGTTCTCCATATCTCATCATCGGCACACCCCTCCTCTCAATGCACTTTGGTTCAAAGTTTGGCTTATTCCTGTAAGTTTTTCAAGTTTCATTTATTTGGTATAGCCCTGTGAGCCCTGCGGCTCTTAAGTCGGGTGCAACCGCAAACAAAATATGAACATCTGCTTGGTTCGTTCGGTAAAGTCAAGAAGATGAATCCCTGCAGTCACGAAAGCTTTAAATCGAAAAATGAACAGAGAACATCTTAAAGCGACGACGCGCAACAGAAACATCCTGGATAAACCAGCAAATCTTTAAAAAAAAACGCTTTGTGCAAAGATCCCAGTGTGATGCACGTCAAACAATAACAACCATAACACAATTTAGATTACCCATGTTTTTAAAACCAACAAAATAATGCTATAAAACAACAGTAATCATAAGAAATTATTTAAATTGAACAATAAACGATATATAACATGTACGATCACGATGATGATGATGATAACTACAGCTACGGGGTGTGTAGGCTACCTATGAGATATTTGACTTTGTTGTTGTCAGCAGTTCTCACCCCACCTGGCATTGGGTGGCGGGGGGGGAGACATTTACGCAACTCGTGACGCCTTTTCTCTGCCATGCCTCTCTTTCTGCCATGCCTCTCTCTGTCGTGTCTCTGGCTGCCACCACAAGCGCCGCTCCAGGAGAGTTGTTGCCCAACAAGCCGCGTTACGTAACCGTGGCCCACAGGCACCGTGGCCGTCATTATTATTACAAAAATAATCTTAAAATATCCTGCTATTTAAAATCTCCAGGATTTCATTTCAGTAGTCGCCGTGGAGGATGGATGCCAATTCCTGTAGGGTCAATGCCGGCACGGGCTGGCAAACCCCCCACCCCATGCCTCTTCTTTCCATGGCGCTGTTGATTTCGATTCTCATTGTCACCCGTGCCAACGCCCGCCGCTTCTGTTGCCGTGAGGGGTTCGCGTTGGGCCGTGCAGACGCGGTTGCCATCCGGTGTCAGAGTGCCCAGGATCACTCTCTTGTTGAGGAGGAGGAGGGAGGGAGGGAAAATCACGAGACTTGATCCCGGCCACGTTCAAGGTCCCGGCTTTTGTCAGTTGCATATTACGGGATTCGCTCCCCACCGGCCTACGAAGAGGGAGGAGGGGTGAGACATGCAGGGTCTCTGTGGGGGGGGGACATTTAAGTAAAAGAGCTTCATAGCTCATCAGATTCCTCCGGTATAAATATCCTGATTCCGAATTCCTTGCGCCAGGGCTAAGCGCTCGCCACCGCCGATTGAGATCCACCCTGTGTGTGTTGCGACTCCCCCATCGCGAGCTTTCGCACCGCAGCTCTTCCGAGATGATCTCGTGAGAGCGATAATTCTGCCCAGCCGCGGTGTGCGCGCGAACAATTTCCACCGCGCGCGAACAATTTCAACGCTCGCCCCTTCCACCCGCGATCGTGTTTCCCGTTTGATGCGTTCTGGGCAGCGCACATGGAGGGCAAAAACAAACACGCACGCGTACGCACACGCGCGCGTTGTAGCCTCCGTCCCATCCGGTCCGGTGGCTTCAGTCACAGGGCGGGGGAGGGGTGGCTCACGATCGCAAGGTTTGCGAGTTTACATTCCGGTTGAGATGTTCGACTCGGCTCATCAACTCTCTCTCTGGGTAGATAAAACGAGTACCAACTTTCGGGGGGGGGGGGGCAGTCTGCAGTGCTTGTCCGATGTAGAGTATCGCCCCACTTGCCATAGTAATGTGGAATTTCCACCGCTGGCTCTTCGGGGATTGCAAGTGGAATATGAAGAGCGATGCCTCGGTGTGGCTCTTTTGTGAAGGAATTCGCTTTGGCGTGCGGTCAGGATGACGCAGCCTAAAAACAATTCCTGCTGTGGAACACACACAAAAACCTCAACTGTACACTGGGTCAGATGAGTTGGTAGGCAAACAGTGCAGGGACGTTTTCTGTGCACTGTACAAACGTGGCCGAGTCACGCTGGGGTTGTGTTACAGTGAGGTCACTTAAAATGTCAGATTCTTAAAATGTCAGGGGCGCTGCGGTGGCTAGGAGATGTTAATTACCTCGCCTTGTGTGCAGGAGGTCGTGAGTTCGATCCTGACACTGACGCTTGCTGTGTATTTGGAGTTTGCGTCTTTCTCTCATCATCACGGTGGCTAGGAGATGTTAACTACCTTGCCTGGTATGCAGGAGGTCGTGAGTTCGATCCTGACACTGACGCCTGCTGCTGTGTATTTGGAGTTTGCGTCTCTCTCTCTCTCATCATCATCACGGTGGCTAGGAGATGTTAACTACCTCGCCTGGTGTACAGTAGGTCGTGAGTTCGATCCTGACACTGACGCCTGCTGCTGTGTATTTGGAGTTTGCGTCTCTCTCTCTCTCATCATCATCACGGTGAGGATATGTTAACTACCTCGCCTGGTGTACAGGAGGTCGTGAGTTCGATCCTGACACTGACGCCTGTGTTTTTGGAGTTTGTGTCTCTCCGTCACCGCGTGGATTCTTCTCTGGTCCTCCGGTTTTGCCCTCCGCATTTACACGTCTCGAGTATTTGGTTGCTGTACATTTCCGCGTGATGAGCCACCCGGTTGAGCTACAATTTGTGTCCAGGTCGCTTCTGAAACAGAGCTGGATAGCTCGGTGGCCTTACCTGGTAAAATAAAGTTGTTTAAATTTCGATTTAAAGCTTTCGTGACTGCAGGGATTCATCTTCTTGGTTCTTTCGGTAAAGTCACGTAGAAGGGAAATAATAAAATAATAAAAATCAAACAAAATAATTCTCACGACGTTTCGGCCACAAAGAACAGGTCTGGTGGTGCTNAAGACGCTGTCTTGACAGCCTGTTCTTCACCTGAGGACGGCTGCCTGCGTTGTGGCCGAAACGTCGTGAGAATTATTTTATTATGTTTTATTTTATTATTTATTATTTCCCTTCTACGTGACTTTACCGAAGAGCCAAGAAGATGTATTAGTTTGGTTGTACGCTCCTCATATTCCTCTCTCTCTCTCTATTGACACATTGCCCTCATCCGTAAGGTCGCGGTCACATTCCTTGCGTGCAGTCATTCAAATGTTTACCGATCTCCGCGCTGGGTTCGTGCAAAGCGCGTGCCTTTTAAAGGTAAACACAGTCCCTTTGTCACTCACGCACTGCTGGGGGGCCTCCCTGGAATTCCCCCCCCCCCGCCGCTCCAGAGTATTTAGTCCTATCTCTCCCACGCTTCCTTATCCACGCATTTGTGTTCCCCCCGTGTTGACTGCTGAATGTCCATGATTTTTTGTAGCCCTGAGCAAGCTCCTAATATGACGTCACAATGCGGGCCGCCAGGGTGCTGACCGCTACACCTTTTGGAATCCCATCACACACGCCTCTTGTCGCTTCGCTCTCCTGCTCGTACCCCGTATTGATCTTAATATTCTCTTTTATTGGAAGTGAAACGGATTGCTTCTCCCCTACACCGTGCCTCCTTCGGCCACGATTTCCACCAAGATGTGACATCGCTGAATCCTGATTAGTCGTGCCGCCGTCACCGACCTGGGGGCTGAACGATTAATCGATTTCAAATCTAAATCGTAATTTGAAACAATGCGATTAGCAAATTGCAAATGCTGCGATTTTTTTTAGCGATTTGAAAAGTCCTATTACTTTCTTATTGGAATTGTTTTATTTTATTATTTTATTAACTTAACTTTGCTTGTTTGATTTCTATTTCAATTAAAACATTTTAATAAATACATGTTGGAAGCAATTAATATCTTTTAAGTTCTCATCCTTGCATTAGAATATATAGAGCAGTTCATATTTTCATGGTATCATGTGGTAATGCTCCAGCACATGTTTTAAATCTATTACACAGTGAATATTGAACTGAAGCTTGACTTTAAAANTCTAATCGCAAATCTAATCGCAATGTCAGAAAACGCAATTAATATTTTCCCCAAATCGTTCAGCCCTCTCTCTGGGCTGCTCTGTGCTTCCAGTGTTCAGAGGCCTGCTTAAGGCACGGCTCCGGCTGGAGCACGCGTACCACATACACGTTGGTGATGTGCGCGTCTTCTTCGAACGCTTGGGAGCCGGAAAGGCCCCTCTCTGCACCAGCGTGGACGACACCCTCGTGTTCACCTTCTGAAGCGCTCGCTCGTCACCGTGGCGTGCGCGATGACCACCACCACCACGTGACTTTTCTATTGTATTGTGCGCGGTGCTTTCATCAGCGCCACAGCGCGTGGATTTGTAACGTTTGTTTTCTTTTGTTTGCTGGTGACTTTGTGTATTTCATATTGAAATCGCCTCCAGTACTTTTGCTGCTGGCGGCAATAAAGTTGTTTAAAAGTCAAAAGTCTCTCTGGGCTCCACACTCGGGGTGGCGACGACACTTTTGCAATTGCGGCAACTAAACTCTGGAAGCCCCGCTTGCCCCTTCGATGTCAGGGCACTTCCAAGACACTTTACAGATCTTCAAATCTCGACAACAACAAAAGTCTCCGTTTAAAATTACTTTACCTCTCTTCAACTCTTCCTCTTGCCGTGGTTGATGTTAAACTACCTCCGTCGATTCGTGCACAGCGCCCTGAGAACGAATATTTAAGGGCGTACTCTTTGGTTTTTTCGGTAAAGTCACGTAGGTAAAAATAAAATTAATCACGACGTTTCGGAGGTAACACAAGCTTCCGTCTTTACTTGTGTTATTTTTATTTTATTTTTTACCTACGTGACTTTACCGAAGAAACCAAAGAGTATGGACCCTTGCAGTCACGAAAAATTCAAATCTAGAATGATTTAAGGGCTCTTCATAAATTTAATTTATTATTGGAAAGGGGTGGCAGTGCCCACACTTTACCCACCACGCACTAACCTGCTGATTGAGACGACCCCCCCCCCCCACACACACACANCGTGTAGTGGGGTGGAGGGTGGGTAACTCTTAGGGGCCGTCCATAAATGACGTCACGTACCTGGGAGGGGGGGGGGTCAGACATTTGTGACGATGTGTGACGAGGGGGGGGGTTTGAGAAATGTGACGTCACGTAAAAATGTGCAACTTTAAATAAATATAGACAACACGTTTTTTATAAATGTTTTCTCCTACAACATCGGAGTGCAGCGCCACATTAAATACGCACTACAATGACAATAGTTTAAAGCGATTTGAAGCATTTTTTTTGGGGGGGGGGCAGAGCTTTGTGACGTCATATTTTAGGGGGGGGTCTGACTTTTCGTGACGCCGTGTGACGAGGGGGGGGTCAAATATCGTCCAAAATCGTGTGACGTCATTTATGGACGGCCCCTTACCTCTCCCCAGATGTGTGGGACGGAAGAGTAGGCCTACGCGTGTGCGCGCCTCTCAAGATGAGCATGCTTGGTCACGTGTGATGCGAAAGAGTAACGTACACACACACACGACTACACACACGTACGTACGTGCACACCTGCTACACACACGCACTACACACACGCACGTACACACACGACGTACACACACGGACCTACACACACTACACACACGCACGTACGTACACGCACTACACACACGCACACACGCACTACACACACACACGACGTACACACACACACGTACCCACACGTACACACACACANCGTACGTACATAGAAAGTCAGTCGGAACTACCCGCGTTTTATTTTCTCTTGCTGTGAGCCGAGGTACCGTGCGCCAGAAGTTGATGAATTTCTGTGCAGCAGATCGGCTGATAATAATACGTGAGGTGCATGCATTCTCATCAGCTACGTCTTGGTGTCATCGGTATAGAAAAAATGGGGCGTGGCGCATGCAGGCGCTACGCTGCGCTACGAACCCGGCGACCCGAGTCGATTCCCGCCCACGCACCAACACCGGTGACGATTATCTGAGCCGGTCCTGAGCCTCCCCTAGGTCGACTCAGCCTCAAAGTACCGGGTGCGATGTGTAGACATCGCCACTGGGTGGTTGCTCGCCGTGCCTTCGTAGGTGTTACGCGCTCCAACAGCACCTGCCCCAACAATCGTTCAAGGCTATAGGGGAACGTCCGGCCCACGGGCCGTCTAAGGCCCGCGAAATCATTTGGTGGCCCTGCCAAGGCAACCGCAGGCAGGACTCGAAATTCACTAAATCTAGGAGCAAACCTGGAAAAGCAGTTGCGAGTAGCAGCAGCATCAACACCAGCTAACATCATCACGCGCCTCGCCAAAGAGCAGCAGTTACAGCCATCGCATTAGGGGCGAGTTGATTAAATGTTTGACCAAATATAACGGGCTAATTTTAAAGTTGGTAATTTTGTATGGTGTTATAAATATCCAAATGGCCTTTGGCAAACAAAAAGGTTCCCCACCCTACTCTAGAGGGACAGGAGGTGGAAGGGGGGCGGGAGGGGGGTGATCTCAGTCTTTGTAGCGAGAAAGAGAGAAGCTCTCTGTGACAGTCACGCTGGGATGTGGCTTCAATCCCAGCTTAGGCAACTCCGTGGTGTGTGCGCTGCACAGTACGCAAACACTCGGGCCAAGGGCTTGTCTCCTAAGCTTCTGCCTGGAGTCGATTCGTGGGGAAGGGGGGGGTGACGTCTCCTTGATTCCACCGAGCGAAGGGATGTCACGAACGCCCGTGCCGGATTAACGACGCCGGGAACCTCCCGGGGTAGGAGGGTGGGTGGTGGCGATCGCAGTGACGCAACAAAAACTCGCGACTCGTCTCGTCGTGTCGCCCACGTGGACGCGGGGGGGGGGCCGCGAGCGACTCGCACGTGGCGTGTTTAGTGACAGCTGGGGAGGGGGCGGGGGTACAACTACGCCGTGGCGTTCAGTGTACGGGGCAAAGCCGACGATGGGAACAGCGGTGGGGGGGGGATCGTTCGTGGCTGCTGCTGCAAGTGCTGTGGGGGACGTGCCCTTCCCCGCCCTCCAAGCTCCCCCGCCCGCCCCTAAAGCTAACCCCCCCCCCTCAAGCCAGTCCCCCCCCCAAGACCCCCCAAGCTCACATTCCTTTATGAGTCAAGACCACCGTCCGTCGTCCAATCCGGCCATGATGCGTCACAAAAATAATAAACTCGTCATCATCATTTTCTTCGGCCATGATCAATCGACTGCTGGATGGAGATCTCCCATCCCCCCCCNGTGCAAGCCGCCGCCATCCGTCCCTCCCTCACGGTCGCTCGACGCCGTCGATCCTCCGGGCAGCCGCTCGCAAGGCGGTCCGACTCCCGTCGCTTCACCTCTGAGCCCCCTTCCCTTTGAGCCCCCTTCCCTTTGAGCCCCCCTTCCCTCTGAGCCCCCTTCCCTCTGAGCCCCCTTCTCTCTGAGCCCCCTTCCCTGGGCCGCTGCCACTCCATCGCGGGCCTCGTACCTGCGGCCCGGCCTGCACAGGCCCGCTTGGCTTTTCACAAGACCGGCATATTTAAACTATAAGGAACTATTTTAGTTTAACTCGTAGCAGGCTTTCGCGACCAATATTATTCATAATAAAGTACGACGGGCAATTTACCATTCTGGCGAATTGCCCGATGATGCTGGATGCAATTACCAGCGAAACGTCGTTCTCAAAAATTGTAAATGTTGTGGTTTCACGCTTCAACACACCGGTGGGCTAAAGTAGTGAACTGTTTGTCTTTTGTCAACGTGACACTTTTTGCTGATTGGCCGTGTCGGGTGGTGGAGGGTTATGACAATTTATAAATAACGCGATCTAACCCAAAAACGTTTATTATGAAGAAACTATTTTAGTTTGATTTGACCAGGTCAGGTCCACGACTGAAGCGGCCTGTCCGTCGCAAGCGATAGCTCAACGAGAAGTGGCTCATCACGTGGGAATGTAAAGCAGCCAAATACTCTAAATGCACGTTTCTAAATGTGAAAGGAAGGACCGGAGAAAAAATTCCACGCGACCACGGGGAGAACATGCAAACTCCAAATCGACAACAAGCATCAGGCTCGGGATAGAACAACAGGCGATGTGGTTAAAATCTCGTCTCCGCGGCTCCTCCAATCCGTGTGCGTTCTTATTTATCTCTTCTCATTGCAATTCATGGCGTGCATCTCTCTCTCTCTCTGTGTCTCTGTCTCCATGCTTCATCGTTTCGTTGCTCACCGAGCTAACAGATGAGCTGCCAAACTCCAATGACGCTAGTTGCTGGGTGCTTTTTTTTCTCTGTGGCAGGCGGCAATGCGTGAGCAGCGTAACGATAGGGGACGCTGCTGTCCTAACCCCCCCCCCCCCCCGTGTGCGTGTCCATTTGTGGGGAGCGGTAGCGCTACGCTGCGCTACGAACCCGGCGACCCGAGTTCGATTCCCGCTCGCGGCCAACACCAGTGACGATTATCTGATCCGGTCCTAGCCTCTAATGAGTACCTGGTGCTGTGTGTAAAACTCACCACTGGGGAGACAAAGGCGGCCGGGCGTGGTGCTGGCCACCCACCCCTCGTGCGCCGTGCCGGCCTTCATAGGTGCTACTCACTAACAGCACTTGCCCCAACAGTCTGTTACAGGCTACACGGGGGAATCTTTGTCTTTGATCTTCGTGCGCTTATGCAACTTGCTCGATGGCTTCGTTATCACGAAAGCATCGGGCCTCTGGCGTGGTGTGGAGGGCACTCGTAGTTCAACGAGGTCCTCTGGTTTTCTTTCTCCCCCTCCCTCCACAATTTCGAAACCGACATTATTTGGGTTTATTTTCGCTGCTGTAAATGTCCAAATGATGGGCCACTTTGTTAACCTGTCAACTTGTGGCAGCCAGGTGACTTCTGAAAAATAAGTTAATGCCTCTGTGAGCTTTGCCTGGTATCGTGAGGATGGTTTAGTTTTTGTTTTCTGTGTGTTTGGTGTCATTTGTTGACCTCTCTTGTACTTTGCACGACTATCATGTTGCGTGTTTTATTGTTTGTTGAAGTAACGTTCTGACCCCATGCCCATACTGGACATCTATAGAAAAAAGGGTTTATGACTCGTCGAATTCCTCCAGGATAAATAAATATACAGATTCTGATCACGGAATGCTGCGGTGTGCGTGGAACCGTAAATTACTACCACGCACCGTCCTCTTCATTCGCAGTTGATGCCAAGAATCCCCAACGATATTCACGATGAGTAGGCCACTGCGCGTGCCAGCGTCATGATCCATAGATGAGTAGAACCACCGCGTGTGCCAGCGTCATGATCCATAGATAAGTAGAACCACTGCCTGTGCCAGCGTCATGATCCATAGATGAGTAGAGCCACTGCGTGTGCCAGCGTCATGATCCATAGATGAGTAGAACCACTGCGTGTGTCAGCGTCATGATCCATAGATGAGTAGAACCACTGCGTGTGCCAGCGTCATGATCCATAGATGAGTAGAACCACTGCCTGTGCCAGCGTCATGATCCATAGATGAGTAGAGCCACTGCGTGTGCCAGCGTCATGATCCATAGATGAGTAGAACCACTGTGCGTGCCAGCATCATGATCCATAGATGAGTAGAGCCACCGTGTGTGCCAGCATCATAATCCATAGATGAGTAGGCCACTGCGTATGCCAGCATCATGATCCATAGATGAGTAGAACCACTGTGCGTGCCAGCGTCATGATCCATAGATGAGTAGAACCACTGTGCGTGCCAGCGTCATGATCCATAGATGAGTAGAACCACTGTGCGTGCCAGCGTCATGATCCATAGATGAGTAGAACCACTGCCTGTGCCAGCATCATGATCCATAGATGAGTAGACTGCTTGTGCCAGCGTCACGGTCCAAAGTTGCCACATTTGAAGAAGTTGCACAGCACATTCCTCAATTGGAATCGCTCACAAAGCAGCAATCGCACTGCCCCTGCTGGCAGACCGATGCCCACTCGCAGGCCAGGTGCTCAGACACCCTGTGCCGCACAGGGACAGCTGCCACTTGGGGGTGCCCTAGGTTAGACCACCGAGCGGCAATCATCGCCCACCGCTGCTGACGGGAGACTAATGCCCACTTACAGGGTGTCCGCTGAGCAGTGGCCTTGGTCCACACAGGGACAGCTGCCACTGGGGGTGGCCCTTCAGAACCGTGCGACGTGAGACGGTGACGTGAGTAGACTTGAGCCGACGAGGTTTTAAGCAGCGGCGGTAGAGCATGACAAGAGAAAGACACGCGCGTGCATTCTAATTATCATCGCATCGAGTCGTGTTGAGCGCGGCTCGAGATGCCGGCGAGAATCCGGCGGACTTTTTGGCGTGAAACTAAAATAATGTTCAACTGTGTTTGCCCGAGCGGCGCTCGATTATCCGACCGGGTGTCTCATCGCGGTGGCTGTAATGGACCCTCGCTCGCTCGCTCGCCCTGCGCTCTGCCTGCTGCCGCCGGTGCATTATTGATGCGGCGCGCATTTACTGACCACCCAGTTCGTGGAGGGAGAAAGGGGCGTGGGGGTGGTGATTAAAAAACAAAGATCGTGAGTGTTCCTGGGGGTGGGGGGGGGGGTTCGGGGCGAATGTTCGACCGAGCAAACGACTGGCCCGGTGGGTGGTGGTGGGTGGTGGTGGGGTGGTGGTGGTGGTGGGGGTGGTGGGTGGTGGTGGGAGTGGTGAGTGGTGGATGGTGGTGGTGGTGGTGGGTGTGGTGGGTGGTGGGTGGGTGGGTGGTGGTGGGTGGGTGGTGGTGGGTGGGTGGGTGGTGGTGGTGGGTGGGTGGGTGGGTGGTGGTGGGTGGGTGGGTGGGTGGTGGTGGGTGGGTGGGTGGGTGGGTGGTGGTGGGTGGGTGGGTGGTGGTGGTGGGTGGGTGGGTGGTGGTGGTGGGTGGGTGGGTGGTGGTGGTGGGTGGTGGGTGGTGGTGGGTGGGTGGTGGTGGTGGGTGGGTGGTGGTGGGTGGGTGGTGGGTGGGTGGTGGTGGGTGGGTGGTGGGTGGGTGGGTGGGGGTGGGTGGGTGGTGGTGGGTGGGTGGATGGTGGTGGGTGGTGATGGGTGAGGAGTGCCCCCCGTTATCGATCTGGCGGCCCACTCTGCTATTGACCGCGCGCGGCGCGTCAGCCCGAGTGTTGAATTCACCGGCCGTAAATGTTGGGTGCGATGCAGTCAGCACGGCGTGTGGATAAGCCGAACGGTAACAGTATTTTATAGCGATAATCAATACCCTGCTCTACTTGAAGTTCTCACGCGCAGAGCACAGGTGGCATGTGCTGGTCTCTTGGGGGTTTGCATTCGTCTATGGGTTCTGTGTTAGTCTATGGGTTCTGTGTTAGTCTATGGGTTCTGTGTTAGTCTATGGGTTCTGTGTTAGTCTATGGGTCTGTGTTAGTCTGTGGGTCTGTGTTAGTCTATGGGTGCTGTGTTAGTCTATGGGTTCTGTGTTAGTCTATGGGTTCTGTGTTAGTCTGTGGGTTCTGTGTTAGTCTATGGGTTCTGTGTTAGTCTATGGGTTCTGTGTTAGTCTATGGGTTCTGTGTTAGTCTGTGGGTCTGTGTTAGTCTATGGGTGCTGTGTTAGTCTATGGGTTCTGTGTTAGTCTATGGGTTCTGTGTTAGTCTGTGGGTNCTGTGTTAGTCTATGGGTGCTGTGTTAGTCTATGGGTTCTGTGTTAGTCTGTGGGTTCTGTTTTAGTCTATGGGTTCTGTGTTAGTCTGTGGGTTCTGTGTTAGTCTGTGGGTCTGTGTTAGTCTATGGGTTCTGTGTTAGTCTATGGGTTTTGTGTCAGTCTATGGGTTCTGTGTTAGTCTATGGGTTTTGTGTTAGTCTATGGGTGCTGTGTTAGTCTATGGGTTCTGTGTTAGTCTGTGGGTTCTGTGTTAGTCTGTGGGTTCTGTGTTAGTCTGTGGGTTCTGTGTTAGTCTGTGGGTTCTGTGTTAGTCTGTGGTTTCTGTGTTAGTCTATGGGTTCTGTGTTAGTCTGTGGGTNCTGTGTTAGTCTGTGGGTGCTGTGTTAGTCTATGGGTTCTGTGTTAGTCTGTGGGTTCTGTGTTAGTCTATGGGTTATGTGTTAGTCTATGGGTTTGTGTCAGTCTATGGGTNCTGTGTTAGTCTATGGGTTTTGTGTTAGTCTATGGGTTCTTGTTAGTCTGTGGGTTCTGTGTTAGTCTATGGGTTCTTGTTAGTCTGTGGTNCTGTGTTAGTCTATGGGTTTTGTGTTAGTCTATGGGTGCTTGTTAGTCTATGGGTTATATGTTAGTCTGTGGGTTCTTGTTAGTCTGTGGGTTCTTGTTAGTCTGTGGTTTCTTGTTAGTCTATGGGTTCTGTGTTTGTCTGTGGGTGCTGTGTTAGTCTGTGGGTGCTTGTTAGTCTATGGGTTCTTGTTAGTCTGTGGGTTCTTGTTAGTCTATGGGTTCTTGTTAGTCTATGGGTTTGTGTCAGTCTATGGGTTCTTGTTAGTCTATGGGTTTTGTGTTAGTCTATGGGTTCTTGTTAGTCTGTGGGTNCTGTGTTAGTCTATGGGTTCTTGTTAGTCTGTGGGTCTGTGTTAGTCTATGGGTTTTGTGTTAGTCTATGGGTGCTTGTTAGTCTATGGGTTATATGTTAGTCTGTGGGTTCTGTGTTAGTCTGTGGGTNCTGTGTTAGTCTATGGGTNCTGTGTTAGTCTGTGGGTACTTGTTAGTCTGTGGTTTACTGTGTTAGTCTTTGGTTCTTGTTAGTCTATGGGTNCTGTGTTAGTCTGTGGGTTACTNTGTTAGTCTGTGGGTTACTTGTTAGTCTATGGGTTCTTGTTAGTCTGTGGGTCTTGTTAGTCTATGGGTTCTTGTTAGTCTATGGGTTCTTGTTAGTCTGTGGTTTCTTGTTAGTCTTTGGGTTCTTGTTAGTCTGTGGGTCTGTGTTAGTCTATGGGTTCTTGTTAGTCTGTGGTTTACTTGTTAGTCTTTGGGTTACTTGTTAGTCTGTGGGTTACTNTGTTAGTCTGTGGGTTCTTGTTAGTCTGTGGGTTCTNTGTTAGTCTGTGGGTTCTTGTTAGTCTATGGGTTCTTGTTAGTTTGTGGGTTCTTGTTAGTCTGTGGGTCTACACGTAAAGGTGCAGTGTTGGGGCAGCGTTGGCAGACTGCGGTTTACTGGTAAACTGTTGGACGATTTTTTGGGCCAACTTGGCCTAACGTTCCATATGTTCACCGGGGATGTTAGCCTGTGGGTCGATGCCCGCCTGTGGGTCTACTTGTAAGGCTGTGGGTCTACGTGTAAGGCTGTGGGTCTACGTGTAAGGCTGTGGGTCTACTTGTAAGGCTGTGAGTCGATAAGCCTGTGGGTCTACTTGTAAGGCTGTGGGTCTACGTGTAAGGCTGTGAGTCTACGTGTAAGGCTGTGGGTCTACTTGTAAGGCTGTGGGTCTACTTGTAAGGCTGTGAGTCTACTTGTAAGACTGTGGGTCTACTTGTAAGGATGTGGGTCTACTTGTAAGGATGTGGGTCTATTTGTAAGGCTGTGGGTCTACTTGTAAGGCTCTGGGTCTACGTGTAAGACTGTGGTCTACTTGTAAGCCTGTGGGTCTACGTGTAAGCCTGTGGGTCTACTTGTAAGACTGTGGTCTACTTGTAAGCCTGTGGGTCTACGTGTAAGGCTCTGGGTCTACGTGTAAGACTGTGGGTCTACTTGTAAGGCTGTGAGTCTACTTGTAAGGCTCTGGGTCTACTTGTAAGACTTGGGTTACTTGTAAGATTGTGGGTACGATACCAGCCTGTGGGTCTACTTGTAAGGCAGTGGGTTCCAAGCCCATTGGGGCGGCGTGGCCGGCGTGCTTGGCATGGTTGACGTGGCTGGCATGGTGCAGGAATGGAGTGGAGGGGAAGAGTTAAACACGGGGGGGTTAGGGGAATGGGTTGACGCGGGGGTGGATGGTTAAACGCGGGGGGGGGGGGAAACGTGGCACGCCGTCTCTCGCGGGCAATTAGCCGTGTGGCTCGTGTACTCAGTAAGTCGCTCTCGTTTAGGCGGATAGACAATGGGCAGCCGGAGCCGGTGGCGATGTAAACTGGTTTGAAAAGCGAAGCCTTTGACACTCCCAAGCTGAACTATAAACTATTTTTATTTTTTACCAGGTGAGGCCCACTGTGAGCTACGTAGCTGGGTTTTTTTCAGGAACGAACTTGGCCACAACTGATCGCCCAATGAAGTGGATTGTCACGTGGACATTTATAGCACGAGCCAAATACTCTCAACGCGAGATGTTGTTTATTCTAAATGCGGAGGGGAAAACGGAGGACCGGAGAAAAATCCATGCGACCACGGGAGAACGTACAAACTCGAAATATTTTTTTTAAATCGAACCCACGACCTCCTGCGTACCAGGCGAGGTAGCTAACACCTCGCCACCGCGGCGAGATGTTGGCTGAAGCGTGGTGGTGTTGGCCACATCGCATCCTCGCGTGTCGCATCGGCCTTCATAGGTGCTCCCTAACATGGTGCTTGCCCCCAATACCCGATAAGCCTACGGTAATTAATAACGACGAAAACCTCTTTAACTCTCTGCTGGATTAAAACGACGCCCCGTGCCAGGTCGATCATGGGGCGTGTGCGTGACCACACGCTTCGCCGTGCTGGTCGGTGAAGAAGCATTGATGTCTGCCTCGAGCGGGAAGCAAACTCGGGTCGTCGGTCAGCGCTACGCTGCGCTACGAACCTGGCGACGCGAGGTTCGATTCCTACTCGCGGGCAAAACCAGTGACGATTATTATCTGAACCGGTCCTGGGCCTTCCCTAGGTCGACTCGGCCTCAAATGAGTACGTGGTGGGGTGCGTAGTAAGCATCGCTAGTGGGGAGACAAAGGTGGTCGGGCGTGGTGCTGGCCACCCACCCCTGGTGCTCGCTAACAGCACTTGCCCCTACAGTATGTTGAGGCTATCCGGGAGGTCTTTGCCTTTTTGTGTTGTTGTGTTGTCATGACCTGCAGTGTGGTGAGTCGGTGTGTTGTCGTGACCTGTAGTGTGATGGTCTGGTACAGAAACGAGTCCTCAACACGGGATGTTGTCGAGAAACCACCAACGATAGCAACGGTGATCAAACAGCAGCGGTGATGGCCGAGCGAGTGGCCGGTTCAACTCGTTGGCTCCGTCGATCATCCTCACACCGCGGGGGCATTGAATTCTACGCGTCGCTAGAACGCCAGCGTTTGGCAGCGGCCTTGGCCGTGATGACCACGGATGGCTCACGCACGCGGCTGAGTGATTGTGAGCACGCAGGGGCTCTGTGGCCACGTGGCCCACACCGCGGTCCTGTCGACGATCGGCATTGCTTGGCACGGGTTTTATTGCCCAAGCTGCTTGACTAAACCACGGCAGCGCCCTATCATCTGGCTTCATGGGAATGCGTGTGTGTGTGTGTAACCTGTGTAACGCGTATAACGTGTGTGTGTGTGTCCTGTGTAACGCGTATAACGTGTGTGCGTGTGTGTGACCTGTGTAACGTGTACAACATGTGTGCGTGTGTGTGTGTGTGTGTGACCTGTTTAACGCGTACAACGTGTGTGCGTGTGTGCGTGTGTATGTGTGGNCCTGTGTAACGCGTACAACGTGTGTGCGTGTGTGTGACCTGTACAACGTGTGTGCGTGTGCTACGTGGAAGCGTAGCGATTGGCGGCTGCACCACGAACCTGGCGAGCCGAGATCAGTTCCCGCTCGCGACAAATAATAATATCGAATATTTGAACCGGCCCTGGCCCTCCCTAGGTCGACTCGGCTTCAAAGCGAGCGCCTGTTGCGGTGTGTAAACAACATCGGCCGATGTCAGCACTTCTCCGACGGTCCGCTAAACTCTACGCCCGGGGGAATCTTTCTTCCTCCGTGCCCCGTGTCCCGCGCAGGCCCTCCTGCTGCTGTCCCGGAGGGACCGTGACTCCGCCGGGCCCGACATGCCCGTCAGACCAACGGCGCCGACGCCACCTCGACGCAGCGCGGGACACCTCCGGCGGCGCGAGCGACAACGCCAGCGGCGCCGGTCCCCCACCACCGTCGAGTCCCGGCCTCTCCCTGAGCATGGCCACCTGGTGATGAGCGTGGAGGAGCTGGAGGAGCTCGGAGCGACCGAGGAGACCGACTCGCACCGGCGGACGGGTGAGCGGCGGGTCGTGGTGCCCCCCTTGCAAGGAGGTTGTGGGTTCGATCCAACCCCTGACGACGCCCTGCTGCTGTATTTTGGGAGTTTGCGTCTCCCTCCCACCCTCCCTTTTCTCTTTCCACCGTGGATTTTTTTTCGTGCATTGAGATTTTTTGATTTGTTTGCTGCTGTAAATTTGCACGTGATTAAGCCACTTTTGTTGAGCTGTCATTTGTGGCCGGGTCGCTTCTGAAAACTAAGTAAACACCTCGGTGGGCCCTACCTGGTAAGATAAAAGATGATGTAGTTTCGTTTGTGCATTTTCAAGTAATTTGTTTACATTTCCTATACTTTGCACTCCTATCGAGTTTTTTTCTCTCTCTCGTTTGTCGTTTTAACGTTCTGACCCCGGTGACCCTGACTAGACATCTCTGAAACAAGAGCTTCATAGCCCATCACATTCCTCCTCCAGTCATCAATAAATATTCCGATATGTGATCCGTCGTAACGTTATCTCTCTCTCTCGCTCTCTCTCTCTCGCTCTCTCTCTCTCCTCTCTCTCTCTCCTCNCGCCTGCTCTGTATGGATTTCCTACACGTCGTCCAATTTGTCTAAGTCCCACGGCTCATAAAAACATGAAACCTCAGATTGCGCGCAACCCAAACGAAAATCTTCAGACTCCGCCAACGGCACTTGTCCCGGCGGTCACGGCGATGGGGGGCCTTTGTCTTTGTGCGCGGCGCGCAGTCGAAGGAAGGATCCCTTCATCGCCGTCTTCCACCTGAGTCAGGTGAAGAGCGCCCAGGGCTACGTGTTCCTGGACTCGGCGCCATCCGCGTCCGCGTCACCGAGGTGGAGAAGACGGGGAACTCCAAGAAGGTCTGTCCGGGGNCTCCCCCCCCTCACCTCACACCCCCCCCCCCCTCATCTCACTCTCCTCCCTCCCCCCGCCAGCCGTCCATGCTGTCGGCTCCCTGCCAGACTCGGATTCGGAACCCTCCTCCTCCTCCTTTTATTCTCTTTCTCTGTTGAACAACAACCACGCTGGTCACCGCACTGGTCGTCGTCGTCTTCCTCGTTGTTCGTACGGCTGCTGCTGATGTGTAGATGCGGAGCAAACAAAAAGACTACAATGTCACATTCAGGTGGTCTTGACTTAAAGCTTTCGTGACTGCAGGGATTCATATTCTTGGTTCTTTCGGTAAAGTCACGTAGAAGGGAAATAATAAAAAATATTAATATTCGTTTATAATAATAACATTTTATCATAATATTATTTATAATAATATCAATATTATTAATTATTTCCCTTCTATTTATCATAATAAAATTTCTAATGTTTTTATCCCTCCCCGCTGCAGATGGAACGTGCCAACATGTACACGGTGCGGTTTTCCACGGCGACTTCTCCTGGGACATCAAGCGCAAGTACAAGGACTTCCAGCAGCTCCACCACGAGCTGCAGCGCTACCGCGCTCTGCATCGCATCCTGGAGCCCGCTCGCAGGTCCGACTCGTGCCCCCCCCCCNACGTGACCCCCCCNACTGCCCCCCCACCCCCCCCCGTCCCCCCCCCTGCCCCCCCACGTGCCCCCCCACACNTGCCCCCCCNACGTGCCCCCCCACTGCCCCCCCACGTGCCCCCACGCCCCCCCACNTGCCCCCCCCACATGCCCCCCCACNTGCCCCCCCACATGCCCCCCCCCCNACACGTGCCCCCCCNACTGCCCCCCACNTGCCCCCCCNACGTGCCCCCCCCACGTGCCCCCCNACTGCCCCCCCACACTGCCCCCCCNACGTGCCCCCCCNACNTGCCCCCCCACGTGCCCCCCCCACGTGCCCCCCNACTGCCCCCCNACTGCCCCCCCCACGTGCCCCCCCCACTGCCCCCCACTGCTCCCCCNACGTGCCCCCCCCCACTGCCCCTCCCCCCACTGCCCCCCCACGTGCCCCTCCACGTGCCCCCNACATTCCCCCCCCACATGCCCCCCCACATGCCCCCCCCCCCCTCACTGCCCCCCCACTGCCCCCCCCACTGCCCCCCCATGCCCCCCCACTGCCCCCCACATGCCCCCCCACATGCCCCCCCACCCCCCCACCCCCCCCACCCCCCCCACATGCCCCCCCACCCCCCCACATGCCCCCCCCCCACATGCCCCCCACCCCCCACGCGAGGCCACATGGCAGAGAGAGACGCTGTAGATGACGGTGACGATGTTTGTTTAGTTTAATCGCGCACGCTCTCGTCGGAGGCATGCGGTGGCCGCCGGTGGCTCTAATAAATTGGTGGGGACAGAAGCCTGCATGGGGGGGGATGGTGGGGGGGGGTTGGGGGGTGGGGGAGCAGTGGGAGTGAAGAGAAATGATCAGTTTAGCACGTAGGCCTTCGCGACCAATATCATCCATAAATAGAGGTTACAAAAAACGATGCAGGTGATGATGTTTACAATAAGCGGCGAGTATTTTTTTGGGGTTGTTTTTGTGACAAGCGGGTCTGCCTGGCCAATCGACGAGCCGCCCGAGCTGCGCTTGAGTTGAACGACGTCACCTCGAGCGGCGCACCGCCCCTCGCCAGTCGTCAATCCACTGCTGGATGAGCGCCCCTCACCCAACGCGCGGCGGTCACGGCAAGGAGGGGGGTGGGGCTTACAACAATCCGCGCGCGCGTAGCTTCTCGTAGCTTCTCGTAGCTTCTCGTAGCTCAGCGTCTTCCCCTCTCGTCGGCGCACCCACCCGGCGTCTCTCTCGCTCGCGCCGACGCCGCCGTTCCCGCCCGCAGCCACCTCGAGCGCCGCCGCACGGTGAAACCGAAGCGGGAGGGCGCCGACTCCAAGATCCCCGAGCTGCCGAGCCGCCTGGAGGGCACGCGGCGAGAGGATCCGTTCGCGAGGAGGGAGGACTACGTGTCCAGCCGTAAGGTGGGTGGGTTCCCGGCCGGAGCTCGCCGGGCCATGTTGCGGCGCGACTCACACAGTCGGGGCAACTGCGCGAGTGCAGCCATGCGGTAATTGACGGATTTGGCAAATCGGACCGTGAGACCGGCACACGTGACCCGACTTGTCGAATGACGTCATGTGACGTGGGTGGGTGGGTGGGGGCGGCATTTAAATCATCACCAAGGCCCACGCCACCCACGCTCGGCGACGGGAGTCCCTCTGCAGATTCATCTCGTACGTGAAAACACGCACGGGGTATCAGGGGCTTCACAAGAATGTGATGCTGAGAATTTGCAACGATGCCACAAGAAATGTGCCTGGAGAGCAGAATGATGGCGAAAAAGTGGAGACTCTTTGACTTTTAGAAACTATTAACAAAGATTTGTTATCATGTTACAGATAGTCGACGATAGTCCCATATAAGTGTTAGCATTTTTTTTAACCACCCTGTATTGTATGAGATATATACAGCGCCTTGTGACCTCCGGTGAGTGAAAGGCACTATTGAAGTGTAATTTATTATAAATTATTATTTTATGATGAGATATATTAAATCCCAAAAAAAATGAAAGCACGTTTTTAGGCGAGACGTGGCCACGTGCGGCCGTGCCCGTGACGTGTCCGCTTCCGTGTGCTCCAGAAACAAATCGAGAACTACCTGAGCGGCCTGCTGCAGTACCCCGTCTACAGGAACCACCCGGCCACGGTAAGGGACTACAGCGATCGGTTCTCATCCGCCAGTTCGCCCTCTCGGTTCGACGGCCCGGCCCCTTCGTTAGCAACGCCCGAGGCGGCCGTGAACGTCTGCTGTCAGAATTTAGAATCTTTATTTAGACAGGCTGGAGGAATCTGCCCTGCCTAATGTGGGGGGGGGGGTGGCCTTTGTGGGGCCGCTGGCTTGCCAGCAGCATTCGATTTGGCAGGCAACATCTGGCGGGTGAGGACAGCTCCACAAATGTTTGCTGGGAAACGTTGATCCAGGAAGCGGCCGTGTCCATGGGCAGTAACGCCTCGCTGTGGAATATCTTCAAAAGTTTGTGAATATTTGAGATGACGACGATCTGTTGACCTTGACCCACGTCTGGGTGGATTTTCCGTTTCGTATGAGAAGCGTCTTGGATTCACCAATCATCCACCCAGCAGATTAAACCACACCTCGATGCTATCTACTCGCACACGCACGCACGCGCACGCACGCGCGCACGTACACACACTTGGCTCAAACAACCTTGACATCACGCGGCCAACCTTTCACACTCGAGCGAGGAGACGCATGTCCACAGATAAGGGGGCCCCTTTATGTCATCTCCGAAATCACAAGCGGGGCTGTTAGCGCGACGGGCTGTGAAACGGTGGCGCGGAGCTACGGAGCGCAAGCGGCGCCAGCGCCCAGGGGCCTAGGGGGAGGGGCTCAGGGCGCCGAACTACAAAGGGAGGGGGTGTGGGTGGAGGAGGAGGGGGGGGCGGGGGAGCGTGTTCCCCCTCGGCTACAGCTCCTCCAAAGACAAAAGATCCCTGGTGTAGGTTATACGGCCTGTTTGCGCAAGTGCTGTTAGCGAGTGGTGCTATGAAGGCTGGCACGCGCACGTGGAGAGGGGGGTGGGGGGGGGCGAGTACGACGCCCGTGTGTGTGGGAGCGGTTAGCGCTTCGAACCTGGCGACCCGGGTTCGATTCCCGCTCACGACCAACGCCGGTGACGATTATCTGAACCGGTTATAGGCCTCCCCTAGGTCGACTCAGCCTCAAATGAGTACCTGGTGTGTAAACATCGCCACTGGAGAGACAAAGGCGTGGTGTTGGCCAGCCACCCCTCGTGTGCCGTGCCGGCCTTTATAGGTGCTCACTAACAGAACTTGACCCAACAGTCTTTTCAGGCTATATGGGGGATCTTTGTCTATCTTTCATGGTTCCTGCATTTGGATGTTGTCTGCCAACTACACGAAGGAATGTTTCTACGCAGCGTTGAATCCACTCTCTCACCTGCGTCTCTCTCTCTCTCTCGCCTCCTCTCCCTGGGTGGTGCAGCTGGAGTTCTTGGAGGTCAGCGGTCTGTCCTTCATCGCGGACCTGGGCCCCAAGGGCATGTGAGTTTTATCTCGCTGACATCTCCGGCAAGAGACCGCCTGTGCCCGGGTTTGAGAACCCCCAACAGTCTGGGAATTGGCGTCTGTGTTTCGGGCAGTTGCTGGAAGCGATTTGATCTGCGAACGGTGGGTGTTGCGTTGAACCTCGTTGCAGGAGGCTGCCACGTGGCTCTGATGATAGACCAGTGCCGCGTGAGTTATAGGTCTGGGTTTGGTCTCCAGTGGAGCAGGTGGCAGCCCCTAGCAATGATGGAGCTCACGTGACGACTCCTAAGAACCAATTTGCAGGAGCCTCGGTGCAAAGTTTCGGAGTATTCTTTGTTTGCTCAGTCACTTGGGTTAATCACGACACCGATGCAGGAGATTACATTTATTTTATACGTGCGTTGCTTCATCACCATCGTCATCATGATCGTCGGCCGTGGTCAATCCACTGCTGGATGAAGGCCTCCTCCCCAAGCCGACACCACCTCTCGTGACCCGTGATCTCCCCAAGCAGCCGCACAATAATTGGTCACCGTCGCCTGCAGCGGTGGCTGCTGGGTAAAACTTTTGGTGGTGCCGGTGGCAGGTGGATAAAATTGACAGTTGGGGGGCGGGGCCAGACCTATGCCGGACATCTGTGAAAAAGAGCTTAATAGCGTATCGGATTCCTCCAGTATAATTAAATATACTAATTCGGATTCTATGCAAATGGCCTTGGAACGGTGGCTTGTTATGGGCGGGATCCGGAGTTAAATCCTCACCGATGTAATGATTTGATCTGTTGCAGCGAGGGCTACATTGAGAAGCGATCGGGCGGCTACAAGATGCCCGGCTTGCACTGCTGCGGGAAGCGCGAGGTCTGCTTCCGGTGGTCAAAACGGTACGTACACCTCGTGCTCTCTTTTAGCCCCCCCCCCTCCCAATACGTTCCATTCATTGGCTACCACATTCTGATAAGCTCCCCCGTTTCCTCCCCCTTAACTTGTATTTAAGAACTTGCATCTTGGAATCCCTGCCTCACTCGATACAGCAAATCTGACTGTGACGGTCCCACCTGATGACGGAGACTTGTGTTGCCTCCGAAACGTCGTGATTTTTATTATTTTATTTTAATTAATTTAAATTTAATTTTTTACCTACGTGACTTTACCAAAAAAACTACGAGTATGAATCCTTGCAGTCACGAAAGCTTCAAATCTAGAATTCCAATTCTGACCACGGCCACACTATGAACTCACCGGGACCATCCTGGCCAGACGGGGACGTTTGACGATGAGCGTATCACGTCTGACGGAAGAGCGAGATTGAAAAGTTACTTCTTTTAAACGACTTTTTGCGTTTAGTTTGTTGTCCTTCCCCGCACCTCCGATTAGCGCGGTTGGCTACGTATGGTGCGAAAGAAGTTCACCAAACATGCATAGAAGAGGGATGACCGACCGGTGGTGACGCTGGTTGTGGTGGTGTGGCGTGCTGTAGGTGGCTGGCGGTGAAGGACTCCTTCGTGCTCTACATGAAGCTCGACGAGGGGAAGATCTCATCGGTGATGCTCTTCGACTCGGATTTCGTGGTCAAGATCGGCCAACAGCACACGGAGGTGCGCAGTGGCGTCGTCATCCAGAACCTGACCAGGTGAGACCCTCGCCCGCTCGCTCGCCTGCCTCACCCATCTCACCTGTCCGTCTGTTGGTGCGGTGTGGTTGGCATGGGTTGTTTGAAAGTCCTGTTCTGACCTCGGCAAGTCCAGATGATTTCTTGTTCGTCACGGTGACTGATTACTACGACCACCATTGGTTAATGTTCCTGTGAGCTTCACTCATTCGTGTTGAGGACTCGGTTCTACCAGATGCTGTCGAGTGGCCTCATCTACACTGTGCTCACAACAGCACCCATATCCACCCACTCACCCACCCACTCACCCACCCACTCACCAACCCACTCACCCACCCACCACTTACCCACTCACCCACTCACCCACTCACCCACTCATTCACCCACTCACCCACTCACCCACTCATTCACCCCCCACTCACCCACCCACTCACCCACCCACTCACCCACCCACTCACCCACCCACTTACCCACTCCCCACTCACTCACCCACTCACCCACCCACTCACCCACTCACNCACCTCACTCACCCCACCCACTCACTCCCCCACCCACTCACTCACCCCACCCACTCACCCACCCACTCACCCACCCACCNACTCACCCACCCACTGACATGCCACCCACTCACCCCCCACTCACTCACCCACCCACCCACCCACTCACTCACTCACCCACCCACCCACTCACTCACCCACTCACTCACCACATGCAAGTCATAACTTTTATCTCTCTGCTCCTCTCCTTGCATCGCTCCGCTTGAAACCCCCCTCCCATCGTCCCTCCAAGTAACCCCTCACTTGCTCCATTCAAGAAAATGTTACGCTACCCTCCAGATGAGGCTCTTTTTCTCTCGCGTGACAAGGTTGTGGGGGAGCATGTGTTGTAATCCTGTAGGGGTGTGTGTGTGTGTGGCTGCACCACGCTCTCGCCGAGGCGAGCGGTATCGCCGCGCTACGAACCTGGCGGAGTTCGATTCCCGCTCACGGCCACCAACAGGGGGGGTGGGGAGCAGTGGGAGTGAAGAGAAATGATCAGTTTAGCACGTAGGCTTCGCGACCAATATCATCCATAAATAGAGGTTACAAAAAACGATGCAGGTGATGATGTTTACAATAAGCGGGCGAGTATTTTTTTGGGGGCTTTTTTTTGTAGCGGGTCTGCCTGGCCAATCGACGAGCGCCCGAGCTGCGCTTGAGTTGAACGACGTCACCTCGAGCGGCGCACCGCCCCTCGCCCAGTCGTCAATCCACTGCTGGATGAGCGCCCCTCACCCAACGCTGCGGCGGTCACGGCAAGGAGGGGGGGTGGGGCGTTACAACAATCCGCGCGCGCGTAGCTTCTCGTAGCTTCTCGTAGCTTCTCGTAGCTCAGCGTCTTCCCCCTCTCGTCGGCGCACCCGCCGGCGTCTCTCTCGCTCGCGCCGACGCCGCCGTTCCCGCCCGCAGCCACCTCGAGCGCCGCCGCACGGTGAAACCGAAGCGGGAGGGCGCCGACTCCAAGATCCCCGAGCTGCCGAGCCGCCTGGAGGGCACGCGGCGAGAGGATCCGTTCGCGAGGAGGGAGGACTACGTGTCCAGCCGTAAGGTGGGTGGGTTCCCGGCCGGAGCTCGCCGGGCCAATGTTGCGGCGCGACTCACACAGTCGGGGCAACTGCGCGAGTGCAGCCATGCGGTAATTGACGGATTTGGCAAAATCGGACCGTGAGACCGGCACACGTGACCCGACTTGTCGAATGACGTCATGTGACGTGGGTGGGTGGGTGGGGGCGGCATTTAAATCATCACCAAGGGCCCACGCCACCCACGCTCGGCGACGGGAGTCCCTCTGCAGATTCATCTCGTACGTGAAAACACGCACGGGGTATCCAGGGGCTTCACAAGAATGTGGATGCGAGAATTTGCAACGATGCCACAAGAAATGTGCCTGGAGAGCAGAATGATGGCGAAAAAGTGGAGACTCTTTGACTTTTAGAAACTATTAACAAAATTTGTTATCATGTTACAGATAGTCGACGATAGTCCCATATAAGTGTTAGCATTTTTTTTAACCACCCTGTATTGTATGAGATATATACAGCGCCTTGTGACCTCCGGTGAGTGAAAGGCACTATTGAAGTGTAATTTATTATAAATTATTATTTTATGATGAGATATATTAAATCCCAAAAAAAATGAAAGCACGTTTTTAGGCGAGACGTGGCCACGTGCGGCCGTGCCCGTGACGTGTCCGCTTCCGTGTGCTCCAGAAACAAATCGAGAACTACCTGAGCGGCCTGCTGCAGTACCCCGTCTACAGGAACCACCCGGCCACGGTAAGGGACTACAGCGATCGGTTCTCATCCGCCAGTTCGCCCTCTCGGTTCGACGGCCCGGCCCCTTCGTTAGCAACGCCCGAGGCGGCCGTGAACGTCTGCTGTCAGAATTTAGAATCTTTATTTAGACAGGCTGGAGGAATCTGCCCTGCCTAATGTGGGGGGGGGGGTGGCCTTTGTGGGGCCGCTGGCTTGCCAGCAGCATTCGATTTGGCAGGCAACATCTGGGCGGGTGAGGACAGCTCCACAAATGTTTGCTGGGAAACGTTGATCCAGGAAGCGGCCGTGTCCATGGGCAGTAACGCCTCGCTGTGGAATATCTTCAAAGTTTGTGAATATTTGAGATGACGACGACGNTCTGTTGACCTTGACCCACGTCTGGGTGGATTTTCCGTTTCGTATGAGAAGCGTCTTGGATTCACCAATCATCCACCCAGCAGATTAAACCACACCTCGATGCTATCTACTCGCCCACACGCACGCACGCGCACGCACGCGCACACGTACACACACTTGGCTCAAACAACCTTGACATCACGCGGCCAACCTTTCACACTCGAGCGAGGAGACGCATGTCCACAGATAAGGGGGCCCCTTTATGTCATCTCCGAAATCACAAGCGGGGCTGTTAGCGCGACGGGCTGTGAAACGGTGGCGCGGAGCTACGGAGCGCAAGCGGCGCCAGCGCCCAGGGGCCTAGGGGGAGGGGCTCAGGGCGCCGACTACAAAGGGAGGGGGTGGGGGGGAGGAGGGGGGGGGGGCGGGGAGCGTGTTCCCCCCTCGGCTACAGCTCCTCCAAAGACAAAAGATCCCCTGGTGTAGGTTATACGGCCTGTTTGCGCAAGTGCTGTTAGCGAGTGGTGCTATGAAGGCTGACGG
This sequence comes from Lethenteron camtschaticum, assembly GCA_018977245.1. Classification (NCBI taxonomy): domain Eukaryota; kingdom Metazoa; phylum Chordata; class Hyperoartia; order Petromyzontiformes; family Petromyzontidae; genus Lethenteron; species Lethenteron camtschaticum. The sequence continues at coordinate 8,479,268 of MU249612.1, read as the reverse complement.
CGCACGTGGAGAGGGGGGTGGGGGGGGCGAGTACGACGCCCGTGTGTGTGGGAGCGGTTAGCGCTTCGAACCTGGCGACCCGGGTTCGATTCCCGCTCACGACCAACGCCGGTGACGATTATCTGAACCGGTTATAGGCCTCCCCTAGGTCGACTCAGCCTCAAATGAGTACCTGGCGCGGTGTGTAAACATCGCCACTGGAGAGACAAGGCGTGGTGTTGGCCAGCCCCTCGTGTGCCGTGCCGGCCTTTATAGGTGCTCACTAACAGAACTTGACCCAACAGTCTTTTCAGGCTATATGGGGGATCTTTGTCTATCTTTCATGGTTCCTGCATTTGGATGTTGTCTGCCAACTACACGAAGGATGTTTCTACGCGGCGTTGAATCCACTCTCTCACCTGCGTCTCTCTCTCGTCTCCTCTCCCTGGGTGGTGCAGCTGGAGTTCTTGGAGGTCAGCGGTCTGTCCTTCATCGCGGACCTGGGCCCCAAGGGCATGTGAGTTTTATCTCGCTGACATCTCCGGCAAGAGACCGCCTGTGCCCGGGTTTGAGAACCCCCAACAGTCTGGGAATTGGCGTCTGTGTTTCGGGCAGTTGCTGGAAGCGATTTGATCTGCGAACGGTGGGTGTTGCGTTGAACCTCGTTGCAGGAGGCTGCCACGTGGCTCTGATGATAGACCAGTGCCGCGTGAGTTATAGGTCTGGGTTTGGTCTCCAGTGGAGCAGGTGGCAGCCCCTAGCAATGATGGAGCTCACGTGACGACTCCTAAGAACCAATTTGCAGGAGCCTCGGTGCAAAGTTTCGGAGTATTCTTTGTTTGCTCAGTCACTTGGGTTAATCACGACACCGATGCAGGAGATTACATTTATTTTATACGTGCGTTGCTTCATCACCATCGTCATCATGATCGTCGGCCGTGGTCAATCCACTGCTGGATGAAGGCCTCCTCCCAAGCCGACACCACCTCTCGTGACCCGTGATCTCCCCAAGCAGCCGCACAATAATTGGTCACCGTCGCCTGCAGCGGTGGCTGCTGGGTAAAACTTTTGGTGGTGCCGGTGGCAGGTGGATAAAATTGACAGTTGGGGGGCGGGGCCAGACCTATGCCGGACATCTGTGAAAAAGAGCTTAATAGCGTATCGGATTCCTCCAGTATAATTAAATATACTAATTCGGATTCTATGCAAATGGCCTTGGAACGGTGGCTTGTTATGGGCGGGATCCGGAGTTAAATCCTCACCGATGTAATGATTTGATCTGTTGCAGCGAGGGCTACATTGAGAAGCGATCGGGCGGCTACAAGATGCCCGGCTTGCACTGCTGCGGGAAGCGCGAGGTCTGCTTCCGGTGGTCAAAACGGTACGTACACCTCGTGCTCTCTTTTAGCCCCCCCCCTCCCAATACGTTCCATTCATTGGCTACCACATTCTGATAAGCTCCCCCGTTTCCTCCCCCTTAACTTGTATTTAAGAACTTGCATCTTGGAATCCCTGCCTCACTCGATACAGCAAATCTGACTGTGACGGTCCCACCTGATGACGGAGACTTGTGTTGCCTCCGAAACGTCGTGATTTTTATTATTTTATTTTAATTAATTTAAATTTAATTTTTACCTACGTGACTTTACCAAAAAACTACGAGTATGAATCCTTGCAGTCACGAAAGCTTCAAATCTAGAATTCCAATTCTGACCACGGCCACACTATGAACTCACCGGGACCATCCTGGCCAGACGGGGACGTTTGACGATGAGCGTATCACGTCTGACGGAAGAGCGAGATTGAAAAGTTACTTCTTTTAAACGACTTTTTGCGTTTAGTTTGTTGTCCTTCCCCGCACCTCCGATAGCGCGGTTGGCTACGTATGGTGCGAAAGAAGTTCACCAAACATGCATAGAAGAGGGATGACCGACCGGTGGTGACGCTGGTTGTGGTGGTGTGGCGTGCTGTAGGTGGCTGGCGGTGAAGGACTCCTTCGTGCTCTACATGAAGCTCGACGAGGGGAAGATCTCATCGGTGATGCTCTTCGACTCGGATTTCGTGGTCAAGATCGGCCAACAGCACACGGAGGTGCGCAGTGGCGTCGTCATCCAGAACCTGACCAGGTGAGACCCTCGCCCGCTCGCTCGCCTGCCTCACCCCATCTCACCTGTCCGTCTGTTGGTGCGGTGTGGTTGGCATGGGTTGTTTGAAAGTCCTGTTCTGACCTCGGCAAGTCCAGATGATTTCTTGTTCGTCACGGTGACTGTTACTACGACCACCATTGGTTAATGTTCCTGTGAGCTTCACTCATTCGTGTTGAGGACTCGGTTCTACCAGATGCTGTCGAGTGGCCTCATCTACACTGTGCTCACAACAGCACCCATATCCACCCACTCACCCACCCACTCACCCACCCACTCACCAACCCCCACCCACCCACCACTTACCCACTCACCCACTCACCCACACCCACTCATTCATCCACCCACCCACTCACCCACTCACCCACTCATTCACCCACCCACTCACCCACCCACTCACCCACCCACTCACCCACCCACTCACCCACCCACTTACCCACTCACCCACTCACTCACCCACTCACCCACCCACTCACCCCACCCACTCACTCCCCACCACTCACTCACCCACCCACTCACTCCCCACCCACTCACTCACCCACCCACTCACCCACCCACTCACCCACCCACCACTCACCCACCCACTGACACCACCCACCACCCACTCACTCACCCACCCACCCACCCACTCACTCACTCACCCACCCACCCACTCACTCACCCACTCACTCACCACAATGCAAGTCATAACTTTTATCTCTCTGCTCCTCTCCTTGCATCGCTCCGCTCTGAAACCCCCTCTCCATCGTCCGTTTCTCCAAGTAACCCCATCTTGCTCCATTCAAGAAAAGGTGTTACGCTACCCTCCAGATTGAGGCTCTTTTTCTCTCTGCGTGTTCAAGCAAGAGTTGTGGGGGAGCATGTGTTGTAATCCTGTAGGGGTGTGTGTGTGTGTGGCTGCACCACCGCGTCTCACTGCCGAGGCGAGCGGTATCGCCGCGCTACGAACCTGGCGACCCGAGTTCGATTCCCGCTCACGGCCACCAACACTGTTGGTGATTATCTGAACCGGTCCTGGGCCTCCCCTAGGTCGACTTGGCCTCAAATGTGTACCTGGTGCGGTTTGTAAATTTGGGGACTCGGGAGACAAAGGCGGCCGGGCGTGGTGCTGGACACCCACCCCCTGCCGTGCTGGCCTTCATAGGTGCTGCAACTTGCTAACAGCACTTGCCCCAACAGTCTGTTGAGGTTGTGCTGGCGATCTTCATCTTGGACCGGATTAAAGGATCTTATTTTACACGAGCACAAGTTTGGGTTATGTTTTACTTTCCGGAGCATCTCATAATGTGGAGAATAATGGTAAATGTTGTCTATTACACTTTCACGAGTTCTGTTTGTGGCTGGCCGTTTGGCATTAGTGGATCTTTTGGAGGGTTCGAGGGGAGGGTTCGGGGGGGGGGGCTTGGGGGGTTTGCTGTTCTCAGTAAGCTCGATAAATTAAATAAATCCTGGCCAATGTTCGTGTCACTCCACATTCCTCAAAACCTCCCTGTCCCTTTCCACGATACCCCCCAACCGCCCCCTGACCCACCCCCACCACCACCCCCCCCNACCCCGCAGGACTCTCACGATCAAGTGCCCCACGTTCCGCCACGCCATGTGGTGGGGGAAGTCGCTGCAGCAGTTTGCGGAGACGCACGGCAAGGACTACATGCAGCCCAACCGATTTGAATCGTTCGCTCCGTCAGGGAGAAGACGCTCGTCAGATGGTGAGGAGCGGCTGGCGGCACTCTGCTGGCGACACTTGCGGCGTCCTCGCCGCTGTCGCCGCCCGCACCGTCTTGGAGGGCGGTCGGATTTCGAGCAACTCCTCCGCATCTCTCGGTGCTCGGTGCTTTTGTTAGCGTGGAAACCACAAAGCCGTCGACCGCCTCGCGCCACTGAAATCGGGCAATCGGAGATTGTAGACGTATCTTCTTGGTTCTTTCGGTAAAGTCACGTAGAAGGGAAATAATAAAAATAAAACATAATAATATAATTCTCACGACGTTTCGGCCACAATGCAAGCAGGTGAAGAACAGGTCTGTCGGAAAGACAGCTTTAAATCGAAATTTTGTAGATATATTCAAGTCTGCCTTTGAAAACCCATCTCTCGAGTGGCCTTGCCTCTCTAGTTTGGTCGGTTGCCCCCTGCTTCCGTTTTTATTTCACTGCTTTTCATGTATTGCGCATTGGGATCCTAGGATGGAATGCGCATTATACATTTTAATATTATAATTATATTATTATTATAAGGAGGAAGGGCGGAGTGATGCTCGCAACGACGAGCATCACTCCGACCTCCTGCCAGCGAGCTTGCGACCTTTCCCGTGATGGCCTCATAAGTGCACTTAGCCTGGCACAACTGCGTGGTGGCATCACCGTCACGAAGGGGCGCCCGGCGACCATTATTGCCTTGTGTGTGCGCGTGTGTGCACGGCTCTGTGTGTGTGGCCATGGTTGTGTGTATGGTGTGCATGCGAGTCCGTGTGTGTGTATATATTGGTTGGGTGAGCAGTTGGCGCACTGCGCTACGAACCCGGCGACCCGAGTTCGATTCCCGTCACTACCAATAACAGGGGGCGAATATTTCAACTGGTCTTGGGCCTCTTCTCCTTAGTCGACTCGGCTTCAAATGAGTGCCTGGTGTGGTGTGTAAACATCGCTAGCACTGTGGAGACAAAGGTGGCTGGGTGTGGAGCTGGCCACCCACCCCTCGTGTGCCGTGCCGGCCTTCATCGGCTCCACTAAAGCTCTCGCCCCAACAGTCTGGTAAGGCCGTACGGGCGGTGATCGTTGCCTCTTGTAGGTTCGTGAACTCTTCTCAGTATTTCACGGAGATGGCTTACGCCCTGGAGGAGGCCAAGGAGGAGATCTTCATCACTGACTGGTGGTGAGTGCCTCCGCGATTCTCCCCCGGCTCACAGCCCGGCCCCACCACNCATGCCCCACCATCCAGCCCCACCATCCTGCCCCACCACCCGGCCCACCACCATGCCCCACCACACATGCCCCACCACCCGGCCCCACCACCCGGCCCCACCACCATGCCCCACCACACATGCCCCACCACACATGCCCCACCATCCTGCCCNACCATCCTGCCCCACCACCCGGCCCCACCATCCAGCCCCACCACCATGCCCCACCACACATGCCCCACCATCCAGCCCCACCATCCTGCCCACCACCCGGCCCACCGCCCTGCCTCACCATCATGCCCCACCATCCTGCCCACCATCCTGCCCCACCACCCGCCCCACCGCCCTGCCCCACCACCAACCCTCCCAACCTGACCCTCCGACCGGCACACTACCTGGACACGGGTGAAGGCAAACGCCGCAATCGCGCGGAGGGCAAAGGCGCAGCCCCTGCAACTGCTCGCTCCAGCAACTGCCGCATGACGAAGGGCCACCACTCTGTGCGAGCTCACGAGAGCCCCGCTCGGGCGGTGTATGTATTTGGCCTACCCTTCCACGCCGGTCAGGCACCTTGCAAACGTGGGAGTTATCCACACTTTACCCCACAACGCACGACCGCCGATCGTAGACGGAACTTGCGGCGTGCCAATTTACACTTCCAATTTACACTTCCAATTTACACTGCCAATTTACAATGACAATTTACACTGACAATTGACATTGTCTAAACGTTCCATTCATGGAGGTGGCCGAGCCATCCCCACCGTAGACCACAAAGCTTGGGCAATTGTTGTGGCCGCTTCTGGCCGCCGCCTCCATGCCTCCCCTACCCCCACCTCCCCTGCAGCGGCCCCGTGCACGCAAGCATCACGACCTCGGCACTTTGATCTTCGTTTTGCATGAATGACGGGAGATTTGTTTAAAGCATATAAATATACAGGGTTTCCCATGAGTCTGGAATCATAGTAAAAACACAGCTCTGTGTTATTGGCTCGCGGTCTGGATGCAGTCTGTGAAATTCAACAGCGACCTCCCTCCGATTCCTACGAGTAGAATTATCTGGACTCCTCTTCCTTACAGAAACAAACAAAATATTAATTCGTTATTTTTTTCTACGATTCCAAACTGGTGGGCCGCCCCGTACACGTGTATCAAACCGCTCAATTGGTGACCACGTGGTGGGTTGCGTGTCACCTAACGGTGGTGCCACCTGGGTCTGCCCCCCCCCCCCCCCCCCCACGTGCGTCGTTCCAGGCTGAGTCCCGAGATATTCCTGAAGAGGCCGCCAGTGGAGGGAAACTACTGGAGGCTCGACTCAGTGCTGAAGAGGAAAGCCGTGAGTGTCGTCGGATGGCAACGTTGATTGACGCCGTCCCTACGCGGTTCCCACGATTCGTGATGTATCTCTTCGGGGAGGGGGGGGGGGTTAGGCCACTGCGGAAGGATCTGCCCAAATGTGTGGGTTGTAAGAACCCTCCACCACCCAACGCGGCCAACCAAATTGAGCTGCCACGCGGCGCGCAAGCGTTTGACGACGCGCCCGCTAACTCCCGCTCGAGCTCAACTCACCGTTGAAGTTGCGGAACAATAATCTCGTTTTGCTTCTCCGAGAATTGGGGTTGTGAGCCCGTGGGTCTCTGGGTCCCCCCCTCCGCCCACGCGTCGCTACGCAAATCCGTGGGTCGATCGGTCTCCACCCGGATCGGTGTGAATCTCGCGATGAGCCCATCGACTCGCTGCCCGACGGCCCGGCACAATCGCCGGGGGTGGCCGTGCGGCTTGACCCCGGATGTCGGCAGCGGCGGTTTCTGACGTCTGTCTGACGTCCGAACGGCGTGGCCCGCTCTTACGAATGGTCAACGTCGGTCCGTGTGGTGCAGGAGGCCGGCGTGAGGGTCTTTGTGCTGCTCTACAAGGAGGTAGGCTTGGCTCTTGGACTAAACAGCGACTACAGCAAACAGAAGCTCATGGGACTCCACCCCAACATTAAGGCAAGGCCTCCACCCACCCGCCACGCTCACTCGCTCGCTCGCCCGCCTCTGCTGATCGCGCCGCGGCGTCCGTCGTAAGGCCTCTCTGCGCTCCGGCCTTCGTGGGCCGCAGGAGTTGGTGCACCGTGGACACTCGCCACGAAAGCGGCAGTGGAGGCGCCGATGTGCTTCTTGCTCACTTGTGACTACGATGATGATGATGATGACGACAGTGACAATGATGATGTCGATGTCGACGTCTACGATGGCGATAACTGTGACGACAACGACGATCGTGCGCCAACGAAGGACGATCGCCAATATCGACGCTGCCACCGCTACCTCCACGTCCGCCCTGCTGCCCGTCATCGTCCCCCCCTCGCCCTCTTCCGTGCGTGCAGGTGCTTCGCCACCCGACCACGTGTCCTCTACGGTGCTCTTCTGGGCGCACCACGAGAAGCTGGTCGTCATCGACCAGACCGTGGCCTTCCTGGGCGGCATCGACCTGGCGTACGGCCGCTGGGACGACTACCAGCACCGGCTCACCGACATCGGCAGCGTGCAGCGCACCAATGTGCCTGGGACGGACAGCCCCTCGCGCCAGCCGAAGGTGCGCCAGATCCGTTATCGTCGTCATCGTCGTCGTCATCATAGTCGTTATTGTCATCGTCATCATCGTCGTCATCATTGTCATCATCGTCGTCGTCGTCGTCATCATCGTCGTCATTGTTATCATCATCGTCGTCATCATTGTCATCATCGTCGTCATCATCGTCGTCATTGTCATCATCATCGTCGTCATCATTGTCATCATCGTCGTCATCATCGTCGTCGTCATTGTTGTCATCGTCATCATTGTCATCGTCATCGTCGTCATCGTCATCATCGTCATCGTGATTGCCATCGTCGTCATTACCGTGGTCGTCGTCATCATAGTCTTCGTCGTGTTGTCGTCGTCATCATCATTCCGTGCCTCCCAATGCGGAGCGCCTCGATGCGCCCTAGGCTTGTGTCAGGGTGGGGGTCCTCCCGCTGGCAGCTCTCCCTGTGCGGCTCAAGGCGAGGGCAACGCCGGCCTATCGAGTGGCCGTTAGTCTGTCGGCAGTGGGTGGGGGGTGCGGGGGTGGGGCGGTGCGATGTTGCGACCTGTGCTCTTATCCGGTTAAATAAATCGCGAGCGGTCTCATTGGCCGCTCGCGGTTCAATTCCATCTTCCGGCGCGGCAGTTGAAACGAGAGGGGGGGGGGAGTGGGTTTCTTGAACCTGCCGCCTCTGTCCGTCCGGCAGTACGATTGGGCCCACGGCAAGTTAGCCAGTCCGCAGGTCGTGTGTGGTGTGGGGTAAAGCGTGGCAATTCCCACCGCTCCTAAGAGCTGTGACCGGTGCGGATGAGTAGGCCAAATACCGGCGGGGTCGACGCGGTCGCAGGTCGCCGTCCATTACCGCACGTCCGATGTACGGTGCGAAAAAAGTTCAAATTACACACGCACACATAGACTCACACAGAGACTCATAGACTCACACAGAGACCTATAGTTTGTTGTCCTTTCCCCGCACCTCCAATCAGCACGGCTGGCTACGTACGGCGCGAAACAAGTTCAACGCACACACACGTACACACACGCACACACACGCACACACACGCACACACATGTACACACACGCACACACGACGACATCGGAGGTTGACGTCGATGAAACTGACGCCGGTGTCACCGCCAGGCCGAGGAGGCCAACGGGAAGAGCAACCCGGGCCTGACGGTGGAGCAGCAGCAGCAGCAGGAGGAGGAGGAGGCTCCTCCGGACGTCGTCGACTCCGCGGCCGCCCCGCAGGAGGCCAGCGCCTCCGGCCTACGCGAGTCCTCCACCGACGCGGAGAGGCCCGCGGGCGGCGGAGGCGGAGGCGGCCGCGAGGCCCGGCATGGCCGGCTGGAAGCGGGCGATGCAGGCATGAAAACGGCGTCGTCGGAGAGCGGGAGGGAGGAGCAGAGGTACCGTGCGACGCGGCGGCGCACGGACAGCGTGGACGAGGAGGACGCGGATGCGGCGGGGACGGCGCGGCAGAACAGCAACGACGTCATGGACGGCATCGTGCACCGTGAGAGACGTCGCGCCGCACACCGGAATCCGATTAGCTATGAAGCTCTTTGTTGACAGGTGTCCAGTAAGGGGCACGGGGTAAGAACGTTACAATAACAGACGATTACATGAACACGATAGGAGTGCACAGTACAAGAAAGGTAAACAATTCGCCCAAACACAAACACATTAACTAAACCATCCCCATCCTACCAGACAAAGCCCACTGAGGCATTAACTCTTGGGTGGTGGCTGGGGGCCGTTGCCAACAAAGTAAAAAGTGTACGAAAGGTAAAACCAATCACTTAAACATTTATACGCAAATAAAACTCTACTTTTTTTTATTTTACCAGGTAAGGCCCACTGGGCTATTAGCTCAGTTTTCCGAAGCGACCTGGCCACAAATGATAGCTCAACGGAAGCGGCTTGTCATCACGTGGACATTTATAGGAGCCACATAATCTGAATAATAGAGACACACGGTTGCTAAATGTGGAGGGGAAAACCCGGATGACCCCTATCACGTGGAGAGAGAGAGACACACAAACTTCAAATGTACAGCAGGTGTACATAACACTCGTCAAGATGATCCGGCGAGGATGTCAAGCAAACCGGGCAAATTGGGCCAAAGGGTTGGTGCCCAGAATTTGGCGATTTTAAAAAAAACCTCACCCCCACCTCCCCTCCACTTCCCCCCCACCTCCCACCGGCAGATCCCCCCCCCCCCCCTTGCCGGAACGTGGCCATCGTCCTTTTCGTCATCGTCATCATCGTCATCGTCATCGTCTTCCGACCGCAGCATTCAATCCGCACCGACATCTCGGAGACGCTTAGAGGCCCCGTCATCTTCTGTGAAGGCCCTACGACCTCTCTCGCCTAGTTTCTAAGCGCGCCTTATTGCGCGCACTACATACTGCGTCGTCATCATCATCATTGTTGTTGTTGACACAAGAATCATCGGCCACGGCGATGACATCGTGCCGCTGTGTCCGCCGCGCAGGCTGGAGGAGCATGCTGAAGCAGCGGTGGCTCGACAAGCCCAAGTATCCCCTGCGCATGCACAAGATGCACATCCGTGAGGGTGAGTGCCGCCCCCCCCGCCTCTCCCGCCCCACCTTCTCACCCCCACTCGGCACGGCGCCGAGGTTGTCGGGCGATGGCCGGCGTCGCGATGGTCACAACGCCGGCGTCGCCTTCCACGAGGCCCTCCGGCAAACGCTGCGGAACGCGCACGCTTGTGTGCGCGCTGTTGTATGCACGTTGGACTCTTTCGCACCATAGGTAGCCCACCGCGGCTCATTGGAGGTGCGGGGGAAGGAAAACACCACTAAGACACAACACCACTAAGACACAACACCACTAAGACACAACACCAAGCGGTTCTAAAAAATTGGTGTTCAGCTTCTGGTCGGCACGATGGGAAGGGGAGTGGTGGGGTTGAGTGTGCGTGGGGTGGGGTGGGGGGGTTGTCGCCACGCGTTTTCTGATGACGGGCGACGACGACGATGGTGAACGTGTCCCCGGTGTCCCTATTTGGTGTGCCTGTGCGGTGTATGATGTGCTTGTCTCCTCGGTGTGTGCCCGTGCAATGTGCTTGTCCCGGTGTGTGTCCATGCGGTGTGTGTGTGGTGTCCCGGCGTGCGGCGTAGACTACGGCTCGACAAGAGGACGAGCGTGGAGTGTTTGGCGAGGCGCGCTTCTGGCATGGCAAGGACTACTGCAACTTCGTGCTCAAGGACTGGGTGCAGCTGGAGAAGCCCTTCGATGGTGAGGCCCCCCCCCCACTCCACCTTGGCCGCCCCGTGGCGGTGACGCAGGAAGGGCCCTGGGTTCGACTCCTGACCGGGCACCTCTCAGTGTGGAGTTTGTGTGTTCCATCTCCCCCCCCCCCCTTACTGCGCTGGTCTCCTCTGGGTTTTGCCGGTTTCCTCCCGTAGCTGAATTTTAAAAAATCTACATATAATTGGTGTTGGCCAAACATCCCATTGCAGGACCTCCTGAAAAAGAGTCTTCGGACTCGATGCGCTATTCCTAGCTGAATTAGTAATTGTTATTGAGGGGCCATAGCCTCCATTGTAGGACGAGGGATGTCTCTTGGCATTCTTGTTGTTCTGCATGTGTGTGTGTATGTTGAAATTCTTTTTCACCGTACGTAGTTGGGGATTTTTGTCGGCCCACCTTCTTAGGCTCGGGGTTGCGGAAGTATTTTCCCGGGAGGGGGGGGGGGNCAAGGTGTGAGGAGTTGGCCGCAAGCCGCAAGGGGAAGGGCCGTGGCCTCGCCCGCTCTCGCCGAAACTAAAACCGCGGTCGGCGCTGTTCCCACCCGGCGCAGACTTCATCGACCGCTACACGACGCCGCGCATGCCGTGGCACGACATCGGCGCCGTGGTGCACGGCCACGCGGCCGGGACGTTGCGAGACACTTCATCCAGCGGTGGAACTTCGCCATGGTGAGTGGCGGCGGCGGCGGTGGTGGTGGTGGTGGTGGCGGTGGTGCTGGCGGTGGTGGTGGTGGTGGCGGTAGTGGCAGTAATGGTGATGGTAGCGGCACTGGTGGTTGGTGGCGGTGGCGGTAGTGGTGGTGGTGGCGGTGGCGGTGGTGGTGGTGTGGTGATGGTGGCGGTAGTGGTGGTGGTGGTGGTGGTGATGGTGGCGGCAGTGCTGGTGGTAGTGATAGTGACCGGGCGTCTGCGTGAGTTCATCAGCGATAGATTCTCTCACGAAACAAAAAACGAGCAGCGCCATTATCGTGGCGCCTCCTGTCGTGCGACGTTTCGTGGCACTGCGATTCGCGGTCACCACCGCCGCCACCACCACCACCACCACCAGCACCGTCTAGCCATCGCGCCAAGCACATTCTGTTGTCAGCGACTATTACGCGCGTCTAGTTGCGTGCTTACGTGGCTGCCGCGCACTTCAGGTGTCCCGCCAACGGTAAAACCGGGTGGACCGTTACCCGTCGTGCAACTCCCTTTCTCTTTCTCTTCCGTCACTCCTCTCTCCGTGGAGTCCAACCGGTGAGTGACGACGACAAGGCCCCGTCGCAACACAAAGAGAGCGCGTGGTGGGGTCTCAACAGCCGCGGGTTTCACTCGGCGCAAAGGAACGAGCAAAGGTCGAGGCCCCCCCCCCCCCCCCGGGCGTCGTGCAGTCCTCCCTCTCTATTTCTCTCTCCGTCCGTCAACGACGCGATGGTGTTCGAAGGCCTACGGGGAAGCTTTCATCCAGCAGTGGATCGACGGGCGGAGGGGTGGTCTTTCAACGATGATCGCCAAGTTCTGCGTTTGCTTGCGAGCGGCACATGCGTCGTTTGTCGACGAGGTGGGACCTCGTCTCTCACCGTCTCTCGCCCCCGTGCAGACGGTCAAAAGAAGAAGTCCATCGAGCACTTCCCTTACTACTGCCCAAGTCGCTCTCCATGGCCGACCGCATTCCCTACGTCGTCACGGGCTGCGTCGCCGCCAACGTGCAGGTGTGGCTGCCCCTCCCTCCACTCCTCACGCCTCCCTGGGCCGTCCCTCTCCATCACTCCTGGCCCCCTCCCTGCCCTCTCAACCCTCCCCATCCCTCCCTGGCCCTCCCATCCCTCTCCATCTTTCCCTGGCACTCCCCTCCTCCTTGCCCCTCCCTTCCCCTCCCTTCCTCCCCATCCATCCCGCCCCTCCCAGTCCACTCTGCGTCGGTGTAGCCTGCGGTGTGGGGGCGAGGGGGTCCGCGTGTTCCCCGTTGAGCCTCTTCCGAGCCACGGGTATCTCTGCGGCTGGGCGCACCGCGAGGGGTTCACCGGCCGCTGCTGCGCGTGCCGACAGGTGCTGAGGTCGGCCTCCGATTGGTCGGTGGGAATCAAGAAGCACGAGGAGTCCATTCACAAGGCGTACGTGGAGGCCATCCGCGGAGCCGCCACTACATCTACATCGAGGTGCGGCTCTCTGCCCCCACCCCCGCCCGCTACACCACCCCCCCAACCCCGCCCAGGGTGTAGGCGGTGCAACTGCGGCATGCAAATCGGTGCACTCGCCGCAGTCGGCCGATCGGCAGAGGCGGAAGTGGCCACTCCCGCGCGGAGTTGTGATCGGGAGAAATGCGTGGAGCCGATGGGAGGGCGGTTTTCTGCATTGGGGTGAGGTGCGGGGATATGCGCCCACCTCTCCCCACGCGTCTTGGGGCGCGGAAGAGTAGGCCAAAATACCCTCTAGACGGCCCTGCGCCAGCAGTTGGGCGTGGCAAGCAGTTGCAGGGCTGCGCCTTTGCCTGATTTTCTGATTCTCCTCCGTGGCCCCGCAACACAGAACCAGTTCTTCATCAGCTGCACGGACAACCGCATCGTGTGGAACGGCATCGGAGACGCCATCGTCGACAAAATTCTGGAGGCTCACAGGTGACTTGACCCTCTCTCGGTGATGGTGATGGAGGTTAATGATGTTGATGTTGATGTGGATGGTGGAGGTGGTGGCGATGTTACTGTGGACGGTGCAGGTGATGGTGATGTTGATGCGGATGATGGCGGTGAGAGATGGTGATGTTGGTGATGTTGGTGATGTGGATGTTCGAGGTGGGTGATGATATCGATGTGGATGGTCGAGGTGATGTGGAGGGTGGATGTTGACGTTGTTGGTAGATGATGGGCGCCATGGTATCGAGATGTTAACTACCTCGCCTGGTATACAGGAGGTCGTGGGTTCGGTCTCGACCCCGACACCTGCTGTGTATTTGGAGTTTGCGTGTCGCTCTCTGCCCGTAGTCGTGTGGGTTTCCCTCCGGGTCCTCCGGTTTTTCCCCTCCACATTTAAAGTCAACGTCGTGCGTTTCGTGTATTTGGCTGCTACTATACATTTCCACGTGTCGAGTCACTTCGTGGAGCTATCATTTGCGATGGACGGGTCGCTTCTGCAACGCAGCTCAATGGACCCTGACCTGGTAAAATAGTTCGTAGTTGTTGTATTTTTAAGATGACCCAGTGAATGGTGACCACCGCATAGTCCCAGTGCCACCACCACCGAACCCTCCTCGCTCAAACCGACTCTCCGTGCGTGCGTCGGCGCAGGTGGCCGGCGCTTCCGCGTCTACGTGGTGGTGCGTTGCTGCCGGCTTCGAGGGCGACATCTCGCGGGAGGGGGCAGCGCCCAGGCCGTGCTGCATCAACACAGGTCAGGGGCAGGGGGGGCGGGGGGGGGGGGCGATCCGATAAAGACGAGCCGCCGTGCCGCGCCGTTCCTGTAATGGTCTGAAACCCCCGTGGCCCCCACTGGGCATGGGTGACAAAGATTCTACTCGTAGTTCTTTCGGTAAAGTCACGTAGGTAAAAAATTAAATTGAAATTAATAAAATAAAAAATAAAATCACGACGTTTTCGGAGGTAACACAAGTCTCCGTCATCAGGTGGGACCGTCACAGCCAGATTTGCTGCATCAAGTGAGGCAGGGATTCAGATGCAAGCTCTTAAATACAAATTAAGGGGGAGGAGAGGGGGGAGGAGCTTATCAGAATGTGGTAGCCAATGAATGGAAGAGCTTCGCGGACCGTCGGATTCCTCCTCCAGTATAAATGTGCTTGGTGCGGCAGGGGCACGGCTTGCCTCTTGGTTCCCAAGAAGGGCACGAGCGCCACCTAACGGAGCGATTGGGGTTTGTCCCATCGCTGCGATCACTTTGCTGTCGTTAATTCTAGATTTGAAGCTTTCGTGACTGCAAGTATTCATATTCTTAGGTTTTATCGATAAAGTCACGTAGGTAAAAAATTAAAATTAATAAAAGTAAAATAAAAATAAAATAAAAATAACGACGTTTCGGAGGCACTGGTTCTTCACGTTCTGTAGATGTAGATGCCACTGGTTCTTCACGTTCTGTAGATGTAGATGCCACTGGTTCTTCACGTTCTGTAGATGTAGATGCCACTAGTTCTTCACGTTCTGTAGATGTAGATGCCACTGGTTCTTCACGTTCTGTAGATGTAGATGCCACTGGTTCTTCACGTTCTGCAGATGTAGATGCCACTGGTTCTTCACGTTCTGTAGATGTAGATGCCACTGGTTCTTCACGTTTTGTAGATGTAGATGCCACTGGTTCTTCACGTTCTGTAGATGTAGATGCCACCACCGCCATCTATTGTGTTACAGTTGAACTTACGACTCTCGGTCCAAA